>CAXIVR010000005.1:131537556-132070215 GCA_964035755.1 Teleogryllus oceanicus | reverse complement strand
TTTGTATTTGTAATTTTGTTTATACATATATATTGTCACCGGCCAAAAACTTTCGAAGACATTGCATATGCTTTCTTTCATATTAATTTTTATTACAAATAATTCTTCATTTAACATTATTCACTTATACTCAGGGCTTGATTTCTGGCCGGATGCAACGGAATGTCGTTGCGGTACCTCGGGAATAATTATTAAATTATATTACAAATATATCACTATTTCTACGAAATTACTAATTAACTTGGAGCACGTTCCGGGGCCTAAAAGGTTAAAAATGAACCACTGCTTACACTTACACGAAAAGAGCCGGAAGCGAACATGCTCAGCGAAGGGGACATGAGATCGAAAGCGACGTGCGTCCGTCGCGAGGTGGCAGCAGAAGGGCGAGCGCGGCGCGGCGGCCGATGTTATCCGCGCGTGTCTCCATAAACTCTAATTGGGCGGGGGCGTGGCGCCGCCCGCCTGCGCAGGCGCAGATCGTGTGCCGGTGGTCCTTCCACGGCGCCGCCCGATTCGCATCGCCCACGCCCCGCACGCCCACCTGGCCGGGGCCTCGGCCCCGGCCCGCCCGCACGACCGCTCGCTCGCCTTGCGGCGGAGCGCCTAGCCTTGCGGGACACCTTCTGCAAATTATTTGTTTCCTAGGACTTGTATTCAGCCGACGGCTATTTTTGTCCCAATTTCTCCAGCGGGTTACCCTTTACGTCCCTGCATATTCGGCCATACACTACACGCTAATACACTTACTAGCTCCTCTGGTGTGTGGTCAGCAGAACGAAAGGTCCTCCGCGACAACATAGGAGAGAGACATAGGAGAGACTAAGGACAATCCACCACACCCAACGCGGCACTCAAACCCGTGACCTGTAGACCGAAGCGTTGAGTGGTACACGCTCTTATCTCAAGCTCATCCAGATCGGCTAACATTGACTTTTGAACGTAACATTGACTTTAATTGACTAATCCACTAAAAATCTTATTTAGTAGAAAATTCATAACATTTTCCCGTTTTTGAAAATTTTCCTCGCACTATGCGAATATTAAATATAAGTAATATAAATATATCAATAATATTTTGTTTACATTTACTTAACAAATAAATATAAAGAAGTGATAGGGATAATGCAGGGTAGCGGGGCCAACAAACAATAAATAAAATCATCCAACAGCTAGACACGTTACTATTTGCTTGAATAAACCTGCCTATCCTGCCAGTAAGGTAGCGAACACGCATCAAGACAGATTCGAATCTATAACCCTAGCACAGAAAGGTTTTCATCGCAACCATCTGCGCCACCGAGATCGGCACAAAACTGAACATACGTGCGCGACGATTAAATAAAAAAGCTCCACACATCACAGAGAACATGAAATCTACAAAACATACAATCCATTGGCCATCACTGCCGTGGCTCCAACGACTTCCATCCAACGATTTCCGAGCAGAATAAATAGGAGCGAAATGTTGCAGGAAAGTTTCATGGAACTCGTGCAGAGCCGGTGGCGGCCATCGGCCCCGCCCCCCGCCCGGCTTCCGAGCAGAAGCGCCCGCGACCGCTGGGGGCATCTCCTTCGCCTCAACGACCCTCAACGATCGCCCACGACGGCAGCTCGCGGGCCCCTCTCATGCGCACAGTGCCCGGGCTCCCTCCTCGCGCGGCCAAACCAACACTTTGAGTCCCAAGCGCTTGGTGACCTGTTGGATCCCAGGATCCAGGGTATTTTAAATGACAACAAATTTTTTTGGTGAAACAAATGATAAAACCTTGTTTTTTTGTTAATTTAAAGCAAATGAAAAAAATACGTAAAAATGCCAATTTTTATTGACTTACTTGAAAATATTTCAAAAATATAGCATAAAATAACTGCACAGAAACATATATTTTCAGAATCAGAATTTTCACACATTTTATTCAAAGCTTTTTTTACGAATTTTTCTGAAACTAATTACCGATTGATTTTACCAGAAGTCATAATTTTGTGACCCGCCCAACGTTCTAAACTCAAAACAACACACGCCCAACAGTACACAACTTTATCAACCATTGCGAACTACTACAAAAAGCAAGTGGCATTGCCGGCTCGCAATTCACAAAATAGTCCGCAAACTGGACAAAAGATAGTAAAATACAGTCACAGAGATATCTTAGTGCCCACAACCGGTATATATTCGGGCTTGGGACTCTCGACCTATGAGCAAAGCCCGACTCGGGCTTGGGATTTAAAGTGTTAATGGTTTCCAGCAACGGATATCTCGATTATTAAGTTTCCAGATATTTTATAATGATTTTGAAATAGCTCAATTCGTAAAAGTAGTAGATATCTCGATTTTAAGATTCTTTAGAGAAAGGGAATAGCTAAAAGGAATATTTTCAATTTGAAGATTAACTAGTTTGATACATTACGTACTTCAAATATTTTATGATCGAGTTCTTAAGGTGCCAGATAGTCAGATTCGAGATACGGTTCGAGATATTGACATTCGAATTATGAACATTCTAATGCCTTTCAAAAATATAAATATATACAAAATAAGGCAGGTGTGCGTTAAGGTGAAATTCTAAACACTGGAACTTAAAGTAACGTCTTCTAGGCATACACGCCCGAGAATTTTAACAGCAGAGGCAAGACACTTCCACCACCGGTTTTCGCCCGGGTGGATCGCCCTTTTCGCACTGCGCGTGGGGCCGAGCGAGGGGGGCCGGCGGGGGCGCCCTTCTGGAGCCGCGCGCGATTCACCGCGCCTCGTTATGGCCGCGGGCGGGGACGGCTGCGTCGGGGGCGGGGAGGCTGGAGGGGGGCGCCGGGGCGGGGGCAGAAGGGAGGCCAGAAGGGGCGAGCGGGGAGTGCGAGATGGCGAGAGGAGGGGCAGTGCGGGGTATCATGACGAAGGGCCGGAGCGGGGTTGTTGAACTGAACGGATTCAGAGTGTCCAACTAGTGGTGAAGAACTGCCAGTGTGAATAGCGTGTATAACGTGAACTGTGGATGCTGAGGCGGAGTAGTGACAGAGTTGGAACTAACGGGACGTAAATTAATTGTGAAATATAATGGGAATGTTGCAATGCTATAATGTCAAAAGTAGCTGACTTGGCAATGCTGAATGGCATTCGCGAGTGAAATTGCTTTCATAAATAGAAATGAAACAAAGCTTTGGGGACTAATTGCTTTGGGACAAGACTAACAGAAATTGAGGTGAAGATGTGCGAATGAGGAAGAAGATACGGTTGAACAGATAGATCAGTTTTTGGATATAAAAATCGATCAGTTACTGGATGTACCAATAAGCAGCACAATAATATATTGAGAACGAGTTGGGGTGACGTCCCAAACTCTGCACGGCAAAGTAAGCGGAAAATGGAATGCCTAATTCAAGGAAAGGCTGTGCAGGGCCCCTGAGAGGGTGTGATGGTGCTGCGCTTCAGAAACGGAAAGAACGAAGAGTTTCAGGGAGTTAGAAATAAATTGACTGCGTTTGGTGCAGAACAGATAGTGGAGCGAGAAATGACGTGGCAGATTGAAAACTGAGAACAAGAGATTTGGCTAGCGGCAGACAATTGCCAGGGGGTGGTGGCGGGGGAGGCAGTGGAGCAGCGGGGGTGGGCGTGCGGGGGGGGGCGGGGGGGGGCGGGGCGGACGAAGGGCGCGGGGCTGGGGGAAAGGGCGGGGCGGAGGGAGGGGGCGGGGCCGGGGGAATGAAGCGGTGCGGAGGGAAGAGGTCGAGGCGGAGGAGAGGGTGGATCCAAGGGAGGGAGCGGGGCGGAGGGAGGAGGTGGGATGGAAGGAGGGGGCGGACAGAGGAAGGCGGCGGGTTTGGAGGGAAGGGGCGGGGCGGGAGGCAAAACCAAACGAGCGGAAACCGCGGGCGTTCGCGCGAAGGGCCGCTTCGCCCGAGGAGATAATCAGCCGCATCTTAAGCGTCTCGCTGGATTAACACTCGCCTCAATTACCCGCCTCGCTTCCTATTCAGGGTTCAAGCACGAGCGCTTTTCTTATGGGCTCCGAGGAGAATGTTTACCGGAAGAATTCAGAGAAAAGCTTTAGAAAGATTATGCCATTACTTGGATGATATTTACAAGTGAAAACGAGGAGATTGTAATTGATATCTTGTAGTTCTTTTTCTTCTCTTGATTACGGATCACTTGTTGTCTGCCTTGGATTGCCATGCCTTGGATTATGTCTTCATTAGGCAATGCGACGCATTATTTTAAAACACTACTGCCTATTATATCTTGTCTATTACGACTTTGAAATACCACAAAAAACAGAAGGAACGAATCATCGGCCACTTTACCGTTTTACGACTTGGTTCGTTTTCACTAATAAAAGAAAAATAACTGCAAAATATAGAAATGTAACTGATTTTAAAAATGAAAGTATGCGAAACACTCAATCCCAGGTTCTCATTACTATTTTAAAGGAAGTTTTCGAAGATGTGAACTGTAAAATACACAGGGATAAGTAACACTGAATACGAAATCTCAGTGATTCACTTACCCGTGCCCCGGACTTTCCCATTAATACTTGTGTCGTGAAGATGAAATTACACCGGTTTGACGAATGGCTCCAGTCCCGCAATGGTAGCCATCCCCACGACGGCGCCGTCACCGGCTTTGCCCCGCAGGCGCCTCGTGCGCGCGTATAAATTACAAATTTCATTCCCTGGCGGTGGCTCCGACACTCCCCGGGAGACGACCCAGAGCGGGCGGGCGAAGCGGAGCAGCGGCGAACGGAACTCGATGTTAACACAAGGGAGAAAGGTTGAGTGTGGAGGGACGAGGGAGGGATAACAGGCGTTTGGTAAGAACAGGACGAACACGACGGGAAAGAGGAAAATGATCTAAAAATCCTGGGTCAGGTGGAATCTGTGAGCAAAATAGGGAGGTCGTCGCTTGTTTATAAGCAGTTGGGAGAGAAAATAGGTAGACAGAATAAGAGTGAAGAGGAGGATGGCCGGGATAACGGGCGGAACTGCAGAAGAACTAGCAAGAAATGGGGCAGGCAGGAGGGTGGGGGCAGTGGGGGCGGGGGGCGGCAGGGCGGGCGGGGGGGGGGGGGGCCGGCTGCCGGCGACTGTGCCTGCCTGCCGGGGCCCCCGCTGCCGCAACATCCCGCCGCGCCGCGGGCGACGCTCCAACGGGACCGCGGCGCGCAGCGGTCAGTGTCAGGGCCCGCGGCGGGGGGACAGCCCAGCCCCAGCCTCAGACGTCGCGGCCACTGCACGCTGAGGAACGCGTGGTCCGCACCGCCAGGTGGTGACGGAGGAGGAGGAATTGGAAAAGGCGGGGGTAGTAGCGGAGGAGATGGAGATGAAAGTGGATATGGAGGTGGCGGTGGAGGGGTGGCAATGGCATTGTCGGGGCGGTGGAGGCGGGGGGGCGGCGGCGGCGGCGGCGGCGGGGGACGTGGAGATGATGGTGGCGGAGGCAGTGGCGAGGTTGGTAGTGGCGGGGACAGGTGATCGTCGCCCGAGGCTGGAGGCCGGTGATTAGTTAGCGATGAATGGAGACCGGCGACCAGCTAACCGAACGGTAACAGATCGACCAACAACGATTGGGGTCTCCAGACTGCTAATTATACTCAGCCGCGGATATTAATTGGGGACCGATGAACGACGATTATAGACTCTCGCTGCTGATATGTGATTGGTGACTATTGGCAAAATCAATCATTAATATGTACAAGCAATGAAATCATGTCACAGGTCCATAGAAAATAGTTTTCGTAATAGGAAGCATGAATTTGAAGTATGCTCTTTGAAATAGATTGTAGATTTTTATTAGTTCTCCATCACATTCAATCGGAGAACTCAGTTTGGTGTGGATGAATTCAACATTTATTTCTTTGGATCACAGCGTCCTGAATTTAACATGTATTCCGACGCAAAATAAGGAAAATGCCTGTGTGTGACATTTACAATGAAACTGTGAATCAATAAGCAAATCAATTTGAAGTTTGTTTTTTTACTTATATAAGGTCCCTCTTCAACTGCTGTTATAGCGACAACTGTAATTTAACAATGGTTTTATAACCTCGGGGTAACCGTTGAAAAACACGAATACAGATGCACACACATACACACAAACCCATGAACCGAAACGGGATCCAAATCCGCGACCCTTCATGCCAAGGCAGCCATAGCCCTTTAGCTTTAGCGACCTCGGCTACCCAGGCCGGCAAATTGAACATTTACCTTCACTGGTTTTGACATGAACAAACAGGTTTTCGGAAAGACGAAGGTTCAAGAAAATTCCATCCTAAATGTTTTATGATCGCAAAGAGAGACTGAACACTATACACAGATTTCTCCAGTGGCGAGGAGCGTGAGACGCAGCTACTGATCACATTCCAAAAGAAAGTAGGTAGTGAGTGTCCACGCGCAGAAATGAAATGCTGTACGCTTGATTTCGCCAGCTGCATTGTACAAACACGCTGGAGAAGCTACATTTGATCTCTGAAATAAACGGACGTGACGGTTGACGGTTTATGAGCATAAAATAAATAATAATCGCGTAAAAGTGTGAAGATACAAGTGAAAGAAATAACGAACACATTTGTTGGAGAGGAAAAATACCTTTAATTTCGGCTACGTAAAATAAGTAAGTATAAGCCAGTAATTTTCTCTTTCATTATTGTACAACTCCGACATTCCAGCAGACCTCCACCTCGAAACACTCTGCTCAAGAACCATTCAATAACCACCTACGTCCTCTGCGGCATGCTGCTAATGTGCGGTGCACCAGCAGGCCAAGGCTGTGTTCAGCGGAGGTGCAAAAGACCAACTAAGACAATTACTCCAAAATAATTCCAGCGAGATGGGATACTAAATACACTGCACGAACATAACAATACTGAGGATGTATTCTCTAACGAGTTCACACCTCTTCACGTGACAGACTCCGGCCCTCGGAACGCTACTTACATATAATAACAAATTCTCCACCATCACCTCATCGTACGAGGAGAAATTAAGGAATAAAAAATTATAAGGAAATCCAAGTATATAATCTTGGAATCCCTTTCAACTGGTAACAATAAGGTGCAACAATAATCTATACGGTCAGCACATTCACGGATGAATGAACACAGCCTATTCCAAGCGGAATTCCATAGGTACGGATATATCCAGTGTGCTGTGGCGAATCGACAGATGAAGCATTGCCGAAGGCAGACGTATGAAAGTAAAAAGACACGTAAAATATATATTTATTAAGAGAGCTCATAATATTGTTTGGTACTGAGGATTCACAATGAAATATAACATCTTGCAGTTCAAGAACGTTGTGTAATGCAAAATTACGTTTTTTAAACTACCTCAGTTACGGCTCCTAAACTTGTGTTTGGCTTGTATCACATGTTTCAAAACAATGACAACCACGAAATAACAACCTCACTTCTTAAACAAAACAACCTCTGTGAACATTCTCTAAATCTTCAAATATCAAAACCCTCTACCATTACAAAAGTTACCACCACCACAACCATTATTCATTAACTACGATTACCACAAACCACCCGCACTCTTTAATAAAATATCCTGCAGTTCACGTCACCGTCACCGTGACCAATCGCGAACGGATGGAAATTCCGCTCCATAACCACGAACTGTATCAAACATTACGGCCACTCGAAATTTCCAACCACCGGACTCCCTGAAAGGCCAGCCCACCACCACCACCACCACCACCACCACCACCACCACCACCACCACCACCACCACCACCACCACCACCACCACCACCACCAACAACAACAACAACAACAACAACAATAACAACAGAATGTTCACTCAAAAGTTTCAACAACTGTGCTCCCTGAAAGGCGTACCCAGTATTATTATCATCATCACCACCATCATCATGGCCTCCCCATCATTATCACCATCACTATCACCCTGCAATATCATGATATGCTGACTCAAAATGTTCAACCACCTCGCTCCTGAAATGCATGCTCATCAATGCCACCGCCGCCAACAAGAACAACCACACAACGTCAGGCACCGCAAAGGTGGCGGGGCGTGGTGCGCACCTGCACACGCAGCAGCGCGGCGAGCCGTGCTCGCGAGCGGAGGCGAAGGCGAGCAGGAAGGGCCGCGCGGGGTCCGGGCAACGGCGCCGGCCCGCGTCAGCACGCAGCCAGCGACAGCGCTCCGCCGACGGCGCCACGGACCACGTCGCCGCGCCGACTGGCGCCGGCCCGCGCCGCAGCGTCGGCGGCGCGCGATGCCATACAGGACCTACATTCCCCGACCGGCCCGCGCGGATACGGAAGCGCGCCGGCGTTGGCGGGAGCAGGTGGCAGGGCCGATCTGAGGACAGGTGGTGAAGGTTCACAATGGGGATGGCAGAGACACGAAGAGGCTGGCGAGTGGCGATGGCGCTGGACGATGAAGATGGTGGATGGCGGTGGCGGTAACCAGTTCGCTGGTAATGGTGGTGGTAGTGGTGTGTGTGGAAATAGGTATGGAATTACACGACAGAGTGTTGAGGGTGGAGGAAGAAGGATAGGAAATACGAGGAAGGAAAGGAAGGTGACGGGAGAATGGAAGGTAGACGGTTGCGGATGGCGGTGGTGCTGGCGGATGGATGTGACGGTGGTGAGTAGGGAGTAGAGTGATAAGATATAGGGTGGATGTTGGAAGAGGGGAGAGGGGCGCATGAAGGAGGGAAGAGGATGGAGATGGAAGGAAGAGGAGTGAGGAAAAGGGAGGAGGAGGAGGGAGGAAGGGGGAAGAGGAGAGAGCAAGAGGGAAGAGGATGGAAGGCTAAGGGTGGCGGGTGGTGGTGATGCTGGTGGTCGACCGCAGACGGCAGCGGCAAAAGGACGGAGTGGCGAGGGCGAGGTTCGTGGACAGTGGACGGCGCCTCAGGGAGGAGAGGACGCTCATTGGCGCCCGCCCGCTCTCGCTCGGACAACGCCTCCCTCCGCCGCGCTATTCGAGCCGCTGTTTACAACGACTACGAGATTATTGCCACCGACTCGGGGACTGCAATTGACCTGTGCGCATGGAACATCTTCATCCCGATGCAATTGGAATGAATGCGACTTCCTCTAAGTGTCTCTTTCTTCCGTTATCCGAGTTGTCTCACTATAGAACGGTAAATGTCATATCAAACAACATCATTGCATTTACTTTCAGAAATATCCAATTATGTGTTTAGTATTTATGAGGATGTCATCAAAAAGATGCCTCAAAACAAAATACAATGAAAATGTGACACGAATTATTTATACACCAGCACTCAGTATTTTTCAAGATATCGCAGAAGGACTTTGTAAAAAAAAAAAAAAAAAAACAGTTTTCTCTCTCAATTTGTTAAATCGAGCACAGAAAAGTGTTTAGAGCATGTACCCTCGCCAAGGAATCTTTGTCTGCTAGACTTTTGAAGAGAATGTTATTATTCACTTGTTATATTTTCATTTTTATTTCAAAATTACTAAGTTATAAATACATTTAAAGTTAATTAATTCAAGTGTATTTGATTAATGGAGCATATGCATCACCGAGACAATAATGCAATCACAGGGAAGAAAATTTCAATTTTTATTGAGTGGACCTGAAGTTTGGAAATAAATCATGAAATTGACTCACTTGAATTACTGTCAAATAAAATGAGTATCAAATTGTGGCCAGAGATTCACTAATGTCTCTTAAGCAATTTGTTCATAAAAATGCTTCTTAACAAAACAAGCATTAAAGAATTTGTGAACGGTCGCTTTTGGCCTCTCAATATCAGATGCACGAAGAAACAAGCGCTCACGCGCGCGCAAACAAAACCACGACGTCCCATTAACCGCGAATGATCGAGAAACACATGCACTTCTCTCTCTGGTACATCCATCCACGTCGCTTTGGACGGCGAAACAATTTCCGAGCTTCTTTGCGCCAACGCTAATGTTAATCGCTGCAAACCACTGAGTCCCTCAGAGGGAAGACTGCCGCGTTCTTCCATACGATTAAGGTCCAGTTCAGAATGAGCGGCTGCCGCGGCTGCGAGAAAAAAAGTCGATCTGCGAGCCGCACCGCAGCCCTGGCCGCAGACGCCGTCACCGAAGTCTCCAGCACCTCCGCTGGCGCCACCGGTTGCCATCGCCACCACTCATGTTTCCTTCATTCCGATCGTTGCTCTACGTGGCACACGCTTCCACGTTCAATTTCCAGTCTTGAGGTTTGATTGATTGATTGATTGATTAGAGATTTCGGGCGCGTCAACTGCTAAGGTTATTACTCCCGTCAGAGTAGTGCATGCTATTATCGCGGGAGGTAGCGGTGATATTCCTCCGCTGGACGGCGAGATCCGGTGCCGACATACCGCCGGATTGCTGTGTTCTCCCCAATCGGGTATTACCCACCAGCGGGAAATCGTCTTAGCGGGGATTAGCCTGGTCTCCTGGCAAGTGTGGTAGTGTAGAGCATGTAAGGGGAGAGCATAGGACAAAGAAGAGGAAGGAAATATCGCGCGCGGTCCGTGCCTCGTTTGGTAGGGTACTGCTCCGGCACTCGCGTGGTGTTGATCGGAAATCACGAAAAACTACCGACCAGAGCAGCCGGTCGCTAGAATTCTTCTCCAGAAAGCACTTGAACCTGACCTAGTCTGTAGCTAGTGTCGAAAAGGCTGCCACCGTCCGGGCTCTAACCCAAAGGACTCCCGGTCCGAGGCACTGCAGTGACATCAATTGACACCCTGAGCCACCTAAGACGGTTGGCCGTTGGTGTTTCTCATATATTATATAAGAATTTTGTTCTTTCATTACTGTTTTCCAACCTACTTCTAAAATAAATGTTTTCTTAACATTTAACATATCGACATCTATCTAATTTTAAACAATCTATATCGTCAAATTTGATCACTCATAATAAATGTCAACTAAAAAATAAGATAATCTTCCATCGAATCCGAACGGCATGTGTCACCTAGTTCATTACGTACGTGTTACTAAAATGTAACCATCAATATTCCGAAATATCTAGGATTCAGCTGATTGGACTGCCGATTCCAAACACTAACTGAATACGAGCTACGTCCGCCAGTCACGGATGAGTGAGAATTGAAGGGCTGAGTTACACCACAAGATATAGCGGACGTCATCACCGCATTCTCCGCCGCCGCCGCCGCCGCCGCCGCCGCCGCCGCCTTCGCAGGCGCCACCGGTTTCCATCGCTACTCAACACATTTCCTTCATTCCGATACTCGCGCCACTCGTCGCGCAGCTTCCATTTTAAATTTCCTCTCTCCAGGGCTTCGACTACAGATGCCAAACACTGACTGAATACAAGCTATGTGTGTCTGTCAACGTTGAGTGAGAACTTAAGAAATGAGTTAAAGTACGGTATACAGAAATGTTTGTATGAGCCGTTATTTGGGAAAACACATGCCAATATCTTATGAATGAAAATAAGATGTAATAAAAGATGAAAAATTCTTGAGTTGATATGAGTAATTTACGACAGAATTATCCTACTATTCTACCACACCCCAAACCCGAGATGTATAGGTTTTGAATCAAAACATATATATGTGAACAGTTGTTTGTTATTTCCAACATCAGTATTCAGCGCTGCGCCAGTGCTCATGCAGCAGGCGTAGCCATCATTCGCCACTACAGGTCGACCACTGGCTAGCGAGCGATGGCAACCAGCATGGGAAAAACGGCATTTGAAGCTTCATCGCCAGAAGCCGCAACCAAAACCGCTCTATGCGGATATTGCAAAAAGTGTTTGCTGTGGAAGTTTCACACGAAATTACAACCCCGACACTGAAGAAATCATCTTTACGACTATCCTAAAGGTTCTTTTAATTGGTTTCAACCACTTTTAGATTATTAACTCTCTTTTTCTTCATACAAATGACGTGAAACACGTCAAACTCATTTAAGACTAAACAAAAATTACTTTTATTACAAAAAAACATGTTCGAGTTGTCACTTTCGAAGTATTTCACTCATTCTGTAAAATTGGAGAGCAGTTGTTCCCATGTTTTTTATAAGCCGAAGATGCGCGAGAAAAACTTCCACTTCATGATTAGTCACGCCATTGGTAGTCATACTCTTTGTCCGAATACAATCGTATGCAAGGGAGCGGAACGATGCATTTTAACGCCATGCAAAGAATTATTTAATGACGAAGCAGAATGCGTGAGATATTTCGTTCCAGGGTTTACCGCAATATTTGCGTGAGTGAGCAATACTGAAAGATAGCTTGGTAATTCTTGATGCTACGTTGGTAGAGCTTCGTGCTACTTGCAAACAACAATCCTAACATCCACAGCCTTTACTTCAAACTGTCGAACGATCAGTCCGTGTGCTTTGGTGCGAGAGGAGTTTACCATCTAAGAAATGTACAAGCAATGCTATTAACTCGTGCGCATTTTCAATCGAGCAGATATGAACTGTTTCTAAGCATATTTTCGTCCACCGAGTCTGGAAAGGTCAGTTCCAACGGCGGTAGCGAAGGATATCCCATTCCCCGCGTCCGGTCCCCGCGTTCCAGCGAAATTCTTCACGCTTTCTCCGAAGAGTGCGCACATACTTGCCCTTTGGCCCCGGGGCGGTAGCGGGGCACCCGCGTGGGCGGCGAGGGGCACATCCAAGCGGAGGCGGGGCGTGGGCGGTTGGGAATGCGGAGAAACGGCGAAGGCGGCAGGCGGGAGCGGAATTCATGAAAGGCGAATGTTGATGAGGTGGTGGAGGGGGTGGATGCGGCGGCAGGGGGGGGGGGGGGGGTGGGGACCCGGGCAGTGGTAAAATCAGAGGTGCGGGTGAGCACGGTGCGGTGGCGGCGTTGGTGGCGGCGTTGGTGGCGGCGTTGGTGGCGGCGTTGGTGGCGGCGTTGGTGGCGGCGTTGGTGGCGGCGTTGGTGGCGGCGTTGGTGGCGGCGTGGTGCGGCGTGGCGGCGGGGTTGGTGGCGGCGTTGGTGGCGGCGTTGGTGGCGGCGTTGGTGGCGGCGTTGGTGGCGGCGTTGGTGGCGGCGTTGGTGGCGGCGTTGGTGGCGGCGTTGGTGGGCGGCGTTGGTGGCGGCGTTGGTGGCGGCGTTGGTGGCGGCGTTGGTGGCGGCGTTGGTGGCGGCGTTGGTGGCGGCGTTGGTGGCGGCGTTGGTGGCGGCGTTGGTGGCGGCGTTGGTGGCGGCGGTGGTGGCGGCGGTGGTGGCGGCGGTGGTCGGTGCGTTGGTGGCGGCGTTGGTGGCGGCGTTGGTGGCGGCGTTGGTGGCGGCGTTGGTGGCGGCGTTGGTGGCGACGGTGGTGGCGACGGTGGTGGCGGCGGTGGTGGCGGCGGCGGTGGTGGCGGCGGTGGCGGCGGTGGTGGTAGCGGCGGCGGCGGCGGAGGTGGAGATGGCAGGGGCAACGTCATGGGCACACAAAGCGCTTGTGAAGCGCCCTGGGGCCGAACGTGATCACCTCTCCCCTTCGAGCGAAAGTGAGCGCCTGTTGGACCGCGGCGCCTACAATGAGTGATAATGGTGCTACTCTTCTCGCTACACCTGCACGGACAAACGGTCAGGAGAGAGCCGCCGAGTAGTAAATTCTCTTATGATGATGCCTAGTTACGAGCACGACTTCAACTTGGCAGCAATATTCGACAGTATGTGCAAAACTTTCAAGCAACATGTCATTTGAGTCAAACGATAAAGATCGAGTGTATTCCTAGAAGGGATAATGTAATTTATTTCTGTTTGACAACTACAATTTTATCTGTTTGCAGTGAAAAAATTGATAATGTTCAAAATAACAGTTTTGAGAAAAATTGGGTTTAAAAATGTTCTGGACTATATTGTTGATTGTTTAAATCTATCTCAATAAAATGTCCAAATGTAGTGTAATGTAGCCATTAAACCCCTCGCCATTTCAAATTATTTCCAGTCATTTATGGGTATAGCTCTCTTTAGATTGCAACATTTTTATTTTTATTTTTCATAAACCTACAATTCACAAACTATTAACTAAGTGCAAAAATAGTCTAAGACTTACCTCTTTAAAACAGCAATAAATTTTAATTTTATTACTTACACCTATGGTAAAATCTCATCATTGCGATTTTTGGACATAAAGTTTTCCCACCAAACACATTTTACGTGAACTTTTTCCCCGTATAATTGCTAAGTCTGAACGGCATTATTTATTGCTCTCCTATTATGGAAACTTTACATCACTGCATTGACGCATATATACTTCTTGTGAATTTTAAAAGTTAGAAATAAATATTTGTACATTTAAAATACATTCGTACAAGTTTTCAAGATTAATATAATATTTTGAAACATTCCTAGAAACTGAAATATTATATTGGTGGAAAACGTTTCTTCACAAAATGTCATATTTCAAAATTTGTGTTTGTGTTTCGAAAGCGTGATTAATCTAAAATATTTATTAAAACAAGAAACCTACGTACCTTCAATTCCATTCAAGGTCATCAATATTTAAAGGAATGTAAGAGTGTGAGAAGTAGAGTGCAGTCTCACGCGTTCAGTTTCATCTTTCGCTTGCATCTTGCAACTCCGACCTAAAGACACTTCCTCGAATCAGGGAAAGTGTTTAAGTTCTGATGGTATCCCACTACCTTGCACCGCGAATGTTTGTGAAAGTAGCTAATATGAATGTCTTTCGCTACGGATGTAATCCTTAAAGGGACAGACCAGGATGAGTAGAGATAATGCATCAGGGAGGTGAAGCGTGAAATCTGGATAAATATCTAAATTGTTTTTAGCCTGGGATGGGTAAAGTCGCCAATGTAAATTTAAATTGAGGTTGACCTTTTTACAAAAAACTGGCCAGCAACCTACTATCAATAACTTTAGGAATTGTTTGCAACAGAAAATGTTTTCTCAGGGCGGTAAAATACAGGTCAACCAATGTCCGATGCTGGAGACTTCAACGCATGTGTAAACGGCGAACTCGGTCATTCCACGCGATAGACAAGATCCCTTCCCGTTCTCCAGACACCACCACCCCCGCATCACCGCCTCCCCGCGCCACTTTCTTCGCCGGATCCAGTTTCGCCTGCGCGGCGGTCGCGAGTTCGGACCTGCGGGAAAGCCTGGCCAGCCGGCCGTCGCGACGACGGGCCAGTCAGCACGCGGCGGTCGGACGGGAAGTTGACCGGCGGGTCTGGCAGACTCGTCACGGCCTCTCAGGGAGGGAGATCCCCCCTTCCTTCTTCCCCCTCGCCCCTCCGTGGCTCCCCGGCGAATAATGCGACGTGACGCGCTTTAACGAACGAGAAACTACCGCAAGAATCGAGGACGCGGCAATTCGCCGCCACCGTCTGGCCCGGGCGGCTGGCGAGGACACGCCCGGATGCCCCGCGAATTATATCGCGTCCAATGCGCCGTAGAATATTCATCGCGCCGGGGAAGTGCCGTCATTTCGCGATTTCTCCCTCGACCGGCCTCCACCGCTACATACAAACTTTGTGATTTATCAGGAGGGTTTCTGGGTAGAAATCTATTTTTTCTGTCTCAGACGACGAACGGGAGGTGTAAGTGGACGGGCAACGGTTGCGACCAGCCACCGTTAACACCGAGATGTGGAGACACGCGGCACTTACTGAGAGGAAGGGAGAACGATTAAATAGGACAGGACGGAGAACAAGGCAGGAAAGTGGAGATGGATCAAGATCATGCGTGGGATATCGTGCAAGGACCAGTTACCCGCAGTCATAATTTTATAGCAACAGAAAGTATACGAGGATGCGAAAAGCTGTACGGTGAGCTTTCTTGTCATCTACAGCAGTAAATCAAGTTCTTTACCTCTTTAATTTCATAATTTATGACTGCTGTGAAGTAAACGACAAACAACATACGGGAAGAGTTCAATTTAACAGGTTTTTGAACTTAAACATCATTAAATATACATATATTTACCTACTCAAACGTTTTTAAACGCCGATTTTCACGAAGTTTTTCTACTAGAAGGTAAAAGTAAACACGATAAACATGAAACTTATTCTGTACGTGATTCCGGTGATTACTTCCTTTCATGTAGTTCTATTTCTATTCAGAAGTTTCTGGAAAAGCATACTAGTACCTTCACTTCTTGATTACTCTGATGAGAAGAATTGTTCGCATAAAAAATTCAATACTAAATGAATATATGTTTGTAAATGTACTAAGAAGGTAAGAACTATAACTCAGATTAGAGGTCCCCCCTCAAAAAAAACCACACAAGTATCACCGTCTCATCGACTTTAGCTCAGCTTTCTAACAGCCTACCCCTTTGCGCCGCATACGCTAGGGCAACGCGTGTGATAACTTTCACAGATAGAGCGCTGAATGCGCGACCAGAAGCCTCGTGAGGGGTGGGACGGACGCGCGGCCCGGCGCGCCAGCCGGTCTGCGCAGGGGGGGGGGCCATCGCCGCGGGCGCCGACACGCGGCTCCTGGGCGAGCGGAGACTGCGCAGGCCGGGCGGGGCACGCCCTAATGGCCTGGGGGAAAGGCAGTGACAGATGTTGGGCTGGATTTTAGGTTGCAATGCTGGCGAAGAGAGTGGCGGTGGAGTGTTCAAATATGGCGTTTGATGTACTGACGTCGGCGATGGAATAATGGACGACGAACGGTAGCAACTGAGATGGATTTATTCTTGAGATAAATGACGTCACAGCAGGGAGTACGTCAAACAACAATAAACCGACTGAGATGGCTCAGTGAAACAACTGTTGTCGCTGCATCTAATCGGGAAGTCCTAGGGTTCAGACACGACCGCAGTGGAGGATTTTGACACGCTATTCGGTGGAGAATTTTAGTACTCAGCGGCTCTGAGTACTCGGTTATTTTCCATGGTTTCTCAGATCAATACCACGCGAATGCTGGAGAAGTATTCAAACAAACAGGTCACGGACCTCGCGCGATCTTCTCTTCCCCGTATTATCCCTTTCCTCCCCCTTATTCACCCACACCTACACTCACACTTACATGAACTACATTACCACACTTATCAGGAGACCAGTCTTGAACCTAGAATTTGCCGCGCTGGGGAATATACTTGCCTCCCTTGGAGGCTCGTTAGTTAGCGTGCTCGCTTTCCACGGCGCAACCCCAGGTTCGATTCCCAGCCGAGGCAAATTATACCAGTGCGCTTTGCTTACAAATGTTCCAGTATGTTTTGCTGTGTGACAATGAGAAAGCCCTCTCTACGGTTATGAAGTCCAATGTATACGATGAAGGGATGTCTTCGAGCTAACCACAGGAACTCCTTATCCCACGGCCGAGAGGACTGTGTCACCGCTGGTCGGTCAAGGTCCGTACCGAGCTGTCGAGCCAAGGAACAGGAACAGGGGATATACTTCGAGGGGAAAGCCCCGCAATGCGGCGTGATGGTCGGCGCCGGATCTTCAACGGGGGAGAACATCACCTCCCGGCTAGAACACGCACTGCATGCTGCATGAACAGACCGGGTTTATTGATCGTGGCGGGAAACGCGAAATACTAACTCAATGAAGAATGGCGGTCACAAGCAATCATGTTAAGTTGATGTTATCAGCAAGGTGAACGTAACAGAGCCAAGCGAAGAGGAGAACGATGTCAGAAATTGCAGTCATCGTAAAGCGACATTAGTTATGGCGAACGTTTAGACGAAGACGACAATGGATGAAAAGTAAGATACGAGAGAAAACGGAGGTGTTTTCTACGTATAACAAATGTGGCAAAGGTCAAGGCAGGAGGGGAGAGCGGTCGCTGCATTAATGGCAAGGTGTCGATAGTAATCGTCACAGGCAAGCGATATCGCAGTAGCGTAAAAGGCGAAGGCAGCGAGACCGGAAAAGTGCGCGGAGGAAGCGAAGACAGTACATGCGACGAACAACACCGCTGGCGCAGGCAATGGACACAGGAGCGGAGCGGCGGCGGCGACAGCGGCGAGCTCGCGCGGGCGCCCGCGGCCCCGGCCGCTTCGGAAGGCCGTTGGCCGCGCTTTCCGCACAAGACCAGAATGGCCAGCAGGGCTGCGTTTCTATCTTAATGATGATTTACTTGGTCTTGTCACAAGGAAGCAATACATATCACAAACAGTTCTATTCATTCAATTCATGTTGAAGCATTGTTGTGAATCGTAATTTTAACAATTACAGAAAAAAGAGCCTTTCGAGCATTTCAAGGAAGTCATATTAAAATGTTTGTTAATTTTGAATGTGACATTACTGAAAAATGATCTTACACTTCCTAAAATGAATTGCATTTAGAAAATAAAATTAAGTTAAGATATAGTACTATATTTCTGGAACATATGAAACATACATGAGGAAAGGAAGACAAGTATTCACAACTAAAAGTATACTTATTTATAACATTATTGTTTTCCGTGGAAAAATAAAATGCTGTAATAGTGGCAATGTCACATTCTTTTAAAGAATTATCAATAAAGCATTCCCATCAGCTGGCATGCCAATAACTCCTCCACGGCTGTCGTCTCATTCGCGAACACTGACACAACTGCGGAGGCGACGAGAGGAGCGGGGAGGCTGCGTGCAATCATAGCATAGGTAAATCATCCGGACGAGCACGAGCCGCTCCGCTGTTTGGGCCGTGCGCGTGATCTCAGGCGCGGTCGCCGGACGCGGCGCCACGCCCCGCCGCAACCGCCGCCCCGCCGCCGCCACAACCGCCTGCCCTCCATCTCCACCACCGCCGCCACTGCCACCGTCATTGTCACCGCCACTGTTCCTATCACCACTCATTCCTCCTATGTCGCCCCCCGTCCTGACGTCACCATCGTCACAGCCAGCACCATCACCACCGCCAACGCTTGTTCCACCGCCGCCCCCCGCCGCCACACTACCCCCGCCACTACCCCCCCCCCCCCCCTCTTATCACCCTCCGCGCACCACCACCGCCCGGGCCCACCGGTTCATCGTCACAGCCATTGCCTCCCTCTTCTCCGCCCCCGTCACCGCCGCCGCAGCAGCAGCCTCTCCGTGCGGCCGCGCCGCGGCGGGGCGACCGGTTCCCGCAGAGGCCGGCAGCGCGGCCCGGCGCCGCGCCGCGGCGAGCGGCGTCATCGTCAAGAATAGCCTAGCCGGCGCGCGGTGCACCCTCACCCGCGGCCCTCTGTGCTCTATGGCAGCCCGGAAGGCGCAGCTCGCCACGGCACTTGGGCTTGTTTACAAACACGCGGCATCACTGTACCTAGTCCGCGCGCGCGATGTAAAACCTTAGCTCTTTCCTCTCTTTGATACCAACTGTGAAAATTTATGCTGACTGGCATATCCGAGCGTCAAGCAAATTTTAATGTAATTTAAATAAATTATACTTATTAAATCGTCATTTTTAGTCCTAATAAGCTCTCAATTAGTATGCTGTTTGAAATTAAATAAAGCTGTATGCAAACCCCCAATTTTGAACGAGTATGGTATTCTGAAACGTCAGAAACAGTTTTGTGAAGCAGAAATACGAATATAGGAAGTATCCCCCCCCCCCAAGTAAAAAACAAGAGACAGTTTTGTATGATTCTCAGGAGAACAACATTTGAATAAATTAGTTTTTAACAAAAAATAAGGACAGATGAAATGAAATATGAGAAATTAAATGCATCTATTGATCTTCAAATTCTCTTTAGATCAAAATGTATTATTTTATTCAAAATTAAAATGTCAGAAAAATTTAGGATAAAGGTTGACAATAACACTAAGTAAGTATTACTGTTAGTTGTCCAATTCAACAATATTTTCGAGAGATAAATGTAAGGACCTAGAATCTTGTTATTGTTTTGTCATACACAAAAGAACCCAATTTTATTCTTTCTGCTCTTCACAATTCGACGCTACAGTTCTATTTACAAGATAAAATTTACTAAATGACAGCTAAATTACAGATTTTTCAAATACGATCAATACTTCTAATTTCAACGTACTTATTATGGTAATTAACGACATATTTCATTAACATCACACAATAACGCACGAGCCCAACATACGATCATCTCTCACGAGTAAAAATCATGATCATTCCGGCAGAATAAATGAATTTGGTCAGAAGGTATAGAGAGTTCTAGCAGAGATTCTACGGTTGTAAAAATCTTATTCACTGTCTACAACAAACCACACCCCAGCTCTCAAATAAAAAAAAATCAGAATACAAACTGAGTTTTTCAAATATCCTTACGTTGGATATTTCACATAATTATCAACCTAATCGTAATTATCGACTTATTCAGTTCAAGAACACAATAACGCACAATCCCAATTCTACTTCATCATATAATGAATTTGGACGAAAAAGGGAAAAACCTTAAACCTCCTCTACTCTAGTAAGAATACCCCGCTTTAATAAAAGGAAGAATCTTTTTCCAAACTCTTGACGTTGAATACTTTATAACATCAACAAGATAATCGCAATTAGCAATATATTTCGATCAAGACCACAACCTACTAACGACGCACGACATCAGCAGTACATGATCACCACGTAATCAATTCGGACATCAGAATAAGCGAGTTCAAACCCACTGGTTGGACAACATCTTCCGAATTGCCACGGGGCGATTTTTTTACATCGGCGCGCAAAATTGGCAATAATTTGTGGGCGGTGGGCGGCGCAGGCCCCGCGCGCGGGGGCCGTTCCGCGAATTCATTAGGCGGCGCGCTCTGGGAGGCCGACGCCTCGCGACGCCTCGCGACGCCTCGCCAACAGGTGGCCGCGGCGCGACGCAGCGGCCCCGCATTCAGCCTTCCGCAGTTGTCCCTTCTCCGGGAGCTCTTGATTTATTACTAGGGATTACGGCGCGTCAACTGCTAAGGTCACTAGTCCCATATGTGTAGTGCATGTGTCGTTCCTCGGGAGGTGCCAGTGTTCTTGTCCCCGATGAATGGCGAAATCCGGCGCTGATTGATTGATTGATTGATTTTTTCGTTTTCGGGCGCTAATTGCTTTGGTCATTATCCCGTTAGTGTAGTGCATGTTTTTCTCGGGAGAGGCGGTAATTTTCCCCGCTGATGCGAGATCCGGCGCCGACCTACCGTCGGCTAGTGGGGTTTCCCCCTAACCAGGATCTTTTTCGTGTTTCGGGCGCGTCAATTGCTTTGGTCTTAGTTCGTTCGACAAGCTCTAAGCTCTCGACCGGTCTCCCGGAATATGTGGTAGTGTAGTGCAGGTTAGTGTAAGTGTGTTTGTAAGGGGAGGATAGGACAAGGAAGAGGAAGGACAGATCGCGCGCGTGCGTGGCCCGTTTGGTAGGGTACTGCTCCGGCATTCGCCTGGTGTTGACCGGAGAAACCACGGAAAACTACCAATCAGAGCAGCCAGCCGCTAGAATTCTCCTCCAGACAGCGACTGAATTCGACCTAGCTGAAAAGGTAGTGTCGAAAATCCTGCCGCCGTGAGGAGTGTAACCTACGACCTCCCGGTCGGAGGCGCTGCAGTGACATCAGTTGATGCAGTCAGCCGGTTCCGGCGCCGACCTACACGTCAACAAGCGGAGGGTTTTCTCTTACCAGGCAAATCCTACCAGCGTGGCACCGCCCCAGCCGCGGCAAGCACCCGACTGATGTCCCGGCATGTTGGGTAGTGCAGTACATGTGAGTGTAACCGAGTGTAAGTAAGGAGTTAGAATAGGACAAGTAATAGGAAGGAAAGATTGCGCATGGTCCGTAGTCCGTTTGTTAGTGTATCCTTGGTGGCATTTACTTGGTGTTGACCGGAGAATCCACAGGAAACAACCGATCAGAGCAATCAGCCGATAGAATTCTCCACAAAGCGGCTGAATTCGACGTAGCTGTATGGCTAGTGTCACACACTTCTCCGAGCACCATGAAACTTCTGTTCTGTTCCATAAGTCGATTCGGAGTAAACGCTTAATATTGAAAAAAAATCTGAATTTAAGAAAGTATTAACATAAACAATAATACAAAAACAATCACTTATGCACCAGTGAATGGCAAAACTCTAAATCATGAGTTATAAACCGGAAGAGTAATCGCCGCACTTTATATCATAAAACCATCAACTGCAATTAGAAAATACCAACGCCGAAGAGCATCTTATTCGACTCATAATAAAAGACGTTTCCTGGTACTCCTTCCTCGACAGAGGAGAAAAAAGATTTTTAATCGGCAGGCAGTTGACAGACAACACTTTTGATCAAAAAACTACTCTCTGCTGCCGCTCATTAGCGAATTCTTTTTTTAAAAAAACCGGCTATCTGGTCTACAAGACAACATTTTGTCCAGTTTCGATGCGCCTTCATATGGGCCCTGCTTCCTGCTGCCAAGAGACATATCGATGAAGAAGCGGACGGGACTCCCGGTTGGGGCGAGCGGACTCGCCGGCGAGTTTTTGCTCAGCTCGTAATTACGTAATTGCCACATCTTGGAGAGGTTTGGCCTTTAACACGGGACTGCCATCAGCCGGTCAGCGGCTCGAGCGTGGGCGGCGGGCGTTGGGCAGTGGTCGGAGGACAGTGAGTGGGGAGTGTTGGACAGTGGTCGCACGGAGTGGGCGGGCGGGGAGGGGGGCTTAGTCAGTGGTTAGTGAACAGAGAGTGGGGGCCGTTGGACAGTGGTCGGAGGGCAATGAGTGGAGGGTTTTGGACAGTGGTTGGAGAGTAAAATGGCCGGCAGTCAATAGGTAGTGGGCGGGAGGCAAAGCAGTGGCGGTGGGCAGTGCGGGTAGCTTGGCAGGTTGGGGATTGGGGGCTTTAGACAAGGTTTGTGTGCAGAGATGGGGGCCGTTGGAAGTGTCGGAGGGCAGTGAGTGGAGGGTGTTGAACCGTGCTCGGAGGGTGTAAGGATGGGAGGCAATAGGCAGTGGTAATGTGCAAAGAGAGTGATGCAGGGAGGTTTGGACAAGTGGCGGGTATTTGATTGGTGGTGAGCGGCGGTATTTGAGAGTGCCAATGAACAGTGGGCGACTGAAGACCGACGGTGGTCGGTGATACTGGGCTTCCTACGATGGACAGTGACTGCGTGCGGTGGACCGAGGATTGTTGGCAGTGAGGAAGTGAGAAATCGATATTGAAATCGAGTGGACAGTGACCAATGGGTAATGGGCAAAATTGGGTTGTGTGTGTGTTCTGAAGTAGCCTGCTGTAGGGAATAGGTTGTCTACAGATCGAGGAAGGTTTTTGATTGTTATTACCTATAGTTCAAGAGTATAGCTAAATATACGAGGACATTCGGAGCGTGTCTAATGTCAATAGTCCTATAATGGGTATTTTGAATTTTGAAAGAATACAAATTCTTAAAATTAAAATTTGTGATAGTTATTCAAGAAGTATTCACAGCAACGAATATTTATCAGCGGCATCGTCATTAGTGAGTGAAATTTCAGCGACTTTTCGGCCGTTATATTGGGATCTTCCTTTGAATGAAATGTTAGCATCTATGTCTAGGAAGCGGAGTCTCCCAGATAGCCAAGTAGATACTGACTTCGGTAGCAGAAGCCTACGCTTTCAAGTACGTGAAGAGATGATCAGGTTGGCGTGTTTGAAAGGACAGGGTTCCTTTTGCTTAGAGGCAATACTCGTTGCATCAGACGCCTGGTATGAGACACGGCTTCGCCAGCATATTGGATAGTTTTCAAAAATGGACAGTCGTACCATGAAGTGCGTTGGACTATTAGCAGAAGTGCTATATCGTGTGTCAGAATAAGTCACAAACTCCTAGGGCATGCAGGTGAGTCAAAGTTGATCAACTTCCATCACCGATTACTAGATGGGAAGTATAATACAACGAAGTTAACACATGTGATGTGTCCCAGATTGGAAGACAATCCACTATGATTTGCTTAACCGGACACGTACTAACGCAGCCAAAGAGATTTCTTAGACCTGCCAATCACCTACTTATAATGGTTTGCCTAAAAATAATTGGCAGAGACAAATGCCACAAATGTATCTTCGTTATATGAACATTTCCACCGCATATTCAATAGCAAAAATGATTACCTTGGACATTCCACATGCCCTCAAAGCTTGTAAGATTTATTCTGAGACTCGTGTAGACCGAACTGGTGGAGCTATAACAGCACATACTTTCTTGTTCTTAGTAATGCTTACGTGATACTATTTATATCGCAATTTCTTTCCGAATTAATACGTCAGTCATTTTTTATAAAACTCAAATTTTTGAGATATTGTACATGACCTTATATCAAAATCTATCTTTGAGTAACAGATCTCATTAGGGGGAAAAAGCTATATCCTCGTAATTGTAGTTGTAGGAAATTACCGAAAAAAATATTTTTTCAACGAAACTGAGACCTGCACCATTCTCTTAAACACCCATTACACTATCCAATAACAAAGTTTAATCAAAAAGGTTGGAGTTAATTTTTTGAAAATTTTGAATATGTTCCAGGGACTTCATGTAAATGAAATTAAATTAAAATAGCGATTTCAAATTTAAGGGGCCGCTACACCAGACTCATCAATTGAAAAATATCAATTTTGGAGAAAATCGACTGAACTGTTTAGCCGCTAGCGTTGTTCACAGACGGACAAACAGAGAGACGTTTTGCTATTATTCGATTTTTCGGTTTCATGAACCCACAAAACATAGATTCTGACTACACCACGTCTTTGAGGTTTTTTCTTTTCTAAATTAAGCAACTGGATTTATCTACATTTTCGTTACCAAGGCCCTGTAATAAGAGTTTTTCTGCCGAAAATTCGCCGCCTTTTGGCGCAGTATTACATAACTTTTTTTTCTACTGCGTAAACTGTAGCGGTCAGATACATGTTCCAGAAAAATACGTCCAAGAAAACAGAGAAATCTAAAAAAATCGAGTGCACTTAGAGTTGGGATATCCGATGAGATGTAAAATAGCGTTCCGGTTCGAGGAGTACCTTCTGGAACAGGATCCAAGACGCAAAAGTAATATATTTCTGAAGGCTCCGGATAAATCCAGATCCCGAATATCTGGATAATTCAAACGATATAAAAACAAGGAAAGATGCAGAATGTCAAATACAAAAAGTTTTAAGAGACAAAAATTAATTCACATACTTGATGCATACTTCATAGGGAAAATTAATGTAGTATACTCTCGTTTAATAATATAATTGTTTTATAATTAGATTAACTGAATTATACTGCACACAAACGATATTCACAATAGCATTTAGGAATTCTTTCAATAAATGTTTTATATTTTGTTAAAAAATACTATACACAGTAAGAAACTCCTAATAGAATTTTATTTAATTACAACGTCAATTACAAGGCCTTTGTTATGTAGAATCCAAGCTTACGATTGAAGTTGAAGGGTCCGACTGTCCACTTCTCATGCGGACAAAATCAAATATTAAGTGGCCCATTACAAATATGCACGCCAACAATACAACATACAGATATCTCATGTAAAGCATAAAAGGAAAGACGCAGTTGAGAATCAAAATGTACATTATGCTAGTAACAGTGTGTCGCCACACAGCAAGCCTATAGGAGTACGGCATGATTGCGAACGAAAATGTCTTCATGGACGCTTTCGCCTGGACGTTGGTAACCCGCAACACAGAGTGTCAGACTGGTTGTAGCTATTCAGGCGAAGCTGAGAGTGACATGAAGTTTAGCTTAATCCCTCTTTCATTGTGGGTTCTTAATTCTCTATTACAGTTTATGTGGGGACGATAATTTGTTTCGTTGGAATACATCACCAGTAGCTTCGGAAAAAAATTGTGTTCTTCGTTTCTTTTGTATTATCAGTGACAGTGGGCGAACTTTTGACTCATGTTTTCTGTAAGGAAAGAAACAGTAATTTGAATACATATTCCAAATCTCGGTGAACATTTGTGTTCACGTTTTACTCTTAATTTCATGAGAAGCTCTGTACACACGACCAAGGTCCAAACTCCTTGCATTTTATGAGGCATGATTTTAAAAAAATTAAATATTTTCCCCGATTGGCTAGTGATTAATGTGTAAACAATTGTTTTAATTGAACGGCGTTCATTACAGAGGATATTATGGTAGTTTAAGAATTGTGTTAATAATGAGTCTCTTTGAAATTCTTATGTTTTTATTTCTTATCTTATAAAACAGACGGTTAAATTAGCTATTATAAAATCAAGTTCATTGTAACTAAATAATACTTCAAAGTACGTTTTGCCTTATGCAACGCAATTAAATCCAGTGCAACTGTAAAATATAAAAAAAAAAAATTTAATTAAAATTTAAGTGCTAATTTAAACAATTTAAAAAATATATGACTAGTTAATTTAACAACTAATATTACGTTATTACATTTACAACATGAAATGTGATAAATTAAACAAATATACAGACCTGTTATCTACATAAATGTAATTCAAAATGTCATTGGAGTTTTAACAAGAATCTCTTCTACATGTACAGCTCACATCTTTATGACATTCCTTCTTTCTTTCACTCATGCTGAAGAGGTATCCTCCCCGTAGGGAACAGAAGGTGGATTCCATCGCAACGTGGTTTTGGTCGTAACAAAGATGCTAACAATGTAAACAATAGTAAATAACTTAGCAATCAACGCTGTAGCAATTTTAAGTATGCTGCCTCTCAGAAATAGTGAACTGCCGCCACCTTGTTATTTGAATGAAACCACCTCATTATGAGACTTATTTATAGTTTACGTAGTTCATTTAACAGGTTTTGTAATTTGAAAGTTACGAAAAACATAAAACTGATGTTGTTTTGATATTAATATTAGGGCTGTTGTACAAAATTTGATAATATTTGTGATCAAGATGTAGTATCTCTGATCTTGGTCAAACGTAGTGATGAAGCACGCAGATCAACAAAGAAGGGGGAAAACTGAGAGAATGAAGCAGATTAATAGATTTTTCTATCAAAGCTGTCAACTCGGAAGTCTCTAAGTTTCAAACATTTTCAAAACATAAAAAGAGATCTATGTCATTTTTATAACTATACTTTGCTCTCTTCCAACAACATATTTTAAAAACAATATATTTGGAGCCCTTTCCAAGCAAATTTTGAAAATATACTAGGGACTTCATGGAAATTACTTCCACAAAATCAACAAAGACACTTCAAAATGGAGGGTCTGCGACACGTTGATTGGTCGAATACGGTCGATTAGGAAATTTTGGTGAAAAATCCAGTAAACGAACTGACACTCAAGCCGACTCTGAGACGGACAAAAGACAAACGCACACAAACTTGCGAGACAGTACTGACTGACGTTCCTCTGAAAGGAAAGACCTGTTAAAGAAAACACTTTCCCGGAGACGGAAATGCAAAATATTAATCACTGTCAAAATGTCTACCTCGATATTTTGCAGAAATACGTAACTTTCTCTGTTCAACATACACGAGAAAGTAAACGAAGTTTCATTCATCGAGCCATATTATTGGAATCCTCCTACTGTTTAAAAACCGCAAAACCTCTTTCACATTTCCCCTTCTAGTGCAAAGGGTCGAGCAGGAGGCGGCGATAAACGTTAAAAGAAATGGATACTTTCATGCCAGGCTGCAAAAATCCAATGTGACTAGCACAAACTCGCGAAGAAACGCCAGTGGCGCTACCGCGCGGCCACTTCGCGTACTAGTACGTCGGCTCAACCGTAGGCAGTATGTGTAGGTCGCCTTCCGCCTTGCCATGTCACCAGAAACTTGGGATAATTATTAAGTTAATCCGATGACCGTCTGCGATTGCTCAGCAACATCGTTTCCTCTGCAGCATCGTTTACCAGGAGGCTCTGGGATTCGAGTTAGGTGGGTGGTGTTTTTTTATACACTAGCTACATAACTCGAGTTGAACTCAATCGCCGTTTAGAGAAGAATTCTACCGAGCGGCTTCTCTGGGCGGTAATTTTCTCTTGGTTACTGTCTATCAATACCAGGCGAAAAACGGAGAAAAGCCTTTATAAATGGACCACGATCGCACCCCATCTTTTCTCTGGCACTTTTTTGCCTTCTTTTCCTCTTATTCTAATATGCATTGCACTCCCTCAAATAACAGGAGACCAATCGAGAGATCAGAGCTTCTCCCAACTGGAGTGATGCTCCACTGTAGTAGATACATGGAGGCGAGAAACCCACAATCCGCTGTGTACTTCGGCGACGTACCTGATATTACAGTCGCGAAGGAACACTGCAACTTCCAGGGATGTATGTACTACACTTACGGGACAAATTACCTTTTGCCGTGCGCGCCCGAAAGTATACCATTACGTTAATCGATGTTCACTTCACAAAGGACACATTTCTAGATTCGATAATTTAGGTCGGGTGGATGACAGGAGGGTTGTGTTTTTCGGCATAGGCATTATATGTTTGCTCCTGCGGGTAATTGTCATCAAACTCTAACGACTTCTACCAAAAATAACGTATGGTAACATGTAGTTGTGAGGTCTATATAACCACTAAATGGATTCTTATGATCAAGGTTTCGTGTGAAAGTTGAGAATTCACTAAACCGGCATGTTAATAAGTTTCGTCAATTTTCATTATTTCACAGACCTAAAAGGGTTATTTTCAAACAAAGATTATAAGAAAAACATAGTTGTTGCACAAAAATCTGATTTGGCAAGCTTGCTAACGGCTGAGTTGCAGTAAGCAAACTACTGGTTCTGTAAATATATTTTCGTTTAATCTGCGATCTTGAAGGAAACGAAAAATTCATGGAAAATGAGAGAAATGTAATTAAGTACTCTACAAGCTTAGAAATAGTTTGAACTCAGTGTGAAATATTTGTATGGAAAAATTAGTAATAAATATTTCAAACAACACTGTTCAAATTCAATGTATTAGCTTTGCACAAATATTCGTTGTCGAGCTTCCAACGTCACAAATACCATTCTTTCACAACTGAAGAATAGCGCATCGGATATTTGGGACACATTCTCAAACTCGACTTTCCACGCCAAGAAAGCAGACGACTATCAGAGATATCAATGACACTACCCTCATACTGTTGCAATATTGTTAGTAAGATAAGCTGGTAAAATGAATAACATTTCCATACTTCGGCGTATTGCAAATAATTTAACAGTTACAACTTACAACGTACAAATTACAAATTACACACACACACACACACACACACACTACTCACTATTGGTGGGGATGCAGCAGCAAAAATGCTGCTGAACAAAATCACATCTATGCCGTTTTCGAGAAAGCAGCACATACACTCCTTTCAGAACAATAAATAAAATACTCTTCTATATTAGTGCAATTAATGAAAAAAATTAACAAAAACCGTTCATCACGAATTCTGCAATAATATACTCCTAGTACAGTGTACCCAGTGTACGGGCCTTCTTCTTGGAGTCCTATCGTGTGATATCAGCTGTGTCGTGTGACGTTCGCAGCGACGCGCTGAATATAAGAATTTAGTCAGTGCGCGCTTTGTGAGAATAGGCGGTATGACACTCGAATATTTACATTCGTCCGTCAAAATCGAAACCGTTTCATTGTTCTTATTGATCATGAACGCTTGATTGCCTTGTGGCCACTTCCACCTTTTTCAACGCCTGCTGTCGTCTGATTGCCGTGGGTCTCCGAAGGTTGCAGACTTCCACTTTTCTTAGGATTTTGTTTCGAGTTCCTGGATATATAATGAAACCATTGTCTCATCTCACATGGCCGGGAGTTGCATCATTTTCTTTCAATTTCTGCGCGTTTTGGAAATTAGTATTAAAGATTACTCATCGTTTATACGAATCTGTATTGGATTCGGAAGGGAATGGATTATCTGTTTTTCACCTTATTTTTAGAGTCAACACATTTTGATATTTACAAAATTTACTTGTCATATTTATATTGAATTGAACGTAAAAAAAATCTCTAAATTGAAATAATTCTATTATTTCAAACTTCCTGATTGCATATTTATCCAAATAGTTTTAGAGTTACCAGAAATACAAATACTAAAAGAAAATTGGGTTACTAATAGCTATTATAGTTAATAGTTATTCTTATTAAAAACAATACAAGAATTTTAAGAAAAATTGAATTACTGTTGATAATAAAAAATATAAAACTGAAAATGAAATTAATAATACGCATGAGAACTAACCAAAATAACCTACAGATTAAACAAAAAAAGAAAATAATTTTGGGGAACCATAGGACTTGTCTCAGAGGTTTGCTTGGCATGAAACCAAGACTCTCTCAGCAAACTCCCTTTAAAATGGTCGAGAAGAAATTCCAAGTGAGCACAATTTAATTGCTCTTTGCCCACGAATTCCTCACCCTCAACTCTTAATTCCCACCAGCCCCGGTCTGCTAATGAAGGCATTTGTCTGGGCGCCAGCAACAAAGCACGCTAATCGTCCAGGACGAACCCGAAATATTAATGGAACTTTTACACCCTGATACCACACCGCCTTTGAAATGCAAAGTTTGCCCCTACGAAGGGGAGAACTTAGAACAATAAATCAATTATTCATTCGCAGGAGAGAACCTGAAGAAGATGGAAGACGCGTGGATAGAGGAGAGGGAGAGAGAAGGGGGAGGAGAAGGAATGCAACGTTACGAAAGCCAAGGAGAGCGAAGCCCATCTTTTCAAGCGATCCTGTAGCTCATTCCTCAGCTGGCAGGATGCGTCCCTCCCCACGCCCACCCCCCACCCTACCCCACCCCGGCGACCCCGCATTGACCCCTCCACGCGTCTGCGGACAGTTGAAGAATGGTCGTGCTTTAAAGTGGAACCCCAAGAGGTAGCTGACGCTGAAGGGCTAAACCTCTGCAACACATTACCACCGTCAAGGGGCCGTTTAGAAATTTGTCGCCCCCCAATGCGGTCTCTGAGTGATGTTCCTTTTCCCCAAGTTTGGAAGGAAACGCCGATGAGTTGACAGAAGTAGTTGAAGCACCCACAAAATGTTGAATGTTGCTTAACTGTTGCAAAGAACATACCTTGTTATGGACTAAAAAATACTCCAAATAAATAACATTACTTCCTTGATTAGTCGCGAGCGAAAATGCTGTTCCGTATATCAGTTTTTTTAATTCATCATTTTCAAATAGCCGAAACGCTTCCGTCCTAGATTTTTTATTGTTAAACATTGTTCGACAAAGGTCACCAAGCGCAGTCTCCGTTTAATGGCGTAAAAGTAATGGTCATTTCTCTTGAACGAGGTGGTTGATGAAACGCTATTTTCAATGTGATGCACTACTCAAAACTGAGGAAAACTGTAGTTTATAACTAATACAACTCAACGATAAACACTTTTGCACACAGTTCAGTAATTCAATTTTTTGAAGTCCTTAGAATAACTCCTAAAAGTTTGGTTTCAAAATACATTTTATTGTAAAAATGTTAGTTATGCATTCCTTCAATCTATGCGTGTGCAAATGTTACACAAGATTAATTATTGAAATTGTCGTCACTAATTTACAATAGCACTATGGAACATGTTCACTCACATACTATCTTTATAACTGATTTCCAATTCGTGTAGAAATTGAAAGAAAACTATCCAGACTCCGGGTACGTGAGACATGTCTATGATTTTGTAAGATACCTAAAAACCTCCGGAAAATCCAAAAACAAAGTAAGTTTCAATTTTGACTGAAAATGCAAATATTTGATAGTGTTGTTGTCCTATTCTTATACTGCGCCTACTGAATTCTCATACTCAGTGTGTCATACAACACAGCTGACGTCGTTATTAAGCAAGGCATTACGGAAGATGCCGCCCGCCATTAAATATTTGCTATTCACTTGTTGCGTAAACAGCAAATTTTTTGATATTCTTGGCATGTATAAAACTGTTGTACTATGCCAAGTAACAACAGTATTCGTGAGAACTGTTTTTGATAAAATATTTAATTTATAACAGTATGAAACGAGAGAAATTCGTTTGCTGTTCTTGAGCACTGTGTGTGTGTGCTCCTTTTGTGGGTTGGAGAACCATTTGTGCGTTTTTCTTCAGCAGCATTTTTGCTTCTAGGGCACACTGGGACATATATATTGTACTCACGTACAGCATTCTCTTCATTTTCAGACTCTCGGATTACTTACCTGAAACAAAAGACAAAACAATTAAAAACAACTATCGAGACAATAACAGTGAATGTGTATTTGTACTTTACATCAATGAAGATACATTGTTGCAATAAGAGGATATAAAAAATAGAAATAACATCGTTTGCACAAAATATCTACCAAAAACTGAAACAAGAGCAAAAATTAAAGTATTCATAACACTGAACATTCATTTCCGAACACCGTCATTTCTGCGACACCTTGATTACTATTTTTATAATATAAATTAATTTTAATTGAAATCCATTTAAGTAATTTTCTTAATGTATATTGATATTGATAATATATTGATAATATATAAGTAACAGTTTTAAATGTAACGTCAATCATCCAAATATGGGGATAATTTTGGTGTTTGAATGGTAATAAAAATTATAAGTTATTACACAAGTTACATAATTAATACCAAACAAAATGCTTCCATTTCTATGGACGGTTGAACCACCTGAACTGAATATCGTAGAAGTATTTGCTCTGATCCACATGGTGAATGTCGGTCCTCAACCCCCGGGTCCCAATAGCCTGTGGCGCCCCTGGCGGAAGGACTTCCAATGCGCGGTGGGGGCTTCTCGACGCCCACATTCCCGGCGCGGAGGCCCCCGACGTCATCAGCGCGCCCTTATTGGCGTAATAACAGGGCAGCGGGTCGCATTAAGGCGCGCGGCCGCGGGTGGGGGTAGCGGGAAGTCGGCTTAAAATCAATTTCGTCCGGGAGGGGTCACTAATTTCCCCGGCAGGTAAGGCCGCGCGCGCCGCTCCTCCGAGCAGGGCCGGGGGTGGCCGGCTCGGCTGCGACCACACACGTCGCCGGCTGCCGCCCGGGCCCCGGGCCTTGCGGACGCGAGGGCGGGGGCGTCAAACGGTGTCAGGACCTCCCACGAGCGACATGGCTCGGGGGCGGTTAGCGACAGGGTGGCAGGCAGGTGCATGGGATGGGAAGGTTCGGGGTTGAGGGAGAATCTGCGCTGGAAGGGCGGTGTGGGGAAGGAGACATAATGGTGCGGATTGATGTAATGGGATCGGGTGTAAAGAGGTGGGCTGACCAGGGTTTAGAGTAGGATGGTGAAATAGTGGGGGCGAAAATAGAGAAGACGCGCAGAGGAAGAGGGCAATGAGGGCCGCAAGATGGTGCGAAAGAGGTAAGGCCAAAAGATGAAGGGGACGTTAGGGTCATTGGAAATTTCAGGAGGGTGGCAAGGGCAGCGGGGGCGATGAGGAGGCAAGGACAGTGGGGCGGCGAGGCCAGCAGGGGCGGCGAGGTGGCGGGGCGACGGGGCGGCGGGTCGGTGGGGGCGGCGGGGCGAAAGTTGGACTGGAGCGGCGAGGGTGAAAGGTGCGAGGGCGGGTAGAGCGGGGAGGGAGGATAGGGCGGGCAAGGCGAGTAGTGCGAGTAGGGTGGTGAGAGTGGGTAGGGTAGATGAGAGCGACGGAGGTGTGGCAAGAGTGATGGAGGTGGTGGGGTCACCGAGGTCTGTGGCGGTGGTGAGAGCCGGAGGAAACGCAGTGGTGCAGAGGGAGCCCGCTGGTGACTGGGTGGCTGGGTGGAAGGGTAGAGGGACGACTGGGCCAGAAAACGCAAAGGCTGGCAGAGGGCACGAGTCAGAAGTGGGCGTTTCGGTGATAGTGACCGACGACCGCCGTGTGAGTTGAGGGGACACCCGCGCACAACACGCGACACGCACACACAGACAGGTACACCAGCTGGCTGTACACCCAGAGAGTCGGCGCATCGTCTGTTTTGTCTAGGAGACAATGCTGCGTTGTCACCGCTAATGGCTGCGCCTCAACCAAACAACGCGTAACGATGAAATATGGCTCACAAAAGTAGTTCAGTGCATCATAAAAACGTCAACGAATGGAAACATACTATTTTATGAAATGAACGCGAGAAGACTGTGAAATGTAAAGGGTCGCACCAACAAGTGGAATTTATAGTCGCGGAATAATGTGAAAGCTGGATAGATCTGTTGCAGTGAAAAATGTGAGACCGTTAATTAAGATCGCAATGACAAGCGAAAGGATCTGTAAAAGTGAGACTAACTGAATAAAAAAAGACGTGGTGATACAATTTTCACACAGTTTTAAATTATTTGCTTTTACATCCATCCTCCAGTTTTCTAGCGTCTGTCTCTTTAGCAATGATCGCCCGAGCGCTGTTTGTAATCTGCATGCTGCTAGCGTGTCTCTAACAAATTCCTGAGGTTATGCTGAAAATGATGAAATTCTGGCATCGGAACGTATTATTTTGGTGGTACGTCAATGTCAGTTTTTTTCTATATTGATGCCATTCGTTACGAATATATGTATTGAGCACTTCTACATTACGTAATGTTATTCTGCGAACTTCCCGTAAGTAGCTACCAGACAGATTACAATCAGTTAGGAGCCAAAATTGACAGTTAAAAACGTTGATATTAATGTCTTTGTAATTTAAATGTTTTAGCATGTTTCACTAATAGTATGTGAATATTTCAGTTTGTGAATTATTACAATGTTAAGCTTCGCTTACTATTAAGCGAAGGTACTATTAAGCGACACGCTGTTGTGTCCCTTCCCCCTCCTAAACAGACGATCACAGTGCGAGTTTGACTCAAGATTTTCTCTGCAACAAGGATGGAGTGGTGATCTATACACCAGCTATAAATACTACTTCCTTAAAAATTGGTTAATCTTTGACAAATAAGTGTGTGTCTATCTGTAGTTTTTCCTGGCCATTTTGGCTCCCAGCGTTCCAGTAGCTGGCTGCTCCTGGTCTACAGACTCCACCTTGCAACACCTGGCTCCACCTGGCGCGAGCCAAGTCCGGGCGGCGCGGGTGGCGGGGGCGGCGCGGCCAGCTGCACAACCCGGCGTTCGGTGGCCCGCGCCGGGTTTGGCCCCGAAACCCGACACGCCCCACCGGCCACCGCCGTCTCCTCCGCCGTCGCCGCTTTGCACGTGTGAGTCACGCGTCACCGAAATACCCGGCGCCCTCGCGGTCGCTGTGCCGCCCCGCGCCGCTGCCAAGACGTTGCGTACAGCCTGGAAGCCGGCGCGGCGGCGCGGCCAGCGCCCTCGCAGAGCTGCGCCTCTCCACTCGCCACGGCTCGCCCCTCCCCCGCGATCGGGAGCGGGGGCTCAGAGCATCAACTGATGTCACTGCAGCGCCTCTGACCGGGAGGTCCTAGGTTCCCACTCCCCAGGGCGGCGGGATTTTCGGCACTAGCTTTTCAGCTAGGTCGAATTCAGCTGCTGTCTGGAGGAGATTCCTAGCGGCCGGCTGCTCTGATCGGTAGTTTTCCGTGGTTTCTCCGATCAACACCAAACGAATGCCGGAGTAGTACCCTACCAAACGGGCCACGGACCGCGCGCGATCTTTCCTTCGTCTTGCTTATCCTATCCTCTTCCTTACACACACACACACACACACACACACACACACACACACACACACACACCAACTTGCATTATAATACCACATATTCCGGGAGAGCGGTCAGGAGCTTAGAGCTTGTCCGGCTGGGGCGTTGCCCTATTGCTGGGATATTCCTGTTTAGGGAAATCCCACTAGTCGACGGTAGGTTGGCGCCGGATCTCGCCATCCAGCTGGGGTAGATCACGGCCATCTCCCGAGAAATAACATGCACTACACTAACAGGACTAATGATCAAAGCAGTTGAGGCGCCCGGAAACACGAAAAAATCAATCAATCAGCTTTTGGGTTCGTGGAGCGAGTGCAGTATGTACTGGTCGCTCCACAAGAGAAGATGAGGGTTGGGGGAGGCACACACTTTTTTTTATCCCCCTCCCATTCTTATCACAGTGCGGGCTTAACCTTGCCTTCTTATGTAAAGAGGATGGGACGGTGATCAATATACGGAGCATAAGTTTTCTAAGAATTCTTAAATTTCTTGAGAACAAGCGGTTCGACAGATTGATTTAGAAATTATATTAAATTAAAGATCATGAACCAGAGGACTGAAGAATGTACTTTAATCATAAATGTTTTTGAAAAATGCAATTTCAAGACGACTGCTAGCTGTCTTACCGTACATTGCTATGCCCTAGCGAGCACCGAGCATCGAAACTGACGCGCAAAACCAGCACTGTTCATATGTCTGGTGGTGTAATTTGTGACGAACTGAAGGAAATATGTCACTTGCGCGTTACTATCTGACACATCTGTCCCTATTTTTAAGTGGCGATTTTTCACTTGTGCAGCTTGTTTGTATTTATTTATTGTATGGTATGAATTTTCGCGAAAGCGACACAATGTCCGTAGTTCGGAGTCCAGAATCTCAACAGTAACATCTCCGGGACTATCAGCAAGGTGTTTATTTAGAAATGTACTGATAATGATAATGATAATGATGTTCTGAGCAATGATCACGAAGATGAGAAACACTACGTATCAGCACGTCGAAATTGATTGGGAGTTGGCCATATTCCCACCTATCGGTTGAACCCACTCTTCATCTCTCTTATTCGACTTTATCCGCCAAACTTTATTTCTTTTAAAACCTCTGTTTTTTTATTTTCCAAAAATTTCCTTCGTCGATACAGTTGCAAACGCTTTCGTCTCTGTTAGCTCGTTTCTTCCTCTCCCACCTTCATCTCTAACCTCACTTTTAACCTTCTCCTCTCACTTCCAGATGCCTCGGAGTGAATCACTCGATTACGCTCAGCGTGACTTTTATGTCATCATCAGAGAGTTAACGACTTTTTCTCGAGGACAAAGTAGCGTTGAACACCGCAACTGCTTACCTACTTCTGTAAAATTTCTACGAAAACACGTCGCTGAAGGTTTTTCTTTGTGAAATCTATTTACGTGTGATAAATATACATCGTTACATGTCTGGCGTTTAGCCGGATGAAGAAGAATAAGAAGAGTACGACACCATTATTTTTAGAAATTTCTACATAGAGAGGGTCAAACTTGAAATTTTAATGACTAAGAAAAATTTCACAACACACGATTTTGTAATGGCTATTAATTTGATATTTTCACCGCGAGTTTCGGAAAGTGAAGACAATAGATTACAAAAATGATGCACTTTTAAAAAGATGGAAACTATATAAAGCTGCGTGGCAAAGTAATAAAAATTTCTATTATTTTCGAAGTCACAGGAGGACCTACTATCAGAAACAAAAAAACCCGGGTGGCGAGTGTGAAAAATCCATCCAATTGAGAGTTGTACGTGAAAAATTTAAACTGACGCATGGGCGCTACATCACTGAACCCGTGCCAGTAACACGGTCTCGTAAAATAAAATGGTCCTCTCGGCAGATCAGCTTGATGTATCCCTCGGTGCAACACCCTCCATACAACTGTTGCAACGGCGTACATTGCCACCAAAACTGCAGGCTCCTCAAATTAAACTTCCTCATGTAGCTCTTCCTCCTCCCTCCCCTTCCCCTTTTCCCCCCCCCCTTCCTCTCCTTCCTCCCTCTCCCCACTCCTACGTCCCTCCCCCTCCCTCCCCGCTGCGATGAGGCGGCGCGGCGCGGGATTTACTGTCCGAGGGTCAACGGCCCGCGCATTCAATAGCAGCGCTATTCATAATGACAGCGGCCCGCGCGCGGCCCGAGGCGCCCCACAGGCTAAAATTACCGGCACGTGGAAGTCATTACGTCGACACTCGGAGGACCTGCTCGGCGGGACACCGGAGGAGGAAGCGCCACCAGCGCGGCTGGGCACGGGGGAGGGGAGGGGAGGCGACTTCGAAATGGCCGGCCACAGTACCCGATAGTGGACCGCTATGGCTCGAGTGTTTTCAGATTCACAATTCAGCTTTAATAGCCATTTTAAAAATTTAGCAGACCCAATAAGGTATTATATTATCTGTTTGATTACTATTTTTCTCTAGAAATGAAACTAATGTAGGCGGTAAATGAACGTCCCGTCATAATTTGTTAATTCAAGGTAGATTCAAAATTTCATTCTTAAAAAAAAAAAACCTAAATTTGTAGGATACGCGAACGAATTAAGAATTAAATGTACAAATTATTACATGTTGAAGTGAACAGTTGAAAAATTGGTAATTGCTTCCTATTCTTATCGTAACGCCCTCATAACTAACGGAAGATATTTTTAAAGTAGGAAAAAAGTAGCACATAGGTTCCGAAATATAATGCAATGAATAAGGTATAATTAATATTTTTGTATTGCACGAAAATATCACCATATTCTTTTTGTATTGCACGAAAATATCACCATCAGATCATTTTGAAATATTTTTGACGTACTTAACGAAGGTGACCTATCGCTTGGGGCGAGAAGGCCATTCCTTCATGGAAATTAAGAGCCATTACATATATCACCATAAGCAAACGCAACTAGTGCATAAGAATTTTTAAAAACAATAGATTTTGAGAAACATGATGCCATTGTATAAGTTGATACGAGTTATAATGTACCTAAATGACGTGCTCTTTGGATAAAGCTTTATATCAAACTCTTTGGCAATGAAGGTTGTAAGCAAAGATCACTTGTTGGTATCTCTCAGAGAACCGGGGTTACTTTCACTTTATGTGGCACCTCCAGATACCGGTAAAGTAATTAAAATGCTTATCCAGGACTTCAATTTAATGAAGTTTATTATTATTATTATTATTATTATTATTATTATTATTATTAATAACAATAATAATAATATTTATGCATTTACTCCGTAAAGGTCCTTCTTGAGCAACAAGAGAATTATCCAGAGATTCGTTGTTCATCATACTAAATTCAATTTCAATTAGAGAAAAAATGAAAATTATTTGCCATGTATTTTGAAATATAAGGAACAAATTTTACGTTGTGGCATTTGAAGAAGTATATCACAAACACACATTCCAAATACACTTATAGAATCGTACAGCCAAGTTTACTTTTTCTCTTCTAACACGTTTTCTGAATCATTCTAGTAAGTAATTCCTGCAACACAGCGTCCAATGGTATAGTTCGGAACACAAACCATTTCCCAACGAGGCAAGTCCAGCTCATTTTGTCTCCCCTCCCGCGGCGTCGACGGCGTGTAGTCGGGCGCGCCGTTTGTTTGCACTCGGAGGAGGCAACAGTTCGTAAAATTGCCGGTCGTCTTTCGAGCGAAGAGCGTTGCACCACCGCCTGCGCTCGGCTCCCGACCGGCGGGCGGCGGCAGATGGCGCCGCTCCAGCGCGGAATCTTCCGCGCGCGCGGCGAAGCACAGACCGGGGACTGGACGCCAGAGCTATGTGGTGACGATGACGTGATTGTTATGTCAGTCATGGTAGAGCTGGTGGTGGTGGAGGTGGAGGTGGAGGAGGTGATGATGGTGGTGGTCATAGTGGTAGTCGGTGGTGGTGGTGGTGGAGGAAGTGGTGGAGGTGGTAGGGAGGAAGTGGTGGAGGTGGTGGTGGAGGTGGAGGTGGTGGTGGAGGTGGAGGTGGTAGAGCTGGTGGTGGTGGGGTGGGGTGGTAGAGCTGGTGGTGGGGTGGAGGTGGTGAGGTGGTGGTGGTCATAGTGGTGTCGGGTGGTGGTGGTGGTGGTGGTGGTGGTGGTGATGGAGGAAGTGGTGGAGGCGGTAGTGGAGGAAGTGGTAGAGGTGGAGGTGGTGGTGGAGGTGGAGGTGGTGGAGGTGGAGGTGGAGGTGGTGGTGGAGGTGGAGGTGGTGGTGGTGGTGGTGGTGGTGGAGGTGGAGGTGAGGAGGTGGAGGTGACAGTAGAGGTGGCGGTGGCGGTGGCGGTGGCGGTGGCGGTGGCGGTGGCGGTGGCGGCGGAGGTGTTGAAGTGGTAGGAGTAGTTATTGGCAATGTTTTGGAGGTGTCTGTAAAGGTACAGTGGTTGTGGTTGTAGTAGTGGTGGAGTGGAATGTTTGTAGTGGTGTTAGAAGTGGTAACAGTGTTCCTAGCAATGTTTCGGCGGTGGCAGTGAAGGTGGTTGTGCTCACAGGGATGCTGGGATGATGTGGAAGTGTTGGCGATGGAAATGGACATTTGTTGACAATGTTTCGAAGGCGTCTGATAGTACAGTAGTCTGTAGGGCTTGTCGTGGTGTTGGTGTTGGAGGTGGTATCAGTAGTTCTAACAATGTTTTAGAGGTATCAACGGAGGTATAGTAGTTGTGCTTGTAGTGGTGATGGCGTGAGGTGTTGGTGTTGGAAGTGGGAGCAGTGGTTCAAGCAATGTTTTAGAAGTGTCAGTGAAGATAGCTGAGTTTATAGTTTTGGGGTGAAGTGAGGTATGTTGGAGTTTAAGGATGGTTTGTCTTAAATTCTCGAGATGGTTTTGTAATGGCGGTGACGGTGGTGAGATGGCGATGGTTCGGTGATGGTGATAATAATTGAGATGTAGTGATGGTTGGCTTTGGGTAGGATTGAGGTGCTGGTGATAGCAGAGCTTTCACTGAGGCTTTGGAGTTGTAGAAAGATACGAAGAGTTGATTGCACGCCCAGGCTGGGGCTGCAGTAGATTTGTCGAAACTAAAGAAGTTGAAACTAGTGTGTTGACGTAATAATGATGGTAACGATGACAGTGCTAGAAACAATGCTGCTGCACCCAATTTTATTCTAAAATGTCAATAACGAAATATGAGAGTGATTCCCTTGTGTGATTGCCTGTGAGGAAGGCAGCGTACACTCTGCAAGAGCGAGATGGAACGAGATAATGGAATGACATAAAACGGCGTTAAGCTTCAACATCTAGAGAAGGTAGTAACAGTTCAAATATTTCAAGAGCCTTAGAGAGAGATCTCTGTGAAAATGGACTTAAGATTCGTACTACGTGTGATCCACGGTCCAAAGCGAAACGTAACGAAGAACGCAAATAGCAAAGTTGCGTAGATGAAAGAGGTACCTGCCAGATGTGGGAGTCACAAAATTAAACACGTGATCAGACAGTTTGGATGCCATCTCATGAGCGACGGATATTGAAGAGTGAGATGGCGGAAGACGTCGGCATGTTGCTGGTGGTGTAGGACGGAAGCGGAGGATAGAGCGAACTTCGTAGGGTGAGAGTGGGTGTTAATAGGGGCGGTAGGGAGTGGGGGGATTCGGCGAAATGGGAAGGAGTGGAGGGATGGTGAAAGGGAAGGCAGCTCGGAGGAAGTATACGCAGAAAGAGATATTCTTGAGTTCGCGCACATGTGTTTACAGCCTACAAGTCAACATGACGATCGTTTTCTCCAACAAAAGCGAATAGGATTGTTCACGTATCACACTGAAAGAACACTTCTAAACAATTCTGAATGAAAGTCAACGAGAGTTGGAGCAAACCACTACTTTTTAAAAGCATGTGTACGAAGATTTAGTTATTATTTTATTACCTATATAATGGACACTAAAATGCCGGATACAAAATTTTAACATTCATGAGCGTTATTGTGGAAGGAAGACAGGAAACATTAAAACTCGCAACAAAACAGGAACAATTTGCTTACGAAAAAATCAATGCACATTGGTCATTTCTAATTAATATCTCAGCACTTATTGCACAAGAACTGAAATACCCTTTTTTTTAAAAAGGGTCAGCACAATATCTAAAGAAATTAAGATTTTTATTTGTAATCCAATAACATATTTTTATAATACAGGAACGCATAAAACAGTCCTCAACCTCTGAAGTAATGTCTTTAACTTTACGATTCGGTCTACAGGAGAGACCGCTACGCCGACGAACCGACGAATAGCGTCCGCAGACAGCCCCTACGTTGTTCACGCACATCTCCGCGGCTCACAATAGCATCTCGAACCTCCCGAGCCCTCGAAGTCGACTCGGCTTCGCGACTCAACAGCTCTGTAACATCTCACTTCCACGAGCCGCAAGCCGCCCATGAACGAACTTCCTTGTTCCGAGGGGGCTTCCGCCACTGTAAGCCCGCACCTTGTTCCGCGAAGAGGGGGCAAGGCTCGTGCAAGGGTGGAGGGCCCTCGAGCGCGAGGGGGAGGGCCTGGAGGCCCTTGAGCACGAGCGCGGGGCCGGAAGCCCTTCAACCCCTTTCGCCCCGCGGGGGCCGCGTGCGGTCGAGCTACGTGCCGCCTACGCGGGCACGCACGCACGCGCACGGGGCTCACACGCTGAAGGCCAATTAGCCGCACAAATTATTAATTATTATTTATTATTATTATTATTATTATTAAAATGTATTGTTTATACTATTGTTAACCGTTCGTTCCATATTGCTTTTGAAAAGGCACATGCTAAATAAGCGAAACGTAAATCTGAAAATTGAAAAATTAATATAATATACAAATTTCTTCATTCCTGTTATCGTCGTAAGATTGATCCTATATGGTCCAAAACTACCTGAAACGAACCATGTATCTGCAACATTATACTAGGATTAGCAGGAAGAAATACAACTATTCCAATATTATTATTATTATTATTATTATTATTATACATTGTTTTTATCGGTATTCACTGGATTTTTATTTGACTTTGTGTCGGGTTAATAACCAACACACAGGTCAATTCATGTTTCGTCGCAATTAAGGAATTTTCGAACAATCCTGCTGTGTTTAAGGTGATCGATTTTGCATAATTTTATAGGTATATTTTGGTATTTGAATAAGTTCCACATTTTTATGGATGGTATAACTCCTTTGCACGAAATGACCAGAGGAACAATATGAACTTTTTGGAGATGCCATAGTGCCTTGACTTCAGCTGCTAGTTCTGTATACTTTGTTATTTTTTCTGCATGTGCTGTTTGAAGATCAGCTGTTTGTGGAACAGTTATGTCAATCAGGAAGCCAATCTTTTGCCGTTTGTCTACAAAAGTTATGTCTGGTCTATTATGGTGCATAGTTTTATCAGTAATAATTTCTCTGTCATAGTACAACTTATAGTTTGAATTTTCAAGTACATATATTTTGAAACTTTTCTCCTTTACTCATGTTATGAAGTGCATGGTATGAAATATTAATTATGAATGGTTTCTGTTCCAGTCCTCCTCTTCCTGCTCCTCTTTCTCGGAAGAAGGCATAGAAAAGTTGGTATCTCGCAGCATCAAGCGCCTGAACAATGACAAAGGAAAGTTTGCCAGGAAAGTTTAAGAAATGCTCTTTCATGTAAAATTAAATTTTGTTTGGAAAACCAAATTTTTATGAGATTTTCCCAAACGGTGCCTACTTTAAAAACTCGCCTCGCACAACCTGACACACCTTAAGTGGATCAGGTGACGCAGAGGAATGTCGGAAGTAAGAATAACGATGTCTGGAGACGAAGCCAGACGTGAATAGCAACCCTAGAAGCGCGCTCTCTCCCGGAAGCAAACAACATTACGGTAGAGCTTAACGTCACAATGTAGAAACAGAAACTCGGGATCCAAGACGCTTCTGAAATAGAAACTTCCGTGATAATCAAAACCTTGGAGAGAATACGTGTCGAGTAGGAACTAAACCAACAAAGCTGAGACGACTCATTTTACCTAGGAAGTCAAGAAGACTATCCGCTTGGGCAGCTTCAGAAAATATTTAAGGGGTGCTTTAACAAATTAAAGGAAATCATTTATAATTGAATTTATTTAAAATAATTTAATTTATATATTGCATTAATTTGTACTTCTAATTTTTAAACAATTGAGAAAGAAAACTTTGAAATGATGTTACAATTTCGGGAATATTTTTTTTTGTATTAGAAATAATTTGAATATAACTTAAGGAAAACTTTTAAAATAATATACTTTCACAATACATTAATTTTTAGTATTATTCAATAAATTCCCAAAGAAAATATAATTCTGAAGTATATTTATAGTTATTCGAGAAGTTGGCGGGGTGGGGTGGCATAACCCTCTCTTAGACGCCAACGCACATCCATGAGGGAATTCGAGTAGTATATAAATGAACATCTCTTCCAAGTCCGCAGGAGGGTGTAAAAAAGACAACTTTAGGGCGCAGCGTCGCGTCGCGTCAGCGGGATCGCTTTCATTGGCAAGGCGGGGGGCGGCGTCAGCGATACCGCGCGCGGTGTGGGACAAGGCTTCTGACGGCCATCGCCCCTGGAGCGTGGGGCTGCTGCCGGGCAAGTGGAGGGGCGTTGAAGGGCGGCAGCGAACACGAGCCGGAGGGTTGTGAGTGGTGCCTGCTGTGAGACAATGCAAGGGAGCGAGTCAGGGAGGCAGACGCGGGCGGTGTCTGACGATAATGAACCAGGCAACTTCAGCAGGAAGAAGTGGAAGAATATTTTTTTTTTTGAATTATAGCATTAGAATAAAACTGTTATTTCTGATAAAACGAAAAGTATTTACTTTCACCAATATCAAATCTTTTATATTTGATATTAATAATATATATTATATATAGTACATAATAATATTGTATATCTAAATATCAATATAAAATATTGTTTTTATAACAAGTCACAAGAATTCAGTTAGACAATTGAAATGTAATATTGTAGTTTCACGGGTAATTTAACTGTCAATTTTTTGTGCATCTCATAAATAAAATACTTGGTAAATCTCACGATGAAGCAATGAACAGTATACCTGGAGTCGACGTTTGCTTTTCATATGAGTAGTTTGGTTCTTAACGATGTCGTGGTGCAAATGATGGGGGTGCATTGGTAGAATGAGAGGCAGGGGAAAATAGTGAATCTGGAGAAAATTTCCTGTAAGACCACTTTACACATAAAACACATTCTGCATGGATCGACCGAGATTTGAACCACGGTGACTTGAAGTGGAAGGCATACTTTCTAACCACTACATCATCTGCCATTCCTCGGTATGTTTACCAAACAATTTTGGGAATAATCACAGCGGGGGATGTGGCAGGTATGTGAATGGACAATTGGGATATTTAAAAAGGGGCTGAGCGAATGTGAGAATGATGGATGTGAAAGTACGAAACACGGTGGAAACCGATGTGATTACGATGTGAAGGTAGCATGAGATTGTTTGGGGAGGGGACATGATGTCATTCTCAGGGCCCCGTGAAAGAATTGATCAAGCGCGTGGGTTCTATTCGCGAACGGAATAGGATTATGCCTTAGAAGGATATGTGGGAGGCGTGGGAACGTAAGAATGTATGAATGTTGCGCGTAGAATGTATCGGGGGAGTGTGATGACTTGGGTATTCGTGAAGGAGGTATAGGGCGTGCACATTGCTAGTCAGTGTTGAGACGAAATGGGAGAAAGAAGTCGATGATAAAGTGGGGGGGGGTGCAAAGTGGGGTACAACGAGGGGGAGAAGAAGGGTAAAAAGTGATGGTATATGTGAGGGTGTGGGAGGAGGAAAGTGGTAGGTGCAGTATGGGCACCACGGAAAAGAGTTGGCGGCACATGAGTGTGCGTTCGGGGCACGTCCACTGCCCGCGGGGCGTTGCGGTGAGAGCGAGAAACAAAAGGCGGGGCGAAGGAACGGAAAGGTAGCAGGGCGCGGGTATTGCGTGGGGGCGGAGAGCCGGGAGAGGCGTCCCCTGCAGCTCGAGTTTCATCCTCGCGTTACCCTCGCGCTTTCCGCCTCGCCGCCTCGGCCCCGCCCCCGCCCCGCCCCCTTCGGCGTCAATGCGCGCGCCACGGATCGTGAAAACACTCGCACCTGCGCCGCGTCCGCTCCTTTGTGCAGCGGCAGCTCTGGTGGCGATGGTGGCGATGATGGTGGCGGTGGTGGTAGTGGTAGTTGTAGAGGTGGGTAGGGCGGTGACGGTGGCGGTAGTGGCAGCAGTGGCAGCGGCGGTGACAGCAGTGGTGGCGTGTTGAATGGAGTTAGGAGATTGGTGGTAGGTTTGGGGTTGAGGGTTTGGTGGTAAGTATGGGGTGGGTATTGGGGTGTAGTGGTAGGTGTGGGGTGAGGTGGTGGTGGTGGTGGTCGTGGTGGTGGTGGTAGTGGTGGTGGGGTGTCAGTAAGAATTCGGGTTAGTTGTTGTTGCCGCAGTAGTGGTAGGGGTTGTGGGGTGGCGACAGGTGTGGTGGGGTGGCAGGGGTGGCGGCAGCGGCGCTGGTAGCGGTGGTGGTGGTAGGGGCAGTGGCAGTGGCGATGGTGATGGTGGTGGCGACAGTGATGGCGTGGTGGGTGGTGGTAGGGGTAGGTGCGGAGTGCGGGTTGGGGTGGTGGCGGTAATGGGAGTGTGGTAAGTAGCGGTGGGGAGAGTGGTGATAGGTGTGGGGTTGGGGGTGGTGGGGGTGACGGCGGCCGCCCTCTCAATCGCCGACGCCCGCGCACCAGCTCTGCTTTTGTGCGCCGCGCCGGTCGCTGGTTGCATAGCACCGGGGCGCCGCGCCCCCTGGCCCCGCGCGCACGGGATGCAGCTGGACATGCAGGAAACATCGGGAGAAGTGAGATATATTAGGGATGTTTCAGGAGTCATGAAAACTGCGCTTTATGCCCAGATGAACCCGCTGCAATGAAATTTCACGACGCTCGGTGAAAGACCTGTAGTTGGTGCTTTTCAAAGCCAGCGCCGGAGAAGGTCCGGGTTCAGAAATGAAATGCGGGAGACATTTTTTGTATCTATTGAGGAGTGACATGCTGCATTAAACACGTTGCTTAGATGAAAGCAGAATTACCTTTGAAGTTTCAACCTACATAATATCTTAGAAAATAACACAAACATGTTTATTATTACAGTCTATTACGAATAAAATATTTATATTTGAGTAGTCACGCTGATAAAAGATTTTCAGATATTGAAGATAACAACTTTGGCAATACCAAATATTGTCAGGTAAAATTATTTTGAAAATAATATGTCGTATTATGGAAACATGATACGCATGGTATAAATCAATCGTTATTCTAAAAATTTGCATGACAAGTTGGCATGCATAATGAACCTTGCACTCAATACTTACGCAGTAAAAAAAAATATCAATGCTACTGGAAAAATGCCAGGTGACATAACTGGCGAGAGACGTAAATTCCGACCGGCAAATTCTCAATACCGCAACTTGCTCGAAAGCGACAGAGAGCAAAAAACCTTATCGCTCAGAACGAACTTCATCTGGAACAGTCCGGTATCTCGCCGCATTCCGCGAGACCAGTCCTACTGCAGAGCAAATCTCAGAAAACCGGAAACGGGCAGTTGGCTATCGCAGGCTGGAGCGGCGGCCGGAGGCGGCGACGGGGCGCGGAAGGTGGCTGCAGGAAGCAATCGGATGCCTGCGGGCGCCGCAATTTACGAGAATGCCGCCGACGAGACTCGAAAATAAACAGCGCCGACTCTTGGCAGCGAAGGGGGCTACCGTAAATTTGGGACAGTTGTTGCCGACGCCGCTATTTTTATGCCGATTTTTCCACGCGTCGCTGCGTGGCGCCGCCTTCGCCTACGAATTCCCTTCGCCCACGCAGTCGCACCGAATGCGCCGAAAACACTCGTACAGAAAAAAAACTATAAAATAATAATATGATTATACATATCCTTTCTTTAAAAAAATCACAGGCTTGTAATATTAAATGTGTCAATTTGTGAATTTTTTAAAAAAATTGTTAGAAAACAATGTCATGAAACTTTTTTAAAATTTATATACTGAAGTATGTTAATTTTTCGTTTAATGTAAAATAGTAAATAAGCGATCAAAAATAAATTAAATATAATTTTTTTTAATATAATGTTGTTTTGGCCTATATCAGAAAAAATACTGCTGAACCAAACAGCTCAAAATGGTTTAACAGAAAGTAGTTTGCAAAACGCTCAACAACACATACAAAAATAATATTATTGCAAATGGAATAGCTTGCAATAATTTTGTATTTATAGAAATACGAAAGATTCTTTAAATATAAAACCATTTAAAAGGTTGCACTTTCATGATGCAACATGTGAATAGCTTGACCTCAGTTGTGTCGTAAGCAGTGACGCTTCGGCAATGACAATTCAGTAAGTAAGCGCAGTAAGAGGGTGGGCGGAATGGCGCATCTAATATGTTCATTCTTCAATGAAAATCGAAACTGCTTCGGGATTTTCCTAGTTCCTGGGTATTTACAGATACCATAGTCACCGCTCACATGGTTGGAAGCTTCATAATTTTCTTGAAATTTCTGTCCATTGGAAATTAGTAATGTAGATGATACAAAACAAAGTATAGTTTACAAACATGTATAATATGAAGAAAATAATGAAATGTAATTTGATATTGGCTGTACCTTCAGAAATTGATCCTGTTACGCAAGTTCACCAGAGAAGTTAAATTAATACAATACAATAAATAAAATCAAGAAGATGAGATTCGAGAAATTTGGAAATGTCATAATTAAAAAAATCACCATCAAAGAAAATGGTCACATTAATAGCAACAGAAGGAGGAATCAATGTGCAGGTGTCGAAGGCAACGTAGTCGTTCACGGCTGAGTAGGTTGCAAATAAAACTGCTTATAATGGCGCATACTTCTGGAATCACTCAACGGGAATGCATTGGGAAACTGGATGAGCATAAAGCACTAAAACTGTCATCGAAGCTGCGGAAAAAAAAAAACATAGTTCAAGGAAGTGAAATGCAGAGACAAGTAGTTTCATTGCTGAAGAAAAAAGGAATTTTTTAAAATTCAAAAAAAAATAAATTGTTAAGGATAAAATGATCATACTTGTGCGGAATTATTCTTGATTAAAGATATGTCGACTGAGACAATTTGTCAGCAGAGAGAAAATAACTCTCGGATGGGAGAAAGTGAGAGCTTCCATTGTTGGTATCAGCCGTCAATCTGAATGCATTGGTATAGCAAGGCATAAAAGTAAATTATTGAGAAGAAACAAATGAAATCATTTCAAAAAAATCGGCAGTATTAAAAAGATGTCATTAAGAAAAGGAAAGTCAATTACTTGATTAAAATATTCGAGAGACATTGTTCAGCAGAGAGAAATAATCTCGATGGGGAAAGAGCTTCCATTTTTGGTATCAGCCGTCAACGTATATGTCTATATAAGCAACCAAAAATAAAATTGGGGAGAAAAATTATCACTCTCATTTAATAATACTGCCAAAAATTCATTTTAACATTTCGAAACTGATGTTCAACAAAACATTGATAATAAAAGCATCGTCAGTGCTAGTGGTTTAGAAGAGTGAGAATGGTTATATTTTTTTAGTAGGAAAGAGTTTTGCCCAAAGTGATGTCAGTGGAAAAGACGGTTTCAGCTATAAATGTTGGCTACGGTGATGGTGGTGGCGGAAGGGGTGAAAAGTAATATGAAGACGAAGGTGAAGAGGAGTTGAAGGTGAAGGAATTGATGAACAAGTTTAAGAGTGTGGAGGAAAATATCGAGGTAGAAGATCGATTGCCTCATGTTTCTGGGCACCTCAACTGCAGTGGATATTATTTCCGTTACTGCAAGATATATTTTTATGCTTCCAAGTGGAATTGTTCCTACCCCCCTAGATGATAAGATCAGGCGCTGACCTACACGTTGGCTTGAGGGCAAATTTCCCCTTCAGGTATTTCCAGCAGCGAAGTACAGCCTCAAATGGGAGAAGCTCGAAATTCCCAATTGGTAGGCCGACATGTGTTGGTAGAGTAGTACATGTAAGTATAAGTTGAGTCATTGAATGATTGTTTACTAGTGATTCCGGACGCGTCAACTTCCAAGATCATTAGTGCTCTACGTGTAGTCCATATTTTGCTCGGAAATTGACGGTGATATTGCCCCACTGGATGAGGAGATCCAGCGCCGACCTGCCGTCGGCTAGCGGGGTTTTCTTCAAACAGGTATCTCCCGGGACATCGCCCCAGCCGGGGCAAGCTCTGAGTTCTCGGCCGGTGTCGCGGCACGTGTGGTAGTGTATAACATGTTAGTGTAAGTATATATAAAGGGAGTATAGGACAAGAAAGAGGAAGATTGCGCACGTTCCATGGTCTGTTTGCTGGGGTACTGGTTTTGCATTCGGCTGGTGTTGACAGGAAAAATCACAGAAAACTACTTATCAGAGGAGCCGACTGCCGAATTCTCCTCCAGACAGCGACAAAACTCGACCTACCTTTCTAGCTAGTATCGAATGTAAGTATAAGTGTGAAAGTACAGGGAGACGATAGGAAAAGGATGAGGAGCGAAAGACGTGAAGTCCGTGTCCCGTTTGTTAGGGTTCTACATCGGCATTCTCCTATTATTGACGGGAGAAACCACGGATAACTACCGACCAGAGCAGCCAGCCTCTAGAATTCTCCTCCAGACAGCGACCGATTTCGGTCCATCTAGCCTGCCACCATCGGTATTCAAACCCTAGGACCTCCCGGTCAGAATCTCGGCAGAGACAGCGACAACGAGAGAGACTCGGAGCTAAACTCAGGCGGTGGCCGAGGCAGTGGAGGTTTCCCGGGAGACGGCGAGAAATCCGAGCTGTGCAGGCGGAGGTGGGAGTGGCAACGCATCGGCGGAGGCGCCAAGCGGCAGCCGCCCGGCGCTTAATTACGCGTCTAATTTACGGCGGCGATGGGCCGATAGTGGCGCGACCGCTTACGCCGCCGCCGCGCCTCCGATATTTATAATGGTTAATTGGTTTACCCGCATGCGGTCAATTAGGAAAAATATCATAATTTGTGAGTTTGGTTTGTGGCGCGGCGCGGCGGGAGCGGAGCGCGAGTGAGGGAGGGAGGGGGTGGGGAAAGGGGGCGTGGCGGGGCAAGGCCGTGGCTCCGCGGAGCCGCTGACCCCCGCCGCCGCAGCGCGCGTGCGATCACCCGCAGCCACGCGGCGCCACGCGGCCGCTTCAGGAAAGCGCGCTACACTCGGCGTCTGCCCTCTGGTTGGAGGCGGCGGTCAAGTGCAAACCCGCTGCTTGTTGTTTTCCCTTACTCATTTCACCACTGTTTCACTACCTAATCGTCATTCACACTATGTGAAACCAGCCAAGTAGTTTTTAAAAATGGCAGTTATGATATATAAACAGTATATCCTTGATTCAAACACCAAGCATCAAAATGGGTCTACGATTAATTATAGACTAGAATCGACCCTTTGCTGTCGTCTCTGAACTCAGCATTCGTTTCGTCCGGTCTGCATCTAGCGCCGCCCGTTCTTTGAGTCCTGCTCGACCCCGCCCTGCGTCCCTAGTCAACGCCCAGCAACGATGAAGCCTAGGTGGATTGGGAATTGTATTTCACTCAAGCGATAGCGATGTGCTGAAGCGCCATCTAGAGGATTGGTTTTTTTCGTGTTTCCGGGCGCGTCAACTGCTTCGGTCCTTAGTACCGTTAGTGTAGTGCATGTTTTTTCTCGGGAGATGGCGGTGATCTTCCCGCTGGATGGCGAGATCCGGCGCCGACCTACCGTCGGCTAGTGGGGTTTCCCCCTAACCAGGACTCTCCCACAAGCAAGGCAACGCCCCAGTCGGGACAAGCTCTAAGCTCCCGACTGGCCTCCCGGAATATGTGGTAGTGTAGTGCATGTTAGTGTAAGTGTGTGTGTAAGGGAGAGGATAGGACAAGGAAGAGGAAGGACAGATCGCGCGCAGTCCGTGGCCCGTTCCGTAGGGTACTGCTCCGGCATTCGCCTGGTGTTGATCGGAGAAACCACCATCTAGTGGAGAGTTACAACAAAATACACACAAAAACTTCTCGATGAGAGTTGGCGTACCCACGTGAATTTTTATGGCGATCGCCAAACGGTGTCGGAGTTTATAGATATCGGATATACCAACACCCATTTTTAAATATATAGCTGGGCTTCTTTTAATACTCGTGTATGTGCTCTGTAAGATGATTTTCTTATTATATCGTTTACAAAGGAAATTAATTTACTTTGATAGCATAAACCCAATACCTTGATCATAACTTGCTTCTTTCTGATTAATACGACCCAATGTAGGTTCCTCGGTTGTGGTGTCGTGAAACAGGAAAAACAACATGCAGAATGGTTTGAGGTACGTTCTTTGAAAGGTTTTCGTTTTAATATATGTAACATTCCATTTATAGAGTGGAACTACGCTACTCAATAGACGGATATCCAAGCAAAAGAAATTGATATAAATTTCAAGTAAAAACGTTCTTTTTCTTTTGTACAGTAAATGCATTATTACGCTTCAATTTACAATTGCGAATTACTATTTTATCAACATGCATTTATTTCCAAGACTGGCTCTCTTGTTATTTCCTAGTACACTGCAAGAACAATTGCTTCACGTTCCTTTGTCCTTGTAGTGTGCCCTATCGTGTGGTACAGTTACGCAGTGAGGGAATTAATGCCCGGCGCACCTCCATCTCGGAGCAAAAACAACGTCATGGAAGGCATTTTTCCAGCGAACGATTGCGAAGCACTCACCGCACCCGCGCACGCAAAGAAAGCACGTAAACGCACAATCCCAGAACGCAGCACAGCGCAAGGCAAGGCAAGCCAAGATCCGCGCGGAAATAAGTGCCCAGCAGCCCAGGAACACAGTTAACGTAAAAAGGCCAAACGTTTTTATGGTAAGGTGGGGAACGGAGGTTTCTGGAACACCCGTGAAGTGATGCGTCACACGTCCGGTGAAGTGTTATTTGGACTTTTTTTTGTTTTCTAGGGCTTTTATCCAGCCACCAGCCGGTTACCCTTTACGCCCCGATGGGACGCATAGTCGACCATACACAAGACCAACACACTTGCGGGCTCCTCTGATCTGGGGTCAGCAGAACGCGAGGCCCTCCGCCACAACACACAAAGTCAAGGGACGAACAACCATGCCCAAAGCGGGACTCGAACCCGCAACCCTTCGGACCGAAGCGCTGAGTCGGTACTTGCTGTCAGCCACCTCGGCCATTGAGGACGGCGTTATTTGGACTTAATTTTTTTAAAAATATAATTCTGTGTACTGATATGAAGAATTATTGTGTGAAGACGAAAGACTGAATCAAGAAATTGAAGTCGAGTTTCCAAAAAAATTTCATGATAAAAAATTGCAAGACGTTTTGAGCAGTCGTACCTACACAGCGTATATCATGTATGTGTAGTGTAACGTAGTCAAATTGTCAATGTTATTTATGGCTGCCAAGCAACGAGACCATTTACTAGGAATAGATTAATATTCTACGGAGTGAGAATGAAACAAGCTTCTAAATCGTTAGAAAAAAATTCGACCGGTAAGAAACTCAAGATTAATTTAAGAGTGTTAAAGTTATCCGTATTTGACATTTATGAATATTGAAAGAAAAAAATAAGGAATACAACCATATTTGTGTTTCTGAAACAAGAAATTTGTATCTGATAGCTCTGGCGGTAGCGAGAAGTTGACGTACTTGTGAGAATTATTAAGAGTAACTAAGGTAGAGATGATGTTTTTCTTTGCGCTCATTCAGCGTCTGTAAATGTAGCGCCCAACAGGTCTTTGTTAGTCACGATATGCAACGTCATTCGTTGAAAACTATATATTTCGGTTAGTAATTACCTTTTTTGTTACCTGATCGTCCACCAATGGCTAAGTGTCAAATTTGGTTAGCGCAATAATAATGCTGCTTTCACAAGCTTTTTTACAGCATATTTAAGTGTCTCATACAACATTTTTTAATAATTGTTTAAACATACCTGCTTCCTCATAATTTTAACCAATGTGTTCAGTACCTGACGGTTACAAATACTAATTTTAATGTGCACTCTAAAGAATAAAGAGTAACTGGGATGTTCAAACATTAGAAGGATGCGTCACCCGTCATCATTTCTCGTAACATGACTTTTTTATGACAAAGGGTTTAGTAATTAAACAGATAGTCGAACTAGACAACCACGTGATCTAATTATATCTAATCATAACCCTAAATAGGTTAGGTTTTCGGATGAACAATACCCGTTGATCGGATGGACCGTGACGAGGCTGGGAAGAAACGAAGTCCACAAGACGCGTAAAACCGCACGCGAACGGCAGGAGTGGTGTGTTGGGTCTGGCAACGGCGTGCTAAGTGAGATAACAGCGAGTACACAAGAGAGCGACCGTCAGTGGGCGTTTGGGTAGTGTAGCGCTCGTCCTTCGGCTCGGCTCTTTGATCAAGCGGACACGGCGTCTCGGTCAACCGAACAGCCGCCACCTCCACGCACCGCACCGCTCCGCCACGCCCCCTTGCATGGCGCACCCGCACGAGCTCCTGCGGCGAGTGGCGTCACTCCATTGTTTCGGAGGGCGCATTTCATCACGGTGACAACGAGCCGCTGTGGACCACGTCATCACCGCAGCAGCGCAATCAGTGACGAGTGTGTCATTGAGAAACCAATAGGTTATAATCATCATCTTCTGTTAAACTATCATTTCAAAGTTCGTGGTCTTGGAAAAATCACTAGGATTTGGGAAATTAATAAAGCAAAAGTTATTGATATAAACAATTGTGCCTGGATAAAATATATCATGATCTTTTTTTTAAGGAAGAGACTTGGAACATCAAGTGGGAGAAATCTACTGAATACCGAACACGTCAAATCACCTAATTCCAGACCATAATTGTTTATTGCGATTCCAGTACCCATGAAACTATACCTGAATGAAGCACTGATTTAGTGAACAGATGCCAATGACCACATGATTAGGACGAGAGGGCAATGGTGACACAAAACGAACAGAAAACGAGAAAACCAGAAAAACCATACATTTTCCACAACAATTTCCACATGAATCGACCGGGATGAGAACTCCGGTGCCCAGGGGAGGAAGACTGGATCCCTGACGGCTGTTCTACGGGTCATTTCAATCAAACAACAAGACGTGGAAGTGATAACACGTTTCGCCAGAGGCAGAAACCAAGCGCGCTCATGGGCGGTTGGCACTCTGCGGTGCTTTCGTTCGTTCCATTGATTGATTGATTGATTGATTATTTCGTGTTTTAAGTGTCAACAACTTATGTCATTCGCCCCAGGAGTGTAGTGCATGATATTTATTTGGCGGCGAGGGTGATCTTCCCCAGCTCGATGGTGAGATCTACACGTCCGCTTGTCGGGGTTTCCTCAACCAGATATTGCCCACTAGCGAGACACCGCCCCAGTCGCAACCAACTCTGGTATGTCTAACCGGTCCCGCGTCATGTGTGGTAGTGATGTGCACGTGACTGTGTGTGTGAATAAGGGGGAAAGGACAATGAAGAGGCATGAAAGATCGCGAGGAGTCCTTGGCCTGTTTTGTTAGAGTAGTGCTCTAGTATTCGCCTGGTGTTTTTCGGAGAAACCACTGAAAACTATCGATCAGAACAGCCGGCCGCTAGAATTCTCCTACAGACAGCGGCTGAACTCGACCCTACTATCTAGCCAGCGTGGAAAATCCTGCCGCTGTTGGGACACATTAACCCTGCGTGTAACCTCCCTGTCAGGGGCACTGCAGTGACATCAATCGATGCTCTGAGCTACCTAAGCCGGAGCTTTCGTTCGCAGAAGCGCTCCCGGACGCGGAATCCGGCATTTGCGGTTTCGGGCGGCGGGCGCGGTGTTCGATCCACTTCGCTGGCGCCGATTCTCGACACTCCGCCGCCACCGCCGCCGTGACACGACTCTGCATATTCATGGGGCACGGGTGAGGGTGGGAAGGAGCAGAGCGGGGCGGAGCGGGGCGTGGCGGAGCGGGGCGGGGCGTGGCGGAGCGGGGTGGGGCGGGGAGGAGCGGGGTGGGGCGGGCGGGGCGGGGCGGGCGGAGCGGGCAAAGCGGGGCGGAGCGGCGGCGGAGCGGAGCGGGCGGAGCGGGGCGGAGCGGGGCGGAGCGAGGCGGAGCGAGGCGGAGCGAGGCGGAGCGAGGCGGAGCGAGGCGGAGCGAGGCGGAGCGGGGCGGAGCGGGGCGGAGCGGGGCGGAGCGGGGTGAGCGGCAGTCGACGCGACCGCGACTCAGACACCTGCGCGCGCGTTCCCAGCGAAGTCGCCAATGTCGAAGCTGTTGTGGCTGTCGCTTTTATGGTCTGTTTAGTCGTGTGAGAGATTTTTTGCCACCCATTGATGCCTATCCAAGATGGTCTTGGTTGTGATTAACGCGTACAAGTGATTGACATTTATTTCGCAAAACTTGTGTTGGTGAACTTGTACCCGAGTCGATTTAATACCAATTATTCTTGCCATTCTGCCAACTCGAGGATTTCATAAAACTTTAATGAAAATGTTCTGATTTATGTAGCTAGGATGCAAGAAAAGTGCCTTTTAAAATTTAAATTGTAAGAAAAATTCTTTACATTCTGTGATTAAAATTTAGTATATCGTGTTTAATTAATTCCGTGATGAAATGAAACCACAGTGGACGATATGAAATTCAGTATTTATGGCCTGTCCGTTTACATCCATGTGATACATATTTCACAAGCATACATATTTTCATCTACTTTTCGACATGATTTGTATCAAAGCGCATAATGTTACTTTTACAATATTGGAACACTGTAAATCGCTCTAATATATTCCTAACCTTCAACTACAGTCTTTCATGTGACACTTTGAGTCTTTAAAAACTGGCGCTCTATGTCATTAGGTGGAAGAATACGTTTCTCACAGTAGGCCTTCGGTAACGTTCGACTGCTTTTGAATCTGACTAAAACATCCTTCACTGTCCTGAACCATACAGACGCACTCGTTCTGGCCTTTCCGTAGCCATATTTTGTTCTTAGCATTAACGTCGTCATTGTCGTCATCGTCGTCGTCTTGCCAATCGTTTTTGTCCTCGTCGCTTGCGTCGTCGCCAAAGGCGTTGACCCTCAGTACCCCCTGTCATCCTGGCATTTCCGTCATCGTCTCAGAGACGTTGCTGTCGTCTTCGTTGAGATAATTGTTACCGTCGCCGTCGCTATCACTTAAACCAGCTTCTTTACGACTAAATTTTTAACGTCTAAATCCCATTTCTAAATCGGCATCGTAACAGTTTCGATTGTGTTCTCCACAGGCAATTGCGCACATCTCTGACTGGCATATTACATTGCTTGTTGAACTGCCTTCCCATAATTTTATGTAGATTGATGTGATAATACATGAAAAAATTAAATTTGAATTATTAAAAATACGTTGAAATTAACCAAAAAATTACTCATTTTCGAATATCTTTTGTAAAATAATTCTCTGGAAAATAAATTTGAACAACTTTCCCCAACACAATTTCCATGCAACAAAATTATAAAAATTTGATTAGGGTCGTAATTATCCAGTAAATCAGATTTGATATCCCAAGGATAGATAATCAGCTATAACACTATTACTCCTAAACATGTCACTCCATCCTCATTGCTGCCGCCGTGTCTCTCCACGGTTTAGCCTGTCGCTACAGTTTTTTTTTATTTTTTTCTAGTTCGCTTTTCAATACTAGGCCATACAGTGATCACTGGTACCATTGGTTTTTGAACATTCAGGGTAACGGTAGAGGAAATCGCATACAGGCACACACAAACATCCATTCCCCGGGGGCATTCGTAACGCGACCCTTCAGGTAAGAGGCAGCTACGGCTCTTCAGCCTTAGCAACCTCGGCTATCCAGGCCGGCTGGCTATAGTTTCGGTCACCAAGAAATTCGTAGCAAATGCCACAATCCGTCCCGTTAGACGTCGGCCCTGAGGAGACTCAATTGATTCCCCGCCCTGGGGCGGAGTTCGGATGCTCCGCTACGTTCCGGTTCGTTGCCTCGTGTGGGACAATGTTCTTGAAGAACAGCCTGGGACGCTTCTCAGTCGCTGGTTATGCACCACTGGACTCGTCCCACGGAACATAATGTTCGATGGAAGCTATTCGGAGCAGGGATCTGACCTGAACGATGGATGATGGATGCACCACTGGAAGAAAACGGAGTGAAAATAATTAGAAGAGAAGCAGATGCTTTTCTTGTTTTGAAAACAAGGTCACGACTTCCCTTTCACGTTCCATCTGACCGATTCTTGGCAATATAACCCGTCTTTCGTTGGTTTACGAACTGAAAATGATCAACTCACCGGTTTCCATTAGCGAGTTACTTTTTTTAGGAACATCATTATTGTTTTTCTTGCGAGCGATCTTCCTTCTATCCAGAGATACCCTTTTACCAAGAAGCTTTTATCCAACGTGAATTAGAGACCCCGGAGCAAAGAAGAGTCGTGCTTAATGCACCGGTTTCGCAATTCAAATCTTCGTGTTTCATGACAGAACAATCTCTTCAAAGAGCATTACTCTTAAGCGATCTTCTCAGGTTAATTTTTATAATGTAAGAATAGTAACAACTACTCAATTTTACTACAATGCCCGTTCCCACTGTCTTCATAAAAAAACTACTGCTTGCCATAATTCTCGTTTGCTAACATTTCGATTCAATGTGATTTGTTAACTGCTGAGCTGTAAGTCTCAAAGGTCGTATCTCTTTTGAGTGAGAAGACTCAAAACGGGTGGACACACACTTTTGCCCATTTAGAGATGATGGATGAAGCTTTTAGCGGGGACTTACCACACCCATTCCACGCGAATGTCTGTAAACTTCCTCTCGCACGACCCCAAGCACCTCTCTTTGCCATGAACATTTTTCTTCCACTTACACGTATTTAACACTATCGTATTCTTCGTCTGCCAGGCTCACTTCCATTAATATAAACTAGCCTTCACATGAGTAATTATTACTAAAAATAGAAAGGTAATAAACGAAGGTTTATTTACAGCAACTGTTGTGCGCTGTAACACTATTACGTTTATCTAAACAAGTATTTGAGAAACATGTCGAACGCACACATATCATTGTAATTTCCAATTTACTCAAAAGTATTTCTAAGACACATTTTTAAAAAATCGTTTACAATTTCTGAGTGAAAGCTAAACTCGTGAAAAAAAAAAAAGACATCGTTGGAAATGTAATTAGGGCTACGATTCACATGGCCACTCATGTCACATACCGACTTTGAACGTTTGTATTGCAATTCGTATTCCGGGAATGAATTGAAATCCTTTGAACAAATTATATCGGGAATTGTTTATTGAAACATAGTTAAACTGGACTTAAAATGATGACTAATAATAATAATAATAATAATAATAATAATAATAATAATAACAGGAAGGAAGAGGAGAAAAAACGAAGAAGAAATAAAAGAAGATAAAATAGAAGACGAAAAATGAAAATAGCGGGGTGAATTAACTAAAAACGAAGATAACAAAGGAGAAAAGGAAAAAGAAGAAAACCAAACAGTTGCCGCCTTCTCCGCAGCCGAGCTGAGATCATACTTCTTCCCTCGTCTGATTAAACGGCGTAATACCAACGAGCTGCCAACGGCACGAACAAAACATCCGCTTTCCGCCTAGACAGCGTGGCGACAACCGACCTTCTCGCGGTGACGTCAGCGAAGGCGCTCGCGTGCCCGCAGCCCATCGGTCGGCGCTGGCGAAGGGGCTGCTGGGTAACACGCGACGTGCCTTTTAAGAAGCCCCGCACCCCGTCCCGTCCCGTCACGAGTTAATTCAGTGGGCGGGGCTTCGCAACGCATCGGCGCATGACTCACCGCGCGAGACGCGGAGGAAAATTAATAAAATAATGGCCGCCCCCGAGCAGCGACTTTCGTCCCACCGGGGCTGAATCCAATTAATTTCCGTCGAACAAACCACTTCTTCACTGCGACTCGGATAACGCTGATTTCACTTTCGGCGGACAAGGTTGGGGGAAAAGCAATCGTGTGTGGAATCACAATATACTATATATATTGACATCTGCTGATGTGTAATAAGCATATTTTTTCTACAAGGTCGACAAAATATTTCAATTACATTGGCGTGTTTTATGAATGGGTGTCGTGATTTATGAACTATTGCACCATTTCCCAATATGGCTGCATCTAATTAATTTCGGTACTCACTTTCCACTTTTTTACTGTAAATCAGTTGCTGGTTCCATTTTCGTTAGTGAAGGTTCGGAGAAATTGAATGTGGAATGACAGTTCACACCCATTGACATCTGTCGACAAGTAACAAGTATTTTTTAACAATGTCCATAAAATATTTAATCAAATTATCACGTCCGAGTAACAAGAACAACTGTTGAACAACTTCTTATCAGAACTGAGTCTAATTAATTTCTTTGGAACAAACCGCATCTTTTCTAGACTCCACTCATATGATTTCATTTTTGCCGAGCTGAAACGAAAAATTCATCTTTTAGAATAACAATTTGTAATAACATCTACTGGGGAGTAATTAATATTATTGTTCTTCACATTTCAAAAATAGTCTTATTTTATGTAAAATATTTCCTCTACGTATAGACTGTCAGTATTTGGTTCACAGAATGTATAACTTAAAATTGACAGATGAGTTTATTTCCGAGGTGAGAAAAACATGCTGGCATGAGCTCTTCTTGTGCGATAATCTTACTACCGAATTAGACGAAAACAGAACAATCAGTAATCACCATCTCACAAGTCAATGAATTAATAGTCCAAGCACTACATTGAACACCAATAAATACCAATTCATAAAAAAATAAATCACTGAAATTAAATTAAAAGGTGAATAATGAAGAGAATGATTATTGATAAGTTATGGATGAAGCCCGTACTGGTCATTTTTAAAAACTTCGCTTTTGCAGATTTTGTGTCTCAAAAATAGAATTTCGTGCTTAACACGATAGTAAAAATGTGTGTTTTCTATTAGATTTTTATTATTTATATAAAGTCAAGTGAGAGAAGATGGGCTGGAATCTACCTGCATATCCACCAGTGTAATCATAAATGTGAATACCAGATACGTAGATGTGAGATCGTATAAACCGTGAGTTTCTAACTTGAGTCCGACGGATGCGTATTTCAATCACCAGCGAAACGAATGAGTCGCATGACGTCACTGTCTCGAATTCAGGCAAACAAGCAGATCTGACACGAATTCAGGAAGCAGTAACTCTAATGGGTCATTTCTACGGTTTTCAGTCGATTAATCCCACGGTATCTCCGAGCATTTCCTAAAAAACAATAGGTTGTTGACCACGCGCGATTCTTTCTTGTATACAACCACTCTACGCTCGATCTGGGGGATCAACCTGCAGATCTCCCATTTTTACATGGTCCATCCCCCATGGTGTGGAATACATCTGGCAATATTGCGATTGTCAGGCTAACGCTCGATTTGGGCTGTTGCGAAGAAGATGAGAAAGCAGAAGAGAACGAAGAAGAAAAGGAGACGTCAGAAAAATCTATTAAATACCTGTCACGCACACGATTCTTCGTACCGCTTCCTGCGCGGATACACACGCAGGCGTACGCACGCACGTGACACACACACACACACACACACACATGCACTTGTGTATGTAAATTAAACTACGGATAGTCTGGATCCCCATCCTGCTGTCTCCTTATGAAGAAACACTCGCGGATGTCAGGTCGGAGTTTGAACAGAGCTGAACCGCCATAGGAAAAACGAAAATATGCTAGGAAAACCTAAACAACGGCAATGAGTATTAGAACAAGTGCGACTTACGCCGCCTTTCCTATGGAAAAGGCTCGAGCTTCCGCAGCCCACCGCGGCTTTGAACGCAAATGCGCGCAAATGCCGAAGAAGAAGTAGAAGAAGGGAAAAGAAGATAAGGGGAAAGAGGAGGGGAAGAAGAAGAGCGAGAAGTTAGATGAGAAGGACAAGGAGGAGGAAATTGAATAGAGAATGTTTCGAAAATCCTTTCAACAGCCATCAATGATGCGGGCCGCTTAAAGACATTTGCACACGCACCAATTAGTCTGTTCGACCGACCATCCAATCCGACCAATTGTTTTGTGTGGAGATAATTCGTCACACAGAAATTTGATTCCAACCACGTGACCACCGATTCCCCCATCATACCGCCTGACGGATTGTATATTGTGTAGTAGTGTTGGACCATCCTACATTCCAGGCCTCAAAACGTTAGACCAAATGTGAAACATTTATTTAATTGGAACATTATCTCTTCGTTAGGATTTTGGAAGTCACCGATTACGAATATGAAGCCGAAAATGACAAAAATAAAATTGTAGGACCAATATGTCAGACAAAATTAAACATACGATAAAATGCAAATTTCTTTTAGAAATCGGTAATGTCCACGAATTTTGACATTAATTAGAAGAATAATTGCAACATGTTAAAAGGTGATTGTTTTTATTAATAAATTTTAGCAATCAAGTACAAAAGAAATCGTTATTAAACAGCCAGAAACATATCTTTATTCAAACGTGACAGCAATGCAGTTACAGCGAGATACCCGCCTTATGTGATTTCGAAGTAGTATATACTACAAGAAAATTCAAATATGACGGAAGAATTATGTAGTTTTTAAGACTTGTTTTTTCAAAATTTCAGTTATTTCTACTAGACTTCTTTTACAACAATTTAAAAAATTCACTATTCAACGATCGAAAACCTTATGTTTTATCACGTGTTTTGTTTGTACATAAACTTGGCCAGTAATTTTAAAAACCTGATCATTCATACTGTTAGTGTACGTGGATTACTTTCGAATTGGGCTATGAAGACGAACACAAAATGTGTTCCTTATCTACTGTGAACATAAAAATCCCAAATCGTCTTTCATTTTGGCCATATTTTCGAGGACTGTGCTACTGCCGACAAAATCTGTTCTGTTTCCTCAGATTTCCGTCAGGGTTGCTCACGTGTTGCGTCGTCGAAATTCCGAGCACTACTGAAAATTCTGGTTGTTTGTCGGGTAGTGTGTACGTACATGAGAGTCCAATTTCGTTGCCTCAACGATCGTTCCAACAAATTGCCCCGAGGGTAGAGGCCTTAAGCAGCCTGTCGCATGGCAAAGGCTTGAGCTCCTGTAGCACTGCGAGATTTGCCACGCAAAATCCGCTCCTCCGCATCTCCCGGCGGCCGATAACGAAAGAAGAGAAACGGAAGTGGACGAGGAGGGGTAAGAAGAAGAGTAAAAAGGTAAAGAAAGAAGAGGAAGAGAAAGAAGAAGAGGGGAAGAAGAGGAAAGAGAAAGAGGAGGAGGGAAAAGAAGGAAAGAGAAAGAGGAGGAGGGGAAAGAAGAGAAGGAAAAGAGAAGGAGGAAAGAAGAGAAGGAAAAGAGAAGGAGGAAAGAAGAGAAGCGGAAAGAGGAGGAGGAAAGAAGAGAAGCAGACGGGGTCGAGGGAAAGAAGAGAAGCCGAAAGTGGAGGGAAAGAAGAGAAGGAGAAGGAAGAGGAGAAGGGCGAGGATGAGAGGGAGGAAATGGAGTAGAAGAGAGTTCGGAAAACCTCAACGGATATCAAGTCGCCATGCCCCATGGAGAAGACGCGAGCTCCCATAGCCCACCGCGACTTGGAAGGCCAACGCAGGCCGTGCCACCGCAGCCGACGCCTGTGCAACGGCCGATGCACCGCAGAGCGCTTCCTATTGGCGGCGCGCGGCGACCTTGGCACCGCGGCCGCGTGCGTCTCTCGCGCGAGCGACGGCCAACGGCTGCGCTGGCGTCGCGCCAGCCCCATCGCACCGCCCCCGGATCACCACGTGGTATGCAAACGGTCTCCCACACGCACCTATGAGCGATCTCAGACCTCCATTGGTCAAAGCCTAGGCCCTCAAACTCTAATGAGACTTATTGCCTCAGAGTTCCGAATGAAAGTCAAAAAAATCGATAGAGATATTACTGTATATCATCCCTCCTACAAATATCCGCTCGTCTCAGTCTTTCGAGTAATGTTTTGACGTACTTTATCGTTCCGAGAAGGATTATATGTTTATTCATGCACTCTTTTGTTGATTATTTATATTTAATCAATAGTATCGATTATTTATATACAATCGATATCATCTGAAACATCTATAATGAATCTGATAATGGAGGTTTTCTACAAGCAAGTATATAAAACTATGTAACCCCACGTGAAAGATAAATGTTTGAAACAAAGTTTGAGTTCCAAAAATGTATTTACTGGTTTTAGATATAAGAATTTATTTCATAAAATTCCACCTTGACAACGTTACTTATGATTGAGAATGTAATAGAAGGTAACCACAACTTCCTTCGCAATGCTCACACCTGAACTAATTGCAACGCGCAAGGAGAAAGGATGGTTACCAACGCAGCGTTAAATCTTAAAGGACGTAAACGATTTTCGATGAGTGTTGAATGTTGAAATAGCTTCAGCTAAACATATTTCCCAACCTTTCATTTGCGCAATCGTTCCATTACACGTTCGTGCACGCTCAACATGCATGACGCGATCGCCAGCTGAAACTTCCACCCACGTGACACCGTGCAAAACCGAGCGAGATCGGCGATTTCCCCGAGTGGGCCGCGGGCACCTTCGCGCCCAGTCAACGCTCAACATAGTGCGTCTGTCAACAGGCTGACGTCAGCACCCGTGGCGCGGGGGGGGTGCGGGCGCTGAGAAAAGCCGGTAAAACGCGGTCCAGGCCAGGGACTGGGAGCGACTGTTCACAAGAGGTTCTCAGTAACGAAGGATGGGACTCAATGAGAAAATGGAAAAATGTATTGTGTTCAAAGGGCGTTGAAACGCTTTATAGGCGAACGGCATCACTTGGTTGTGTTAAAATATGTAAAGCGTTCGGTTTTTACGTGATGTCGATCAATGACTACTAACACAGGCACACACATGAACACACACAGAACACACACACATAGTAAGGTAAAATCATTCCAGTGATTTTCCTCAACCTCCAGCTCAAAATAACCATCTCACCTTCATAAATGGCAAGAACATATCCCATTTTGCAGGAACCTGTATGGTGTCTGGGGTGAATTATTTAAAATAAACAATTAAAGTTATATATATATATTATATATATATATATATATATTCAGTTTTATTTTCCTTTTAGTAATAAATAAGCTGTTGTGATAATTTTAATACTAAAAGATCATATTGTTTTTTTAACTCTTCTACAAACCGTAGGAGAGGTACAGCATTTCTTCTAGGGAAAACATTTGCGCGTTCTAGCAGAACGGTCCAATGCAAGTAACTGCTGCGACAACGGCAAGAGCTGGGAAATGGAGGCTGCCGCGGGACGAGGCAGGCGTGCGGGGCGGGAGAAGCGAGAGAGCGAAGGCATTGGGCTTGAGGAAAGCAGAAGAAAAATAGATACCGGTACGGAAGCAAGGAGATGTGAAAGACGGGGAAACGATTGTGTATGTGGGAGAGGCGGGAAAAGAGAGGGACCCGAATGGCGGAGGAAGATACCGAGTCGTTGGAGAGGCTAGGCGGTGGGGGCATAGGGGAATCGGGGACGCTAGGAGCTTTTGGGCGTCACGCTTTGGGAGTGGGGAACTTGGAGATTGATTGATTGATAGTTTTATTGATATTTATTTTTATTTGTTTATTTTTTTTATTTATATAATTTATTTAATTAGTTATTTTTTAATTCTTAAGTTTAGAGTTCAATTATCTAGTCATTTATTTGGATTTACGGATTGGCCAACAACCAAACATAACTGGGTCTCGACATTGAGTGATGTAACGAATCAACGACACTCATTATAATGAGTTGAATGGTAATCGTGCGGCGGTAGAATGAGAACTATGGGAAACGAGACAATCCCAAGAAAAGCTGCAGAGAACTGGCTTTATTCAACACAAATTTCGAGTGGCTGCGCCAGGGATCCAACCGGGGCCCCAGCGGGGGCAGCGTACGCGCTGGCCTTTACGTCATGAGCCTCGCCTTCCAGGGGCGGCGGAGGAGCGGGGGCGGTTGGGGTGGGATGGTTGTGATGGGGGGGCAGTGGAGCCGGGGGCGGATTGCGGTTAGGAGGGTAGGGGAAGTGGGGCGGTGGGAAGTTGGGGGCTGTGGGGCGGGGGGCGTGAGCGGTGGGGTGGTCGGAGCGGTGGGAACGTTGGGGGGGTGGGGGGGGTTGGGGAGGGAGAGCTGTGGGGCATTGGTGGGCGGCGGGGCGTGAGGCCGAGGCGAGCGCCAAAGCGCAGCGCGTGCGTCGGCGCCGTGTCCGTCCGATCCCACGCGTTCTCCGAACGACGGCTTCGCCGCTCTGCGCAGCGCGGCGCCGCGGGCTGTGTGCGCGGCGCAGTTGGCGCGGGCGGGCCGCGAACCCACGCGCCCCGCCGGGCGGCGTGGCCTCGGCGGCGGCGCCGCCTCGCCGCTCGCCATAAATCACTCGCGCTCGCCCCGGTGTTTGATTACTCAAACTGCCCGTCCGCTCTCCCGCCCGCTCACTCGCTCACTCGCTCGCTCGCCCCCGCTTTGCGTCACAATGCGCCTTGTCCCAGCAATCAAAGCTTTCGGCAGAACAAACCGATTTATGTCTTCAGGTGCTCGTTCTGCAGATGGAATGGAAAACACTGGGTCTGTTGTCGTAGGTGTGCGCGGGTTTAAATAGAATTATGGCGTCTTGCTATTAATGAAGAGCAAAAGGAAAACAAACATACAAGACTATAGGCTTGCAAACATGGATCACGTTTTGAAATTATACCACTTATATCTGTTTTCAAAAGAATAAAAAACACTTAGCTAAAACAGTGGAAAATGCGTGAGTCACTCAAGATAATACACTTGTTTATAGACTGTACTGACGCAGATGCTTTGTAAATAAAACTCTTTGAAGTGTCAGGTTTTTGGTAAGAGATCAGCAGTAGCGCGTTTACCAAAATAACTCAACAGTTATCCTGCGAATGATTTTCCTCTCACTTAAAATGGTTACGGTTGCAATTGCAAGAATCGGACTTGGTAAATTTCCAACAGAAATATTTCATGAGTGGAAATAGATTTGAACATGGGACGCGTGCCATATGAATAGCAAAAAAGATCACTAAATGAACTATTTCCTTTTTAAAACGATCTTCGTCATTGGTTTAGCGATGAAATGTCCTTGGCTTCTACAAAATTGAAATGTTTCAAGGCGTTGTCATTCTCAACAATACAGTAGTGTTGCCAATGACATCTTGAATCATTTCAACGACCTTAGTGCATTATATTTATAACTATACTAAAAAAATACGTTCTCTGCTTGGCAGTAAAAATATTGTTTATTGACACACTGATAAGTTGATAACAAAGTATTACGCAATATTCGTTCGACGTGATCAGTGGTAATGTTCAAGACGATTTCTACCTTCCCTCAACTACAGCGCATTGCGTAAGCATTACGCACGAAGCAAGTAGGCCAAACATCCATCTGGCGCCATTTCATTCTGTTTACAAACAAAGAGTACTTTGCTCCGCACACGATCTATTCGAAGCGCCAGAAGAAATGCGGACACTAGGGCAGCTGCGTTTGAGCACATGACTAACCTGTGAACTGACATGTGTCCTTGCGCTCTTAACGGAACTATTTTAAACTGAAAAGGCTTCAGAGAAAGTTAAAAAAAAATTCAACAGGTTTCAAATCGTAAAATTGAAACCCCAGCCAAATATGAGATAATCGGCTTGTATATCTTTTTAGATCAATGCATTATGTAATTTGTCTTGAATACTACAGTAGCACAATAGATTTCCAACAATGCACATAAAATAGCATGTGATCCAATGTGATGCACGTATTGATACGAGATCATAATTTAATTTCAATTGGTCAGGGATCTTATAAAAATAATTTTAGATTAACGTCGCATGATTATATGACCCGATTATGATTTTTTAATTAGCATGAAATGCCTAACGGAAAATGCAAATAATTGCATTTCCGTTATTATTGCAAACAATGCGTTATGCCAAAACTATTAAGAACATTCTAATTTAATCAACAAATGTGGAATTAATTATTTCTTTCAAGAACTACCTCCCGTCATATTTCTGTATTGATGAAACTTCCCACTCGATGCTCCCGAGGCACTACGGAGATTATGAAGGAGCTACAAGGAAAAACAAAAACTCTGTAGATATCAGTTAAGACAAAGCATTCAGAGACTGGAAAATGTCAATAACAAATGAACAAAAGGCGAAAACAATTATCACTTTTTAAAAGCTCTGTTTGGCTCATGGACTATGTGCGGATTTCTCGGAACATTTCACAGGGAGGAAAATGCCGGCCTGAACGCCGCATAGCATCCCGTGCCGTGCAGGCATCTCCGTCGGCACAACGACCGAAAACCGCAGAGGTCCGACTGCAAGGAGGCGGAGCCGGCGGAGGCGGAGGCCGGTACGGTGCGATGACGTCACAAGAGGGGTAACGGCCCGCGCCGGGGCTCTGACCGCGGTCCGAAGGACGCCTCAAGAGGAAAGGCGGCGGCGGCGATGACTTCAGAGGGAGAGAAGGCGGTGCGGCCGAGTAGAATGGGGTGCCAACGGCTGTTGAGAGAGGTCACGGCGCTCGCAGGCCCAAAAGGACGTGTGGCGGTGCCGCACGTCCTACTGTCATTGCGGGATATGTAACGTCTTCGAGCACAATATGAGTACATCGAGTTGAAGAACGATTAGCGGCGGCAGGGATGGCTTCAGAGGGGAAAGACTGGTGGAGTAAAATGGGCTACAGAGAGAAACCGCAGCGCTGGCGGCTCCTGACAGCCGAGGTGCGGCGGCGCTTGCACGTTGCCCCGCCAACGTGACGGAGGTGGCGCTAGATCGAGGTGAAGGAAACACAGCTGCGTGCGTGGAATGTGCGTGGTGCGATTGCTCTCCGCTGGCCGAGCGACTGCGCGTCCTGGGCCGCTTGCCAACTACCCGGCCCTCCAACGGAGGCCTTCCTCCGGAGCTTAAACGTCACGACAGAAGGCCTGGATTTCAGAGTCGTACAGCAAGTTCAATACCCGTTCTGGTATAGAGAAATTACTCTAAAAAGGGACCACATTCACAGGTCGGGAAACAAATGAACGCCATGCAGGGCGATCACATTGCAAGGGATAGTGATGAAACCATTTACAAACGACCTCGCTATAAACGAAATCACTGACAAAACGAGTGCATAGTTATATGGCGAGGCAGTAGTTGTCAATGCGGTCCCTTCTTGTCGTAATCTCCCTCCAGTGAGGCGACTGGCGCTTGCCTATGGGAGAGAGTGGCGGACGCGCGGCGGAGGCCAGGAGATGTTCCCGGCGGCGCACAACGCGCGCCCCGTCTGATTGGAAGCGGCGCCCGCGCGCCGCGCGCAGGAGGAAAAGGCGGAGGCGAGAGACCGTGGAGGCGGGGAAGATAGCGCGGGTGATGGACAGCGGGGAGCGATGGGATCAGCGCATATTACGGGTCGGTGAAGGGGGGAGTCAACCTGAACGGAGGCGGAGGGGCGTACGCCCGGAGGCGGTCGAGTTCACGAGAGCGCAAGAGACGGCCGTGCGGCGAGAGGTTGGGTGGCAGATGGGCAGCGGTGAGTGTTTCGCGAACGGCGCCGCAAGACGTGCCGGGCGGACGACGACCGGTAGGAGTGCCGCGGATGGGTGACTACAAAGGGTGGTGAAGAAATGAAGGGTGACTTCAAAGGGTGGTGAAGAAGTGATTACAAAGGGACGGGGCGAAAAGGTATAGTGGTGACGGAGGAAGTACTAAACGAATGGACAGAATGTGATGAAGGTAGGGCGTTGGCGGCTAATGCTAAAGCAGGGAGCATGGCGAAGAGGGTGGCAAAGAAGTGGCAAAGAGGGCAACGGAGAGGAAACGGAGATGGCGGCGAAGAAGAGAGCGGCGATGAGGGTGGAAGGGAGGGCGGAGGCAGGGTAGAGAGACGAGTGAGAGTCGTAGGAGAGAGGAGTGGCGTGTGGGTGGCGAGGGGGGCCAGCGAGAAGCGGAGCGAGGGGGCGGGGCCGTCCGAGGCGGAGATGGCGTCGCGGGCGGCGTCCCGGGCCCGCCCGCGGGGCTCCCGGGCGCGCCCATTCACCGCCCTCGCGGAACAACGGGCCCATTAGCGTGGCGCGGCTGAGGGGCGCCGGCCGGCCGGCGTGCGGCGCGTCGCGAGCGGGCGAGCGGGCGTGCGGAGCGGGCGTGCGCGGCGTGGGCGTTCGCGGCGACCCGATACGCGCCTCGGCTTTCGCGGTCGAGCGCCGACCCGCCCACCGCCGGTCACGCGCCGCCGCCGCCGCCGCCGCCGCTGCTGCCCGGGAGCATCTGCCCACGACCCCGACCGCCCGCCGTGGCCGCCCCGATCGGGTTTCCGTTCTGCACGCGCATCGAAGTCTCTTGCTTCGTCGCTGGGGCTTCGAAGGGCGTTCCGCTCCATGCCGATGGTCGTGGCGAGATTTCTACACGAACACTGCACGGGGTTTATTCGATTCAATATAAATTTCACTCGTGAACACATTCGTCTTTATGTTACTGAAGTCGAAACTCAAGTGACTATCTCGGTACCAGCATTTAAATTTTGTCACTTCTGCAGTGAGAGTTGGACCATTAAAAATATAACTATAGAACCGCAAGCGTTAAATCTGGGACTACAAAGTAAAATGAACAACGCCTAATTAAGATATTGTTATCGTTTCGCTATTATTATTATTATTATTATTATTATTATTATTGGTTATTGTTATCGTTTTGCTATTATTATTATTATTATTATTATTATTATTATTATTCCAAGTATCATTAACACTAGATTTATTACTGACTATTAATTTATTCTTCGGAGATCTGTTATGCTTATCGAGTCGTGAGTACATTCTTAGGGATCTTGCGTAAGCACGTCGATTCCCGGAGATTGAGCTCGATTTTACATTGGATTTATGTATACACTTTGTCCCATTTTCAGCGCCATTTTAAAGGCCGAAATTGCGCCCAACAAGGTCAGCGAAATAGACTCCACTCCTACTGCTTGTGTACCGCTCTACACACACTTTTCTTTCGCACTCGACAAACGACACGTACTCATCACTGCGGAAAGTACTACTTCACGCACCCAGGAATCGGAGTCAACTCTATTGCTTTCACTAACCTACGCGAGCGCACAGAGTTATCAGCAACACAAACACTTCATCGCTGAAACGTTCTGCGTGCACATGCCAGCAATGGCGTTGTGAGATCGCTTCTTCCGCACTCTCCGACATAGTCACGATAAATGATCAGACCTAGAGAATACATAGACTTCAAAGAGGATTTAATATTACTTCTATTTTTAAATAAAAATACTTATAGTTTAGACGGAGAGACCGAAAAAATGACAAATAAATGAAGTTGGTGGGGGTTCTAAAACTCAGTGAAATTTAACAATACAGCCACTTGTGCTTTGATCTTTGACAGGTAATAGGTGTAACATAATATTATGTAACCTAATATTCTTTATGTTCCAATGTTAGTAAATGTTTACTAAATAAATGTTTTTGCTAAGTAAATGTTCGATGTCATAACGTTAATAAAAGCTAATAAAACATTAAAATTGATAATTACTGTAATATATACTCGTAATAGTTTCGTGACAATCTTTGTGAACTAGATTGAAATTCAGTGGAATACGAAAATCATTAATGTTTGCGATATGAAAAACTTGTCTACAGCGGTACAGTGAAGTTTGATTAGCTCTCTCAGGAGAAGGCTTTTATAACCTTTATTAGCAACCAAGTGCTTTAATGAGTACTTTATAACACTTATTTTGTTAAACAAAAGAAAAGGACTGATTAAACACTGGACCATTTTTTAATATCCTAACTAATGCATTTAACATTTGATGGTTCTAAAAAGCTAATGTCTTCAAAATTAATGAAGGATTGTTTGGGGAATATCATAGAGTGGCACATATGTAGCCTGCATCTCCTGTCACGATGCAATAATTATTTAAGTATTTCATTGCAATTGGTACAACGACGAAACAGATAAGTAGAAACAAATAATAACACATCTGAACACATTACTCTCCTTGCGTTCTACAGCGGGAAAAACAAAGGCGCTGGCTGTGCGCTGCTCCAGTGAGACACATGGCGGTGCACGTCCAAGAGTAACAAATATTCAGTTCGACCGCAGGTTGTTAAACGGGGCCGTTAACGTTACAGGTTATTAACTTTTATGGCGATATCTCAGACCCACAGTTTTCTTATTTGTTACCTTCCCGGCCTTGTCGCCGACCCATCAAACGAATCTCTGAGGGGCGATGCACAAACCAAGAGAACGCACGGGTCATTGACGATAATTGAAAGGGAAGCGAGAGGTCAGGGGTACGAGACTGAATACTAAGACAAGGAAGAGATAGATGAATAAGTTACATAGAAAAGAGGCATAGTAAGAAGGAAATTAATATTTAATTTATTTTTTCTCAAATTGTAGAAATTAGAAATAACTTGCTCTTCAACCCTAATCGTATTTTCAACAGTCACAATATAATACACTAATTAGAGAACCTGTCTTAAGCAAATCTCTTATGAAATGATCTTCCCTTAAGTTTCAGTAGATACAAATTCCCTTATTCGGGGAACAATTTAAAGCTAGATTTATTAAAGACATTACGTTACGAAACACACATTTGAAAACGAAAGAATTATCAAAATTTGAAAACCATATAGCCAACTTTTCTGTTTATATGTAACGCATCACAGAGTTTCATTTTATTGCACTAGTAGAATTAATCACGTTCCAATGTTCCAACATACATTTCATGAGAAGACAGTAAATAATGTTTACGTTAAAACATCCACCAATATTTTTTCCAAAATAAAATTACCAATACGAAGTTTTCATTTTGTATTATTTGAATTTCGGTGGTTCGTTTCGTTTAGTTTACCTGCTCACTATGAAGTCTACAACTTGTTTCCAGACGCATGATACTTGTGAAAAAGACCTCGCATGCAAGGTAGGAATCACGAGTAAGAAATGGGCGCCAGAGGGGTCGAGTACACCTCCTGCTCCAAGTGGAACACGCTCCTAAAACAAGTCCTGGTCGCGTATGGAATGTTACACCGCATTACACGTACTCACAACGTAAGCTTGGGGCGCCGTCCGGTCATTACCTGCGAAGTCTGTTCGCCAGCTATGTTGAGCGACCGGTCGACGAGATAAGCGCGCGATCGCCGCTCGTTTCTCGAGACCGATGAGAAGGGAGTTGGCTGAAATTATCGAGCTCACGAGAACTTTATACTAGATTATCAACTTTTAAAACGCAGAAGTCAATCTCGAACTCTGACATCTCGGAAATCAATTACAGGAATTAAGGAAATGTGCCTAGAATACCGACCCGAGACAAGTCTCTCCTGTCAAATGCTCGCCTCTGCTAACTAGTGTACAGTCGGAATTCCGTATATCGAACCTCTATATATCGAAATATTTTTCTGATCATTCAAAATTTCATTTAAAACGCTTCTATACAGAGAAAATTATTTCTATATATGGAACTGATTTTCTGGCTTGACAATATTAGATATTATTTCAGTGGTAAGAATATTAAAACATTTGCTAATTATTTATTGTTGAGCTTTCCATTTTACCCAATTACTCCAAAAATGTTTAAAATCATTTGCAAATATTTCATATTTATTTCTATACATCGAAGTTTCTAAATATCGAATATTATCGACGGATATATGGAGCAATATCTCGCAATATATGGAGGTTTATTATGATGTCAATGATGGCCGTAGCTGGATTGCAGGAATGATTAAGTGTGTACGTGAAAACGATATGATATAAATGACCGAAAGATGATGGCAGGAGAATAAGGAGAGCACTAAGAAACCTACCACGAACATACTATGTCCCCCCTCCAAATCCACATGGATCATCCGGGATTTGAAACCCGACCCGAGCGATGAAGCACGAGGAGTCCGACCCTATACCATTGGTCACCCCATCGCCTGTCCAATCCACGTCGTTCCCGAAGACTTATGCATACATCGTGTGGTTTGATATGTTGTTACTCGCTCAAGAGTTTAGTATGGTAAGGGGATGGTGAGTTTAGTGTGGTGAGGCACTTCGGTGTTGGAGTTGAAAAGAAAAACATGGAGCACGAACATAAAATAGTAGATACTTATATTTTAAATGATTCAACAACCCAACAAAACAGAAGCATCGGTTATGTTTTATGATTTGGAAAAAACAAAATATATCATCCACAGGTATTAACAAACCCCCAAATTAGATGGCTACTCCAAAATAAAAGTTATTTAGACTGAGCATATCGCACATGTCAAAATCAATATTCAGTTCCATCACTAGTGGGCACCGTGACAGATAACATCGCAGTCGACGCTTAGTGTCGCCTCATTTCTCTCCCTTGAGATCGCACACAGCACGCGGTGGACAACGAGTCCCCTTACAAGAAATGGAACGGCTTCCAGTGCCTGCGTGCGCGCGTGAGGGCCCGCGCCCGCGAGCGTTCAGGGAACCGGGGCGGAAGAGGTCAGGAACAGGGCGAATGCACCCGGGTACTCACTTTTCCTGGAAGCCCTCCAGCTCCTCCTGCTGCTCGCTCAGCGACGCCTCCAGATCCAGGTACGAACCGTAGTCGCCGTCCTTGTACAGCTGCAGGGCCGCATCGTCCAGCTGGAACACACGACAAGGCAACAGAAGGTCAGCTGCGTCCGAAAGTTCAACAACACTATATAAAACAAATAGGTTAAAGAAGTGAAACAAAAAAAATTAAATTTTGTACATATCGTAGCCTTCTTCAGATCAACAACACAATGATTAGAGCCAACAATCTTGGCGTATTTGCTCTCTACTTAAATGATATTGCCGGAATTATAGAAGTTATTTTCTAAACCTATTGCAAACGTGAAAACGTATTAATCCACGAGACAAATAGCGGTTTCAATTTCTGAATTATCGTGTATTAAATGCCTGGGAGTTATACTTTTTACCCAGATCTTCTTTTAATAATCTGATGTGTCTTGTGGGTACGATGGTCTCTCACAATTTATCTCATTACAGGAGTCACTCACATACTCTACAAGTTACATAATGTGGGGTCTTTCCTTCATGTTAAACGAAAATTAACGGTGAGATTTGGTAGAAACGCCCACATCTCTTGCATACACCTAAGCTTCTTCAGAATCAATATATAAGTTGTTTCCAAAGGTACACGTGTTTTAGAAATTCAAATATTTTAATTTGAAGCATCTCACAATAGCATAAGTAGTTGTAGCTAATGAGCGTCTAAAAAAATTAGAAGAAAATATGTGTCGGTTACTTGTCTCAAAATCGTTAATATACTACGAAATATTAACCTTCATATGAACTACTTAGTGCATGAAAAAATAATATTATTTATTTGCAAGTTCTCAGTAGCAAACAGGTACTCGGACTTGAACTTTCTTTCAGCAACTCAATGTTACAAGCAAAAATGTAAGAACATTTCCCTACAGTTTTTATTAATCCCTTATCATAGCATTTCATCAAAACATTCTTTTCTAATACTCACATTAGATGATGTCGCAACAGATGCAAGGAGTATGATTAGATGACGTGTTACATGACATTGCACAAATTTCGAAGTAATGCCCACCCCAATGCAAAACATTGCGCAGCAGTTTTTGAAGTAGAACAACCTTGAATAAAGAGATTTGTAACACTGGAGTATTTTTGCAAACTCACATCACGAAATTCAAAATCGATTAGTATAACGCATCTCAATCATTCGCCGGGGAAGAATAAGTCTCATTTGTGGAACTCAAGATTTCAAAAAGAAAATAATACGGAATCCAGTGTACTATATTCAACAATAGATTATTAAATGTGATGTCATTAGTAGATTTTCAGCAATTTCTTTTCGAGTTCTAGTAACAGTCAAACTCAGAGTAAATGTACTAAATTGCGCTACATTCATTTCAGGACGGAAATGGACACTGAGGAAAAATGAATCGAAATAAAATTCACTTCTAAAGTTCTACACCATTGTTTTAGTAGGCTGCTGTGACAATGCACTCCTGATCGTGCATATTGAGGACAAATACCAGATGTCAGTCCCGCAAAACTAGTACTGCGTGAGAGTACGAGAAGCCACGCGTCATTACTCAGGGTTACAACGCCACAAACGCGCAACGCAGCTGGCAAGACACGAAGCAACTGTGTTACGGAGCTATCGCGAGTGCAACACAAACAACAAACAACATCTTTTAAATTATAAAGGCGACAATCGATGAAGTTGCTGAATCGTTGTCACAAGTCCCTGTGTGGTGAGATATCATCTGAGAGGATAAATGATACACAGAAAAAAGAATTAAATTTCTTTACTCAAATGTTTCCACATTAAATATTCACAAGTATTCGTTAAATGTAGATATGATTTTTCAACAAATTGATTCCAGTTATTGTCTCGTACTTTCCATAACGATATTTGAGCCAGGATGGGGATGTCGTTGAAGGCAGTGTCAGACACGGAAAAGGTAAAATAAGGAAAAATGTAGGCAGGGTTCTGGGACTGAAGGTTTTTCTTCGCGAATAGCGATGGTGAAGGGTGTGACAGTGGCGAGCTGAAGAAAGAAAATAATCTAGGAAAGAACCATTATATGAGATGGTGGCTAGGGCGACGAACCGATGGTCGAACGGTCAGAAAGGAAACTGGACGAAATGGAAATACGGTATGAAAAGCTGTGAAGGTAGCGGAATGTCGACGCGCTGACAGAAATGTGAGTAGGGTAAGGATCGGGAATGTGACAGGTGCTTACACAGTCATCCCGAATTGAGAAAGGGGTAATTAACAGTGGTGTCGCGGACACTGTTTTGGCGGAGGCGATGGCGGCGACGCGGTAGGGGCTGGGCCAATGGAAGGCACAGACGGAGACAGAGTGGCGGCAATCACGTAAGGTGGTAGCAGTGACGGTCAGATGTTAGTGGCCAAGAGGACGATGTGAGAAAGGGCGTAGGAAGGCAGTGGCAATGAGAGGAGCGGCTGGGAACCGTGTAATGGTGTTAGTGTTGAGAATGGCAAGAGCAGCGGTGACGAACACATTACAGTAATGGGGGTGGCAAGGAAGGAAAGGGGTCATAATGACAGGAGGAGACGGTTGGGGGGGGCGGTGATTTACGATGTCGGATGCGGGGACGGGACAGGAAATGGGGGGGGAGGAGGTGGAGACGGAGAGAACGTCGAAGGAGACGGCCTAGAAAGGGGCTGCCAATGACGCAGCGGATATGAGAGCTGTAGCACTGGTGCGAGAGGGGGAGCGGTGGTGGAGTGGTGAGCAGGTGGGTAGTAGCTGTGGCATGTACATTGGTGATGGCGGAGGCTGGGACGTACTCAACGGTCAGGGCGGGTGGTGGGATCGCACGGGCGGACACGAGAGCTGTGACAGTGGGTGAGGGAGGGGGGGGGGGCGGGGGCGGAGTCGTACGCAAAGGGCGAGTGGTGGGGATGGTACGGGCGGACACGAGAGCTGTGACAGTGGAGTTATGGAAGCGTCGGCGGAGCGGGAGAGTGTGGGGCAGCGTGGGCGGCAGGCAATCGCCTCGCGCGCGCCGCGGAAAAACGTGACGAGTAAAAATAGCCGTGAGCGGCCGTCTACAGGTTGCACGCAGCGAGACGCGGCGGGCACCGCCGCCCGCCGCCCGCTCTGCGCTTCGAGTTACGGGACGTCGAGCGCTGTTAACTGCGCTATTCCACGTCGATCAATCGCACATTGTTAGCGCATTATGCAGACCAAGTGGACGGACGTGCACGTTACCTCCGCCGACTGCCGCGTGACAGCTGAAGCTGCCTCGCGCGGTGTCTAATGAAATGTGATGAGCTCATTCCTCGCATTGTGGCTACGTGTACCTTCCACTACTATCATTGCACGTACGTGCCATACAAATTGTGTAAAAGTAAATTGACGTTTAAATACGCAACATAAACTTCATTCTTAAATCCCGTCGACAAAAAAGTAATATTTGACGATAGGACATATCGAAATGTAGGCAATACCTCAGGCTAAGAGAGCTAAGATGACAAATATATTTCAAGTAGCACAAAACAATTTTCTCTCAGTCGTAACACAGGTAAGCGTAATGTCAGACTTGTAACGTGTGAGAAAGTTTATTTTAATTTTACTAAAATTGTGACTTATTTACATTATTTCAAAACAATCAATTATTAATTTTAAATTTTTTACATGTTTTAATATAGAATTCGTTTTCCAATTAGGTTATAATTTGTTTGCATCTTTAAAATCTTTGTCAAAATAGAAATTATATGAATTTAAAAAAAAATAGAAAACGGGTTTACTTTATTATTGGTTCTAATATGTAAAATTTATAATCTGGCGTAAGATATTGCTACTAACTAACAAAATACATTTTTCTTTAACAAAACGTATTGAACAAACCCAAGATCACAGTGGAAATTCGGGTAGTGTCAAGCGTCACTTTCGTCTGCAATGTATCAAACTAATACAATGGTTGGAATCAACTATACCGAAGAGGATCTTAGAAGAGATAACAAAACTGGTTCTTCGCAACTATGGAAGAAATAAAATACACTAACAGAAATGGTTGAACAATGTAGTGTAAAAATATCCACAATTAATGCACGGTTGGATACGTGTCGACTGATGCAGAATTGAAGATCATGGCTTCAATTCATTACACCTACCTATATAAATTCAAATCAAAATTCTCTAATTTATTTTGAACGTAGCACATACTTGACAAAAAAAAAACAAGATTGAAGCGTTACGCATCGTATAAACACAGCGAAAAATCGGCCCGCATCACACATACAGACTCCAAAATACAGTTCGCCATGTTCCTTTCGAACGCTCTTTCCCCTCCGCACGCGCGAACGCGCCGGCGCCAAGCGTGCAATTTAGTCCGTAATCGGCACGTGTCCGACAGGCGCCATTGAGCACGCTGCAGCACAGAGCAAAGCGGGACACATCAGCGGCGGTTGCGCCGGCGGAGGGGGCGTGGCCGCGGAGGAGAGCGCGACAACACAACGCGACTCCCTGGCGCCGCCGCCGCACCCGTTAAGAAAGCACGTCGATGGACACATTTAAAAAGCAGGGATGGCAAAAAAGTCTGTTTTTTTAACAGCGATATTTTCGACCACAAACATCCAGTTATCCATTTATTGATGCTTTCTTCACATCGATATATTTTTTCTAGAAAGAGCTATGTTTGTTTGCCTTTTTAATAATTATGTTTGTGTTATCTTTTTGGGTGATTTTGTACGTGATAGTATCGATACACCGCATTTTGAAACTTCTCAATTTAGAATATTGATTAAAAATTAAAATGATAGAGTAATTCAACGCAGAACATACATAAAACTAATATATAAGTATTATGTATCTCATTACATCCAGAACGTTTTACTTCGATGATTTATGAATGAAATCGCAATTGTCACTACAGTATATGACTTCGACAACAGTTTATGTCTTTCAAATTGCCACCACGGAAAACGTATATCACCATTAACAGTAGTTCTAACGCTTGCTACAATTGCAATCCAACCGACAGTAAAATTCTCTGTCAACAACGTGCTTATTACGAAAGTCTCGAAACTAGACTGGATGCCATGAGTAACATTTATCCGAAGCTACTGATATCCCCACCACTTTTAACTCAGTAAGGCTTAACGCCAGCAAAAATAAATGGTTGGCCCCAGTATTAATAAAACTATTTTAAACTCTTTAAAGCGTCGGAGTCAGCGCATTACTCTAGTAAATACGCAAGACAGGGCAGTGGTTCACCGCAGACGCCACTTCAGCTGAATCTTGAGTGTGTGTGTGTGTGTGTGGAGGCGAGAGTACCAGGAAGCAGGCGCGGTGGGCGTGGCCGGCGCCGGCGTCGGCGTCGGCGGCGCCGCACGCAAAGGCTGCGCGGGAGGCGTCGCGGCGCCGGCGCTTCGGAGGATCGGGAAAAGTCAGCAAACACCGAGAAATCGTTCGCTTTCGACCCGGGAGAAAACGCGAGGCGCCGGCGACCCCGTGGGCGGGGGTGGGGCGGGAGGCGGCTTCGGGGGCCAGGGCTGGGGTGAGAGCGCGCTCGCCCGTGATTTGCGGAGGCGGAACACACAGGCCGCGTGAAGACTGAGAATGCGAGAAGCTGGAAGCGGAAGCATATTTCTAAAGGCTGAATAAGAAGAGATAAGAGATTTTGTAGGGAGAGGACTGAGTTCCTAGATTATGTCTCGAACTTTGCGTTTTACTAAAATGTTCGCAATTAATACACATTTCTTACCATTATTTCAAATGGGAATGTAAACAAATTGTTAGTTGAGAACTTAATTGAATTCAGGATGTTTACAATGTCTCTCGCTAGTGACTGCTTCGCTACCTCTATTGCCTCTTGAAAGCGTAGGCTTCTGCGGGCGGAGTCAGAACCTACTTCACTGCCCTCGAGGCGCCGCGTCCTAGGTACTCGGCCGCCGCGCCGCGACCTTCCTCAGGGCGAAAAGCCGTTGAGCGTCCAAGCATCACGGCCGAAACGTTGGCATCCGTGCTTAGGACCAGGCATCTCCCGGATAGTCTAGTGGATTCCTTTCCTTTTTATTTAGAAATCGCAACATTGGAATACGAATCAAAGGTCAATAACAAAACATTTATATCACCCCTCCGAAAAAAGGACCATTTACGAGTGGTCGAAAACTTCGATTTACAAAATTGCGTTAGTGTACACCGTTGCATACCTGAGAGGTTGGAGTAGCAGATGAGGATACAGGAAAACTACATTGTACGAACAACTGGGGACATGATCGGCAGGAATGCTATGTGGAGATGAGTTGACTAAGACGGAAATGATAGGCATAAAATGTTACATGATTGGAGGGGAGAAGACGTTGAGAGGCAACAGTAACAATTCAAGTGCTGGAAATAACAAGAACGAATTGCGTCTACGAGGGATGCAATTTATAAAACCGGATGTTGATAGGACTAGAATATTGCAAAATGATAAATACATAATAAGAGAAAAATGTATTAAACGGCGATACTCGTAAGGAAAGACTAGCGTTCCGTACGAGAACTCTCGCACGTTAAACTCCACCCTCTTGCCTATTTTTACATTTATTTGAACTGCAATTGGGTATGACCTGGTGCAGTAATTAACAATAATTACAATAATAATAACACTTAACATTAATAATAACAACAATATTAATAATAATAACGATATTAATAAATAACAATAATAATAAAGGAGTACAGTAAGCGAACATGCAATAATCATACTATCACTACATTAAGTATTATAACAAATATTTCAACTCGTATGATATATAATAATTATAATTATATGTCGGTGATGCTAAAATTTAATACAAGCTACATAAATATTGGCTAAATTTATTGTTTTAATTCATTGATCGCGTTCACTACAATTAACTGCACGACACTGCACTGCACAACACTACACTACCACTCACTACACTGCACAACACTACACTGCACAACACTACACTGCACAACACACTGACACCTACACTGCACAACACTAACCACCTCGCACAACACTACATCCCAAACTACACTGCACAACACTACACTGCACAACACTACACTGCACAACACTACACTGCACAACACTACACTGCACACATACACTCACACTCCCCACTACACTACACTCACACTACACTCACACACTACACTACACACTACACTCTACACTACACTACACTACACTACACACACACACTACACTACACTACACACCACACTACACTACACTACACTCCACTACACTACACTACACTCACACCACACTCACTACACTACACCGCACTGCACTACACTCACACTACACTACGCTACACTACACTACACTACACTACCACTACACTACACACACTACACTACACTACACTACACTACACCACTACCACACCACACACACACTACACTACACCACACTCACACTACACTCACACTACACTACACTACACTCACACACTACACTACACACACCACACCACACTACACTCACACTACACTCACACCACACTACACTCACTACACTCACACTCACCACACTACACTACACTACCCCACACTACACTACACTACACTACACACCTACACTACACACACACACTACACTACACACACTACACTACACTACACTACACTACACTACACCACACCACACTACACTGCACCACCCCTACACTACACCACACTCACTCACACCACACCACCCCTACACTACACTACACCCCCTCACACTACACTACACTACACTCACACTACACTACACTCACACTACACTACACTACACTACACCACACCACTACACTACACTACACTCCCACACACTCACACTACACCACACTACACTACACTACACTACACTACACTACACTACACTACACTACACTACACTATACACTACACTACACTACACTACACTACACTACGCCACACTACACTACACTACACTACACTCACACTACACTACACTACACCACACTACACTACACTACACTACACACACCACACTACACTACACTACACTACACTACACTACACTACACTACACTACACTACACTACACTACACTACACTGTTTTTGCTTGAGTTACACTGACCAGCACTACATCGCACTTCACCGCACTTCACAGCACTTCACCGCACTTCACAGCACTTACTCATTTAATGTCTATTACTATCATATTGTTCTAACTTATTTCTAAAACTTGACACTTAGAGGAAAGGCTTTGAAAATTGCTGCGGTAAACTGTTCCAATCTTTAATTGTTCTGTTACAAAAGGAAAATTTCCCAAGATCTGAATTTTGTTTCCTTGTTCGAATTTTGTGAGTGTGATCGCTTGGCTGAAATAATTTGGTTTTCTAGTCTAACCTGAATTTCTTCCAAGCTGTTTGACCTACGTATGATTTATAAAGAGCGCAAAGCCTCGCCCTTGTTCTTCTCATTTAGAGGTTCCTATGCCTTTTTATCGCGTTAGTTCTGTAGGTAAACTTATTGCTTTTCTCTGTATTCTATCTAGATTTTTCCGGTGCGACTTTCTGTATGGATCCCAACATGCCACTCGTATTCCATGAGAGGGCGAACCAGCGAAAATATGCTAATTCTTTGCGTTTGCAGAGCTTTTCTTTAGAATTCGCATTACAAATGCAAAGACTTCCACGTTTTCCTAACTACCTGATTTATATGCTTCTCCACCCTAATTTACTATCTATATGAATGCCTAAATACTTCTATGATGAGACTCTTGGGATGATGACTCACTCTAAACGATAGTCTGGTTCTCATAATTTCGTCCCGCCTGAACGTTATTGTTTTGCTTTCGATCCGTTAATTCTCATGTCATTTTTTCAGCCCAATCACGTAAATGTTCTAAATCCTGCTGTAATATTTGTTCGTCAGCGCTACTTTGATTTTTCGGTATATAAACAATCGTCTGCAAATAAACGCACCTTGATTGTATGTTAACGTGGAGATCATTTACGTACGCTAAGAAAAGTAATGGCCCTATGACACTTCCGTGGAACCCCTGAAGTAACAATAACCGTAGTCGAAAACTGAGTGCCAATTCGAACTTTTGTTTCCTGTCTCTAAGAAATTCGCTTACCCACTTCACGACTCTAGCATCAATTCCTGAAGTTAATAATTTCCTGATAAGTAGGTTATGCGGTACTACGTCGAATGCTTTCGCAAAGTCGATTACGATTGCATCCACCCTCCCACCCGCGTCAACTTCGTCAGCTAGATCTGCAAAAGAGAAACGATTTGGCTTTGCACGAATATTTACTTCTAAACCCATGCTGTCCGTGAAAAATCCAGTTCGCTTTTTCCATTCGCGGCGAATGTACCCGGCTATTAAATGCTCCATTATTTTGCATACTACTGATTGAGCGATACTGGTCTATAATTACAAACTTTCGTTTTATCACCTTTTGAAAATAGGGACCACTATAGCTGTCTTCCAATCGTCTGGTAGACTTGCATTATTGATTGAAACATTGAATAATCTTAACAAATACGGCAATACTGCCTCCCACCGAGTTTAATAAAATCTGTCGAGATGCCGTCTGGTCCGCGTGATTTACCGTTTTTCAGTGATTTTATACGTTTGCGGAGTTCCCCTGCATGAAGCTTGAACTGGTTTTCTATTGAAAATAATGAACTTGCTCCTGCGCCCGTTTTGGTTTGAATATTGATACAAAATACGCGTTGAACGCATTTGCTTTCGCTTGGTCGCCGTGCAATGGCGCGTTATCTGCGTCTAGAATTTCCTGAATTTCTTCCTTATTCCCCGGCGTCTGCGGATAATTTGTAAAAGTCTGACCAATTATTTCTTCCTGTCTCCAAAATATTTCTTAAAATAATTCATGCGCAATTTTCTTTCTTTTCTAATTCCTGTAGAATTTTTTAAAAGTTATCATGTCAGCAATGCTGCGATGTCTCCTATTAAATGCTAGTCTAACTTTCTCTTTAAACGCCGTACCGCCCCGTTATAATATTCAGGATCAGGATTACTTTTCAGTATTTTGCAAGGAACGAACGTATCTAAAGCTGTTTCTACGATTGTTTTAAAAGCCCCCATTGTTCCTCCATACCCCTTCTGTTCTTAGAAAGTAGTCGTATTTTTCCTTAAGAAACTACGTAAACCTTCGACGTTTGCTTTTCTATATTGCCTGACTATCGTTCCTTTCACCTTAGGTCGCGTAATTACATTTGTTTGTACTGTTCTATATGTCTCGTTGTAATTGAAAGCAATAAAATACTCACTTGTCAATACAAACTAATCTTATTTAAAGTTATTACCACAGAGAGGTACGCCCATGTAATTAAATCGCATAAAATATAAAGTAATTAGTTTAATTTCACATACAGTTGTAGATTCTACAGGTTTTGAACAGGTGGGGTAGAGTCGAAAAGCATCGAACCAGCAAAATGTAAGAGAATGTTCACGAGGATCTCGTCCTGTAGATTTAGGTGTGAGGAACGTTTCTTTGAAACCTTTGGACTCAAAATTTTAGCTTTTAAGGCTCTAAAATGTTTCGTTTAGGCGTTATTTAATGATATACATTCACAAAAGGGGCCGAGAATTGCATGCATTTCACATGAATATTTATATGCGTTTTTGTAAAGAAATCCTTCATATTTTGAATTCAACGTGCAATTCGTCACGTCTCCGTGAAAATATCTTTCGTTAGAAATCTCATTTATAAATATTGGTTGGTTGTGAGCCACAAAAGTTATTAATATTACTGAAATAATATAGTCGACGATGAGAAGGAAAAATTCAGGAACAATGAAAGCGAAGTTGAAGTAAAAAAAAAAGATAAAATGATGATATAATGCGCATAGGAAACAGTGTCTTTGGCTTACGTAGGAACAGTCTCTACGTACTTCGTAACACAGAAATAATTTCGAAATTTCTTCAGATTTTCATTTGAGAAGAATGCTAAAGGAATACGTATCTTGAAATTTTGTAATTGAAAAGAATGCTAAAAAAAATTGTTGCGAATATGATGACTGTCTTGTATGGTCACTCGATTGTGAAAATCCCGCCAGAGTATCACGAATAGAATTCCAATAAATTTGTTAACTGATTTACCTACTCATCACGTTCGTAAGTAAACTTTCAACTGTTCATGTCAATCGCCACAGCAAGGGTAAGGATTAAAGTAAAAAAATTAAAAAGTTGTAGGGCATTGTGGGTTTATCATTAGATGAATATATCATAGTTTCAGTGTATAAATACGTTGATACAGAAAAATATTTCGGTCCCAAACACATGGTGACTGGAGGCCGTGTGAAACGGAACGAAATCAGTCAGAGTCACAAGGAATGAAAGAGGTTTGCGGAGGCGGAAAGGACACGACCGCTTTGGGCAAAGAGGGCTGCGGGGATTGCAACGCGCGCGTGGGTGCTCCCGAGATGGCCGACGCAGCATGCCGAGGACGACTGGCTGGCTCGACCGCCCGGAGGAGAAGAGATAGCGGAGGCGTAGATGACCTCGCGTAGAGAAATCCAACGTGTTCTTCGTGCATAGACTGCACGAGAGCGATTTCTAGTCATTACAATTTTCTACGAAACATCTTTGCGTTGAAAAGTGCAAAATCATAGGCAATGGTACACTGTCAGAAATGTCATTAAATTTAATGTATTTTCATGAAACTTAATGTAACATTGTACATTAAAAGAACTTAATATATTTGTACATTAAATTTAATGGACAAGTTAAAATCAGTGTGGATTCAAGATTGAGTCTCTCACGTTTCCCATGTCCCTCATCATTCATATCGTCTGTTCATAATCACCGGACCACCAAGATCATTCATTAATTCCTTCCAGAAATGACCGTGACCGTAAATCTTTGACACTTGTATCGTTATACGTAGTACATTAAAATTAAAGTGCGTCCATGACAATTACTTTAATTTAATTTACGTTAAAGCAATTATCCGCATTACTTATTTTAATTTACATTCAAGTAATGCGGACATTTCTGACAGTGTGGGACCCCATAGGAACAGGCTGGCAGGGGCGCCGCGTCGCTTCGGCGTCGACGCATCGGATCGCGCAGCACAGATATGGGTTTGTGGTCTAAAATCCTCTTACCATAAATAAATATTTTGGGTCCTGAGAATAAATTCATTTTAAACATATCCGATTCAAGATTTTGGGTGGAATTCAAATGACAGGATATAGGGAGGATTCAAATTCACCAATCTCGAATCTTCCAATGCAAACAAACAATCCAATACAAACCATTGCAATGTCACAATAAACACGACATTTATCACCGCAAATAAATTAGAAGTATGCGTTTTTGGTTTTAAATTAGAAATATAGGTTGCTGTTACCTTAAACGAATGTAATGAGAGTAGAGAATAAATTGATCACACGCACGATTGACGATATTGGGTGGAATTGAAATGATGGGATACTAGGAAGATTGAGATTCGCCAACCTCCATGTTCCTCAGGCCGCGAGGCTGGTCTCACCACCAGATTTTGGATAATGTACGACAATCTTGCAACCCTCCTTGACAAGACGTCCAATGTGAACCACTGCGACATCACAATAAATCCGACATTTCACACCTGCGCCCATTTTTCATCCGCACGAGACTTCACGACGGCCGGAAGTCGGGGCCCTGGGCCCCAACGGCCCAATAGCAAGAGCGTGGACGAGGCACCGCGACGCGCCGGCGTCGGCGTCGGAGCATCGGCTCCCTGCGGAGCGCGCCGCGCGGAGGTATGGTTTACAATTAGAAATTAATTTTGCTATTACCTTAAATATTATATCCGCGGGTAAATTAATTTTAAACACGTACGGTTCAAGATATTCGGTGGAAATCAAATGACAGGAGTATTAGGATGATTCAAACTCACCAATCTCGAATATTCCAATACACACGAACAATCCAATACGAACCACTGCGACATCACAATAAATCCAACATTTCACGCCTGCGCCCATTTTTCATCCGCACGAAACTCCACGGCGCGGCCGGAAGTCGGAGCCCTGGGCCCAATAGGAAGAGCGGGGACGCGTCGCCGGGCGGCGGCGTGGGCTGCAGCCTCGCGCGGGACCACCTGTTGGCCGCGGGGCGGGGCAGGGGGCGGGGCCCGTGCATTCCACCAGCTCCGCGCCCGGCGCTGCACACGAGGACGCGCAGCGGTCAGCGCGACGCGCGGATCCACGCTGCCCCTTGCACAACGCTGCTCCGATTCAAGTAGAGTGGCTTGTGACGTACGATCAGCTGGCTGGAGGTTGCCCGGTCGGGAGGTTCAATAGAAAAAAGTAAGTAGCAATGGAGCTTCCGGAGTTCAGTTGATTGCACGTCAAAAGTCACTCTATTTAAATCGAAGTATGGAGGGGTTGCTGAGATAGACGTAGTTTCATGTGGTTTAAATGCCAATGACAGAATACAGACGTCGATATTACCGAAATTCACATGCAGATACTTCCAAAATGTATAATACGGATAGGAATTAGGGGTGGATTTAAAGGGGAATCGGAGGTACATACTTCAAACCAAGAAATGTTTCAATAGCTATTTTATGATCTTGCATTATATGTAAACTAAATAGTAAACTAAAAAGTTACTTAATTAACGATATAAGAATGTTATTCCATGTGTATATATTTCCAGAAAGAATTTCAAAATAATCACAAATCATGTTTTAAAAAACTCACTTTTAGTTCTACGTATGCTCTCTCCTCGGGCACTTTGCAAAAATGAGCCCTTTGTAGGTATTACATAAATCATATATACTTTAATTAATATGAAAGAAATTACAACAATATTTGGTTCTATTGTTTGCATAGTTTCTATCTACATATATTTACATTACAGTGATGTGTTTCAAGCGATACTCATACACCACTAAGAAATCTCACAAGATTTGTTTCTTAGATCTCGTCATCAAAAGGACTAAGAAATATAAAAACATTCTCAAGAACGCTGACAGAGCCTAATTCTTCCTCTGAAGAAGAAAAAAACATACAATTCTCTCGACTATTATTTTATTTGAAAGAAAATATCATTATAAAGGTAAAACTATTCAATTCAACATTATTTAAAACGAAAAAATATTATGAATTATTTATAAAACTATAATTGAACTTGGCAATTAAAATCCAAACCAATCCATGAATGTGCCATTAAATACAATTATCAGGAATTCTTAATACATCCGTCAACAAAACTTACTAAAATTTGTAGATGATTTATTCATAACAACATCCGATGCGGTGTGACCCGTGCTAATTCGTGTTTCTCAGGATGTCTTGATATTATTTATTCTCCAGAAATATTAAAATCTATTAAACTGTAAAAATATTGTGTACGAGCAGCACATAATGGCTGCAAATGAGGGCTCGAAACCAGTCGCCTGTCCGTTCCAGCGGTCGCAAGAGCCGTTTCCGCCAATCTGCTGTTGTTATTGGAGGCACGGCGAAGGCGACGCGGAGGCGACGCGGGGGCAACCCAGTTTTTCTGGTCCATCCTCTTCCCACATTCTGGCGCTGTTTGAGCCTCCGGAATGAAACAGGAAAGTTGGTAATCGTGGCGGCTTCTTATGGCGAAGCGGCAGTTCCACGTGGCCCAGACCGATGACGGCGCTGGCGCCAACGTGGGTGCAACGACGTGTGGGGCGGGCAAGGGTAAACAACCTCGCAATCTGTGTGACGCAGTTGGAACTAGTAGCTTGGTCCTTCTGGAGTTCAGCCGATTTTCTTTTCCGGATAATGTCCGCGTATTAAATACTCCTTTAATGCAGTTTCATGGGAGCGAGTCGATATCGACGAGAACACGGAGTGATTCCTGTGAGATCACGCAAATGGAGTGTGGCATATGGAGTGATCGTCGAGGAAAACCACTGAGTGAATAATATTGAAAAAGAAATAAAACAAAATAAAATAAAATAAATTCAAATAATTTTAGTCATATGTTATTCTCAACTTCATTCCTCAACCAGTAATGTGAATTATGAAAATCATCTAAAGTGACAAATTGCCATCTCATTAATGTCGCAATGCGGTTTGCCACAATTTAAGTATTTTCCCTCTAGTCTCTTCGGAGTTGTAAAAAGGACGGCGTAATGCTTCCAAACCAAGAAGATGCGATTGCACGTAATATGATAATTTCGTAGGTGTTAGCACGTTTATGGTTGATTTGTTTTATGAAGAAAATAAACAGTTTGTTGTTTTTCACGGCTTAAGAAAGGTCATGAATTGAACACAAAACCCTACTCTTCTGCTCTGCATACAGTTTTACACGCGTAGCCCAGAAGAATACTCCTAGATATCTCTGCTTTCACTAGTTCTTTTTAGATACCCAAGATGATTTGCGTTTTATTCCAGGGAGTAAAATTAGAACACTGTGACACCATTCACGTGGGGTTATTGCATCGCGGACATAAAACAGTTGTGGTCATTCAAGTCAGATTTCCACGCCACTTCGATGGAAGGAAATGTATGTGAAATGATGAAAGGAAGATAACGCACGAGAACACAGCCGCAATAACATCATACCCTCTTTCGGAAGTGCGGCATTTCCTTACTCGCGAACTACAATACTGAGAAAAAGAATGTGCTATTATTTCATTATAATCAATTGCATGATCCTTCTTTAGACAAGAAAGCAATAGGAATACGAGTTTTTGAAATATGAGAGAGAAAATGTTTTTTACAAACAAACATTATTACTGTGATGCTACCATAAACATTATTATTATTATTATTATTATTATTTTATTATTATTATTATTATTATTAGTGAGGAGGTGCTTAAAGAGGTGATCGCGAATATTAATTTAAATGGCAAAGGTTGACCCGAGTGGGTTTTAAAACCACTCACAACAAATAAAATTAAAAGAATTAATATAATGGCACATCGAGAAATCTACTGAACACAACGATTTCAAAAAGTATTAATAAAACCACTCTTCTCAAAAGTGTTTCTTCTTAAGCTTTGGCATCCACAGAAGCTGTTGGGAGTTGCTATTGTTATGGTTCTGGTAAAGTGACAGTGAAAGTGAAGTCAGAAGTGGAACACAGGCCATTGCACAGACACTGTGATGAAAGAGGTACGGGCAGTTAACTTAGTAATGATGGTATGATACTGATACTAGCGATGATCTCATTAACACAGACTCAGAACTAGTTGTGTTTATGAAGTGACGAAATGGGACAGCAGTAATGGAGTAAAGGAAGTGAATATGTAGTGGAAGTAAATGCGTAGTGGAAGTGAATCCGGGTTGCAAGTGAGGAGTGGATGGAGAGCACATTAGGGATGTGACATCGATAACAAAACATCGATGTTTCTTAACATCGATGCTCAAAAATAATTGCAGCAGAATTAATCGATACTAATAATTAACATCCCTCATTAGATACCTAATTGGGGTGTTTCCCCAATTAGGTATCTCCCACCAACGAGTCAACGCTTCAGAAGAGACAAGCTCTAACTCCCAACTGGTCTCCCAATATGTGTGGTAGTGTAGCGCACGTAGAGTGCAAGTGCATAAGTAAGGGTAACGAAAGGACAAGGAAGAGGAAGGTAAGATCGCGCGCGGTCCATGACCCGTTTGTTAGGGTACTGCTCCGGCATTCTCCCGGTGTATATCGAAGAAACCAAGAAGAAAAAAAACACCGATCAGAGCAGCCTGCCGCTAGAAGTCTCCTCCACACAGCGGCTGAACTCGACCTAGCTGAAGCTCGGGTCAAAAATTCTTCTACGACCGGGACTCGAACCCTAGAATCTCCTGGTCAGAGCACATCAGTTGACGCTCTGCACCACCTTCTCCGGTAAGGTTTTTGTCAGTAAGGAAATAATAAAAGTTTTCCTTCAGGGCCCTGCTTAGCATTTCGCGTATGCTCAGTCATGAATTAGGGAGGTTAATGGAGGAGGCGGGGACGCGTAGGCAACGGCGCGGGGGCGCACGTGTTAGCACGATTTGCGAACAATGCGCGACTGTCAGCGCCGACGCCGACCTCTCTCTTCCGGCAGTAATGACAGGCGGCTGCTCGCGTTTCGATATAAAAAAGAAATGACACGAAGATATTGAAGCGCGCGCGCGCGGGGGCGAACGGGCGCTGTTCCCCCTTTCCCCAAAAGGGAGGGGTGCTCACGCAGTGCGGTGCAGCCGGCGCAGGATTGCGACAGACGTCTATTGTGCGCGCTGGCAGTTTGACGGAAGTGGGGGGCCAGATCTGCTCTAAGTGATTTCTGCGAATTATGAGATCAAATTATATAGTAAGGAGACTGAAGGAGAAATCGAGCAGCTCTGCCGCGGGTGAAATCTTACTGAAGGGAATATGAGGAGTCCCGACGGTTGCAGATTTTCGACACTAGCTAGGTTGAATTCAGTCGTTACCTGTAGGAGCATTCAAACGCCCGGCTGCTCTGATCGGTAGTTTACCGTGGTTTCTTCGAAATGCCAGGCGAATGCCGGAGCATTTCTCTAACAAACAGGTCACGAAGCGTACGCGATATTTCCTTCCTCTTCCGTTACATTGCACTAACTTACGTGTGGGAGAGCAGACGGAAGCTTAAAGCGTCTCCTGGGTGAGGCGGTGCCTGACTGTTGGGAAATTTCTGATCGGAGAAAATCCCGCGCAACGTGTAGGTCGCCGCTGGATCTCGCCATCCAGCGGGGGACGATCACAACTATCGCCCTCCATAAAAAAACATGCTCTACATTTACGGGACTAATGACCTTAGCAGTTGACGCACCCGGAAACACTAATGAATCAATACGAGGAGATTTACATTTAGGCAAAATGAGTCACAAAATGTATGTAATATGAAACAGAAAAATCAATTTCTGCTGAAAATTTTATTGGTTATACCAAATAAATGATTTGGAAACTCCTGAATAACGGATAAGATCACAGACTTGAACTTGCGGATCTTCATTTCCTATGCAACTATTCGTCCATTTTGGTCATGGCCATAAGTCATGATCTATGTTATAATAAGCAATATCAGATATTCTTTCAAAACTTTCCATGGGTTTCCTCACTTCTGGAACGATATCGACCAAAATCTACATCAGAAGTTTCCCTTTCATTTCGCAAATAAAACTTACTGTGTGATTTCTAAGAGGATAACATACTGACTGTACCTCCACCTCTACTTCCATCTCCTCTCGCCCGAATTCAATAAACGAGGGCCGTGAATGCGCGTAAATCACGGTCGCGCCCCGCAATCGCAGATGGCAGCACCCGAGGACAATCGAGCGGCGTGGGGGAACCGGGCGCGCAGTGGATAAGAGGCGTTGGGCGAGGGACGAGTGGAGGGGGGAGGCGTTGGGCGAGGGAGACAGGCGCTAACAACCGCCGCGAGCGCCGTCTGGGCTCCGCGACGTTACGCGGACGCACGGGGCACACGGAAGGTCGGCTGGCGCAAGCAGTGCTGGCTGCTCCTTTAGGACTCTAGGGCGGCGCGCCCCCCAGAAGAACCAACCTCGGGAAATGTTGCAGAAAGTATTAAACTTGTAGTTTTAATTTAAATTAAGTAGTAAAATCGATTCGTTTAATTTATGCATACCGCCAAGGCAATTTTTGAGGAATTTAGTTTTAAGTGCCCGATAATGCAAAAATAAATGTTTTTGGAATGGGTAGCATCACGGACTATCGGGAGTCCGTCCGTAACTGGTGGATGCGAGGGCGGCAATGGAAGCTTGAGGAAGAGTGGGGTACTGGGAGTTGGGTGGTGGCAGTTTGCTCTTAATAGGGATTTTTAGGCAGTGCCCGCGGCTATCAACTAAGCTAAGAATACAGACCCTTTCATCTCATTTCATAAATTTAAATTTAAACTTAAATGTCGTTATTGAGTTGCAATAGTGACAAAACTTTAAAAAAAATCAGGCGTTGGGATAAATGAGTCAGGCGGAAGAGCAAGTGTCATGGCCTGAGCCCCACCACGGAAAATAAGGAATACAATGACCATATTCTTCACTATTACACAAAGAACAATTTCTTGTTAGCGCGAATAGGTACCCTAAATAGAGCATTCAAATGAGTCAAGGAAATCATGGACAATATTAATTAAGAATTGCAATGAATCCATGAAATTCATATACTTTATTAATAAAATAACATAAAATTTAATATATGAAGCATTTCATGTACAATATAACCCCTTCAAAAATATTTTCATGTCGATCTCCAAGAAAATGTAGCCTTCTGCCTACGCACTCTCAGGGTCATGGATGAGGAGGTGGGCGGGGGCGTAGAGAGGTTGTGGACGACAAGGCCACCTTGAGGTGCAGTGGCAATCGCGAGAAGAGAAGGCGGAGCTGCTGGTCCAAGTGGTTGTGGTGGCGGCGGAACGGAGGGAAGATGCTTTAGGAAGAGTAAGACCCGACTTAAACGATAACACAGACAGCACTGATTGAGTGAGACAGTTTCCAGGTACTTGACAAAGCAAGTACCAGGAAACATTTATTTGGTTTTAAAGCTGATATTTTGAATATTTTAATTTCAATCTTCAAATATATTGCATTTTTATTCGAAATATTCATAATGGATGTTTTAATTTTGTCAAGGATCTACTTTTCTGCTCCATTGGTTCGTTCGATATCTTGATGGTGCATGGTGTACATATTGAAGTTGCTGAAAAATTAGATATTTCATGATGTACACATGATTATCTTAAAACGGCCACCGAAGGAAGTTAACACGCACTTCAAGGTCAACAATTTTCATCGGGAGGTGGCGGTGATCTTCCCTTGTTGGACGGCGAGATCCGGCGTCGACCTACTGTCGACTAACGGGGTTTTCCCCACTCAGGTATCACCCGCGGGACACCACCCCAGCCAGGATAAGCTCTGAGCTCCTCACAGATGCCCCGGCATGTGTGGTAGTGTAGTGCATGTTACTGTGTGTGTGTGTGTGTGTGTGTGTGTGTGTGTGTAAGGTGTGAGGATAGGGCAAGGATGAGGAAGGAAGGGTCGCGCGTGGTCCCTGGCTCATTCGTGAGGTACTGCTCCGGCATTCGCCTGGTGTTGATTGGAGAAACTACGGAAAACTACCGATCAGAGCAGCCGGCCGCTAGAATTCTCCTCCAGACAGCAACTGAATTGAACCTAGCTGAAAAGCTAGTGTCGAAAATCCTGCCGCGCCGTGGGGAGTGGGAACCTAGGACCTCCCGGTCAGAGGCGCCGCAGGGTTCGGTTCGCAAGCAATAAATTCGCAGCGCATGGAGCGGCGGGTGGGAGGCTTGGAAGGGAGCGTTCGCCGTGGCAGCGCTTGCGTGCGGCGGCCGCGCCAATTTGCGAGCGAGCGGGCGAAGTACGCCGCCCGAGGCGTGGCGCGGCGGCGCGTCGGAGAGAGTGAAGCGGCGCCCACCCACTGACCTTGTGCGGCGCTGGCGCCAGGCGCCCCCACCTCTACCCTCTCAATGCCAGCGACAGGGATGGAATGAATCGACACAAAGGGAATGCATAAATAAAATAAATCAATACATATTAAGTAAATACACAAACAAATAAATAAATAAATAAATAAAACAACGAACTGAGCGATAACGAGACGTCAAAATGAACTTAGATGTAATAAGACAAAATACTCTTTCAATTTACTACTCCATTTGTTACTACTGTTATTACTGTTAAATTATAGGTACTGTTAAATGCTGAATTTCTATTAAATTTGCCTTTTTTATGGCTTAAGGATATTCGCATCTTTACTTGCAAACACGGCGTGACGAAAAAAATTGATAAGCTAAAAAATACTGTCCTATATAAAATATTATTTGTTCTATAGAAACAGGTGGTACAAACAGACTTAACTGTACAATGTAATGTAAATGTAACGCTATTGGTCAAGATAAATTTCGTAACATATCTTCCTAAAGATATTAATTTTCTGACTGTGGTGTTTTAAAAATTATTTAATTCGAAATCTACTTTTGCATTCAAAACTAGTTTTAATTTATATATTCAATAAAAATGTTTATAAATATATCTTATTTCACAGGATGAATATGTCAAGAAACTATCTCAAGAATAGCTCTTCGTATTCTTTCTCAGAACAACACAGTAAATCACCCTAAACAAAAGCCAAGAGCTAATACAGAAAGCGAAAATTCCATCCCTTAGAGAACTGATGAAATAATGGATTCTAAAATACACTGAGAAAAGTTCTTCGAAGTAGCTGAATGGATCATTACCTTTATTGGTTTAGTGACACCGCAATGGATTCGCTTAGCACATTCATCCGATGTATACACCATCTCATCCGCCTCGCTCGTGAATGAAAGTCAGCCTTGTGAGATGCGTCCGACGAACACACACACACACACACACACACACACACACACACACACACAATCACATATACACACATACACGCACACGCACGTACGTACACGTATCGGTCGGACAATGAAGTAACGCGGGAATACACTGCGTTTCGCATAACGAACATGTGTTTGTCCTAGCAAATAGAAGGCGCCCGGCGCAAATAAATATTGGCAGAGCAAATACGTTTAATTGACGGAGCGAGTCGACGACCCGCGCGCCGGCGACGTCCCGCGCAGCCGCACAAAAGGCGGCGCTGCAAGAGAAGGCCCATCGAGCACAAAGAACGGAAGAGCGGCGGAAGAGCTGGTGGAGGAGAGGGGCCAGGCGGTCATTGAATCTACGCGACCAAGTGGCTTTGATAAGAGTAGCGGTAGATTGGAAATCGTGCGTCTATACCCACACACTCTTCTTCTACCAGGGAGATTGCTCCCCAGGTGGGCACCTAGGCGTCAGCCCCTATTCTCACCCCATTCCAGTACAAGAACACCTTCAGACTCGAATGTGGATCCCACCGAAACGCAGTTACCCTTCATGGGAACCATTTGAATTTAGCCTGGGTCGGCTCACTCTGCCAGCTCAGAGCTACTACCTTGCCAGGCTAGCACCCGAGTCAAACTGAGCGCCTGGACACTGCTCATGAGTATCGGGCACTACCACGTCGAAGCAAAGTGCTAACTGGGGGCCGCCCGGACCAAGACAAGAGTAGCTCGGGACCCCCAACCCATCTCCTGACTACCTCCACCTCGAAGCTCTCGACGTGAGTGCCGTCCGAATCTAGGCAACCTGGCAGGGATATTTTTGCTCCAAATCGGACATTTAGGAGAATACGTGCGTTTCAGATCCGCCGCCGGCTACACAGAGGATGCTGAGTAACGAATCCCACGCCCAATCCTGACCAAAAATCGTTGGCGAAACACCTAAATGTCTCCGCCTTGAAGATAACGACGCGAGTCCCGCCGAGAGACTCTGGACTGAGTGGGCGTCTCCTACCCCACTAGAGCCTCACTTTTTGCGACCGCCTGCCTCCCCCCCCGCAGGGTGATAAGAACAGCAGGGCATTGTATTTTCTAGGAGCTATCAAGCACTCAGGATCACAGGTCGCGTAGTGATTCCTGACCGCAGACATGCGCAGCCCAAAACAAGAAAAAGGGACAATCTACATTTATAGACACCCTTTGCCATTAAACCTTTTTTTATGAACATATGGCGTGTATCATAGTAAATGGGTACAAAATACAACACCGGGAATGATATTACAACTCCTATGTTTCAATTAATAAATACAATTGATTTTACGTTAAACCATCCACATCTGTCAGATTGCTTCGAGAGTCCGGACGCACCCGGAATCACCAATCAATCACATGAAAATCCACATCGGTAGGGGCCCGAACCCAAGACCTCTCGTGCCACAAAGCATCAGTCGCGAGCTCGCCACCACATACGCTAACACACCCGGTCGAGCGCCCCATTCATCCGTGGACCTGACCTCGGGAGCCGCGCCGCGCCGAGCCTCCTTCACCTCCTCCTCCACCCCGGGGCTTGAACGAAGCGAGCGGCCTGCCCCCGCCGCGCAGCACACTGGTTCTATCGGGCCTAAAACCTGGTCATAACTGCACATGCGAGAGGATTTGCGTAAAAATGAGTAGCAGTAGGTTTTTGAGGTCGCTGAATTTGAATATCATAAATAAATTTCAAAATTCAAAATGGTGGCTATATATATATATATATATATATATATATATATATATATATATGAGAGAGAGAGAGAGAGAGAGAGAGAGATACACACACACAACAGTTCAATATACACACCCACAATAGTTCTCGCGGTCGCGGGTTAGTATTGTTATCATTCCAAAAATGTATATCAGTAATTTTCTTATTACAAGTAATTATAAGAAGGAGAAGTAGAAAAAATACAGAGAAAATAATTCCCCGTGTTGTCGAAGACACTTCCCGGGATATCTAGCGTTAAATCTTACAATGTAGCATTGCACTAAAGTGGCTACAAAACACAAAAGTGCAGGCATGTGCAGCTAAATGAGTAATATTCTGATTAAGGGCATTCTACTTGATAAATTAAAAAAATTGTTTGATGAGGAATACACAGACAAAAAAATAATTCACAATATATGTGACTAACATTGTTACCTCCATAGGTTAGAGTTCAGCCGTATTATAATAAAATATTGACACTTTTTCTTAAAACTTACCTAACTTATAGTCAAAAGAGTCTTCTGCTCGGAAATTCGAAAAGAATCCACAAAAAATAATTTAAACACTTTTTTTTCAATTTCACAAATACAGTCGAGAAGAATGAATGAATTCGAGCGATTCGGGCAACGGTATCTTTACGAGACCGTGAAGACGACAAAAATGATTGAAATAACGTTCTGGAGCTGAAGTAGTGTGCTCCAATGTCTTCTGAACGAGATTTGCCAAGTCAGAATTCCGAACGCGCACTTCGAATTCTGCCATTTTGGCCATTACGGTTTTTGGCCCGATTCAGCCAGTGTGCGCCGCCGCGACGCCAGGCCGCGCCGCGGCGCGCGTAAAAGAAGCAGCACGGCCGGCGCCCCTTTGCGCGAGGAACTGGTTCCTTTGTGTCTCCACCCCCACCCCGCCACGCCTCCTTTTGCTTTCTTTCCCGCCGCTCCCGCCCGACTTTGACGCCGCCTTTCCACCTGAATGCGGCCGCAGGAAGCGCGTGCCTTTTGCGCAGTCCAATGCGCCTCATGAGAGCTCTTTCGTTTGCAGTAACCGCGTGAGGTGTCTCTGTACAAGCTCTGTACGTCTTCGCGGTGGGGAAACTCAGTTAAATTTGGAACACGTTTTCGCTCATTTGGAGTAACAAAATTCTTGACTTAATATTAGAAATCTGGAAGTGATGTTTAAGTGATCAAGCTTAAGACTTCTCTCACGGGGAACTGTCAACAATATAAAAGAATGTAAAATAAATTTATAGTTAATATTTCAAAAAAGTACGTAACTATGATAAGTCGCTTCACAGTATGAGAATTCGTTTGTGGCACAACGTTTAACCATTTGGATCGCAGCGAAGTTTATATCGAAGTAATATATCGATACAGAGTCAATTGAAAATATCTGCTGGCTAGAATGAAATATACTATCTATATTATTAATTTCGCGAAAACTTCGCGATTTCTGGCCGTGTGAGAGGTGTTTGCAGCTTCATCAGATGTACAGGAACTCTAGAAAATCCAAAAATAACGTCACGATTTTGACTGAAAATGAAAATATTTCATTATATTTATCCGTCTATTTTCATAACGTGTCACCGACTGAATTCTTATGCTCAGTGCATACTTGCGACAACAAAGCATTAAGGAAGAGGTCGTGGGCCATTAAATATTCGTCATTCACATGTTGCATCATGTAAATGCAACTTTTAGATATTCTAGGTATAGCTGCACTTTTTGGTTCCAAAAATTTTCAAAATATTTAATTTATGCAGTGTTATACGAGAGTATTTCATTTGTGTCGTTCAAACCACTAGTTAACATCTATTTTGCCATCACTTCATCTTTCATGTCCTAGCTATTGCTAGGACCGTTATTCGTTATTACGGATACGCCATCAACAACACGGCTACACAAATGAGAATTGAAAAACAAGTTCGTGCAACTGTCGACCTGACCTGTGTTTGGCAGAAATTACAAGACACAATTCCTTATAGTCAACCCGTGAATCCGTAAACGGCCCATTGAATTTGACTGCAGTAACGAACCCTACCGGCGTCATCGGTTGGGCCGGAGACAAAGAGAGCACTGAAGTCGCGCACACCGCACTTCTGTGGGCAATTAGCCAGTGGGGTTGGGGGCGGGGCACATCGAGGGTCGGCAGGCAACGTCCGGATGGCACGCAGGCCTGCGAACGCGCGTCCCAGCCTTCCTTTGTTCGGGGCGCGTGCGTGGGAGCAGCCGCGCGGAGGTGCGTGCGCTGCGGAATGCCCGGCCCGAGCGCCCCTCGCGGCCCCCAGCCTCAAGCGGTTGTGCTCACTTCCAGGAAAATTGAAGCTATGCGGGGACACTCGATTGATTAGTTGTTAGTGATTCCGGACGCGTCAACTACTATGGTCATTGTTCCCGTAAGGGCAGTACGTGGTTCTCAGGAGGTTACGGAGGTCTTCCAGTCCGGTCTGGATGGCCAGATCCAGCGCCGACCTACTATCAGGCTAGCAGGGTTTTTCCCTAACTAGGTATCTCCCACCAGCGGGGCACCGCGTGTATGGTAGTGTAGTGCATGTTAGTGTAAGGGGTGAGGATAAGACAAGGGAGAGGAACAAAAGATCGTGCGTAATCCGTGGCCCGTTTTTTAGGGTACTGCTTCGGCATTCGCCTGTTGATCGAAGAAACCACGGAGAACTACCGATCAGAGCAGCCGGCCGCTAGAATTCTCCTCCAGACAGCGACTGAATACGACCTAGCTGACAAGCTAGTGTCGAAAATCCTGCCACCGTCGGGACTAGAACCTAGGACCTCCCGGTCAGAGAGACTGTCGAGACATCAGTTGATACTTTGAGCCGGTGGGCCAATCGAAATGTGCCTCAAAACTACTTTTCTTGTATATAAAAAAGGTAGATGATCTCCTTCATCGATTCCTGGTTAGTAGTTTATTAATACATATTCAAGTTTTTGCTTTTCAAGAGATTATTTCACTTGCACTTCACACATTTTAAAAATGTAAACATCTTGGGGTTTGTTGACGACTTCAGTTTCCTTATGCATCATCTTCAAACAGTGATATAATTCCATTAAGTCTACGTGGGTTCTATATAAACATTGCCAAAGCAGTATACCCTTATGTTATTTTTGTCATTATGTTGCACAGAGACATCAAACAATGGCATATTTTGGTAATTTCTTGTCAAACGGAAGAGCAGACCTTTTGATCTGAGTCTGGGAAATGCATGAAGGCAAGATGTTGTTGTTGCTATTATTATTATTATTATTATTATTATTATTATTATTATTATATAAATTTTGAAATTTAATTTAAGGAATACATGTTCATATTATCCTACAAAATACAGTTTTAAAGGTAGGTTTAATGACCAACCGTAAATAATTAAATATATTATCACAAATGTTAGTTCAGTTCTACACATTTCCATTTAATCTAATGAGAGGCGGCGAGATTAGATTGCCATGTTTGGACTTCTACATACATTTCATATACAGAACAAAATCTTTCATTACACACGGCTATATTAGCTATTGGAAAACGCGAGTATACAAAAGCAAATGACTCTAGCTTGAAAAGTAAAAATTCTATTAGGGCTATTTGTTACAATGGTACATAAAAAATGAGATCAAAATTTAACAGTTTATAATTTTATAATTTAATTTTCTCGTTAATTGATATCGAGTTTTGGATTAATTATCTTCAATTCTGCCTTATATTATTTGAACATAACGCATATTCCATTATATTATCAATCTAATCATAAATCCTTTCAGAATAGTGTTCCTATGTACAGATCCAGCAGGTGGATTTTCATTTTTATTGCTGTACCTTTACTGTAGTCGTTCGTACTTGTCTGTTTGTGACGATCTACATAAATTTTCTCAAGTCATTTACAGTGCATACATAAACACTATGAAATGAATAAAACTGAATATGTACTAGACAGTCAGATCAATATCTGAGATCTGATAACATCAGAATAACAAATTACCTACCACAGCACACCCTTATTCAATACATAACATTTGCTTCTATGCTTCATGCATTGTTCGTTTTTCGTTTCATTACTTATTAAAAATAAGTACTTTCACTACTTTATGTCAAAGACATGTTTGTTTAATTATTTTAAGGCTGCAATACCCTAATCGTTTAAATTCTGTCACGAACTAGACAAAACTAAATGGATATAATTTTATTTAGAATATCCTAAAAGTTCAGGAATGTATAAAAACATTGCTCACAAATATGTAAGTAAAGCAATTTCAAGTTTTTTGAAATATTCGGCATTTTTGGGGATACGCAGATGAATCTTTTAGTATTTTGAAAGTTGAAAGTATCTCTGTGGGGATACGACTTATTCAACAACTTTAACAACAACAGCAACGACCACGCCAAACGACCACGTAAAATAAATATAATAATTTTAACCCTTACACGTTCTATGAATATTTGTAATATATTTAATATAGTAAATTTAGTTTGAAATTCATATTTTGAGAAAATTTTTATTCGTATTCTAATTATAACAAGGAAAATGCTTCAAATTGTAGATGAAAAGGAATTTATTCTACAAAATAACGAGCAATTTCCTGCGTATCCATAATAGAGACTCTAAATCATGCAGTTTCAGCGAACAGATGGTAATTTACAACAGTTCTGAGACGACGTAGTTGTTAAAAGGAACAGTGTTGAAAGGCGGGCGGAATGACTCTAGAATTCAGATAACGATAAACCATCTATTATAAAGCTGTCACCCCAACACTCAACAGAGCGCCTAGTTTCGCCTCGCGTAAGTAATCGCCACACTCCCTTACAAAGAATTTGGCCACTATCTTCCGGCAAGCGAATGCCGTGACTTCGTGTTCAGACCTCAGCGTCCAGATACGATCGGAGCCGTGCAGTAACTGTAGCTGCAATATATCGAGGGGGAGGGCTGGGGACGGGGGTGGGGATGGGAGCTGGAGGGCGGATGGTGTGTGAGACGAGGAGAAGGGTGACGGGGAAAAGGGGGGGTGCCAGGCTGCAATTGGCCCGTCGCGTCGCGACAATTAGCAAAGCGAGAAGTTCGGGGAACCGGCCCTTTCACATTTGCATATCAAACCAGGCACCGCCGCCGCCGCCAAGCAACAGGCCAGGTGTCAGCGACCCGTTCAGGCTGCGGTACATCGCTTTCGGCTCCGAGAGAGAGGTAGTGTAGTCTATAACAGCCCCGAGTGGTCCTTAAAAGCCTAATAAGGAGGGCAGCGCCGGACCTCCCAGCAGAGTGGCTGCGAACGCGGATCTGACTACATTTCACGTCCGAACATAAGCACAGTTCCAGACAACATGTTGGTAGTTTTTTGTCGACGAAGTTGGCAATTTTTCAATACTCCCCTCGCATGATATTTAATTCATGAAGAGTGTGAGTTCAATTTTCTTTCACAGCAATATAACAATATTAATCCGTGCCACGAGCAATTGCAGTTTTTACAGAGTATCTTTGAGTTCTTGTTTTTGTACAGAAACAAACCTGTAAAGATAATCGTATCATGATTTAAAAGAGTTTACCTTGCTTCCAACTCAGAATTTTTCGTTCTCAGTTAATATTTTTTGAATAAAAATGTGCCGTGTAAATGAGGCTGACGACAATTTGACTAGGATTACCAGTAACTGACCAGTTACATCGGTAACACAGAAATTTTAAGAAAAATTGCAGAATAAAAAAGAAATGCGAAATAGTGGTTATCTGATAAAGAGTTTTTTGTCAACAACTGCTTGAAAGGTAAACGTATTCTGATAGAGATTCCTTTGTTTTCCAGTGTAGAAGAGAAAAAGAGCAGTAGATGAAAGATAAGATGTAATCATCTCTTGAACATCATTATACACATTCCTAATCAATGTTATCTTATCAAGATTGTTGAAAGATGTAAACGAAAACCCCGATGTATCCTCTAATCTCTGTAATCCGTAAACTGAAAGAAGATGCATAAATTAAAGAATTGGAAAAATATCTATGTAAAATATCTGTGTAAAAAATATCTTTGTGGTGTTGTTTCAAGTCAATGTTGCTGAAAAAAAGCAATGGTGAGAATGTCTTGGATCTTTCCCGACATAACCGGCATATGCCTACAGGTTGACTTTTTTGCCCTTAAAGGGTCACAAAAGGGTTTGTACAAAATAACAAAATTATCCTTTTAGTAGAGAAAGCACTAAATTGCGATAATCTAAGATATTTTCTCTTTTCTTCATCATTAGTCACGCTGCCTCAGGTGCTTGAAAAAATTACTGAAACAAAGTGACAACCACAAATAAATGCAAGGTTTCTTTCTTTCGTAAGAATTAAACATATACAAGAGTACTTTTCGTCGAAAAATGAATTCACATTAACGACTTGTATCCACGACGGAGCAACGCATTCAGATCTGCACGACCGAAACGCGAAGACGTAAGATGTACTTAGGCAGCCAGCCACTTTCTCTGGTTTTTGCGAAGGCGCGGAGGCTTGCAGGCGCATTATCTGACGCGGCGATCTGGAACGCTCGCTCGGCGATTGGTATCACGCGCGGAGAAGAAAAAATTAAATTGTGTCAAGGCTGCTGAAAACTGCAGCACCAAGATTACTTGGGAAGTGACAGACAACTTTCGTGATAATCACATCCTGTTCGAATATCGATTCCAATCCACAACGGAAATCAACCAACAGTTAGATGTAAACGGTATTCTTGCTTTTGACCAGAGCAAGTCTACGTTTTTGCAATATATTTCTTATACATAATTTCCAAATAGTGCCAACTTCGGTGGTGATATGAGGTTTGGTGAGAGGTGACGGAGTAAGGCAAAATGAAAGCCGGTTGATCCAACATTCAACACCACTGCTCGCGCGAGAGTGTCCTGCATTATATTTTCTTCTTTTGTTCAACAAAGATCAGTACAATTAGATTCCATTATTTTTCACAGTCATTAATAATAGATAACAATGTGGTTAACTAAAATGTTATAAGCAGCAAAAAAGTCTGATGGAACAAAATAGGTTCCCGAAAGGTTGCGCATACAAACATTTCAAAAAATAAAATTCCACACGAAGTCTCTTGTCTTTTTTCACGATTGTCCAAAATAAAGGGATCAAATATTACAGACTGAAAAAGAGCGCCCGTCTAGAGGGTTATTGGAGTAATGATTGATTAGTTATTCCTGGCGCACCAACTGCTAAAACCCCGTTAGTGTAGTGCATTTTTAACGAGGGAGGTGGCGGTGATCTTCCCCGCTGGATGATGAGATCCGGTGCCGACCTACCCGTCATCTTGCACGGCTTTCCTCATCCAGGTGTCTCCCACCAGCGGCGCACCGCCCCAACCCAGGCAAGATCTAAGCTCCCGAGTGTTCTCCCGGCATATATGGTAGTGTCTTTTATGTAAGTGTGTCTAAGTAAGGGGCTAGGATAGGGCAAGAAGTGGAAAGAAAGATCCCTGGCGGTCCGTGGCACTTTTGTTAGGGTACTGTCCTTTTGTTACGGAATTCGTCTGGTGTTGGCCGAAGAAACCACGGAATATTACTGAGCAGAGCATTCGGCCACTAGAATTTTCCTCAAGATAGCTATTGAATTTGACCTAGCTATTAAGCTCCCGGGCAGAGGCCAGTTATTGGAACAGCATATACTAAATAGCCGCCAGTGTAAGCAAACTTGTATTAAACCTCGAAAAAAAAAATTGAATATGATTCAAAACAGTGAACTACTTGCCACTTACATGAGCCGCTTACCACATCTGGAAATCATTATGCTTTGTTTACAAGTATCTTTATTCATAATTAAAAAGGCAGTTCCTTCTGAAATTGTTTGACTATCGTGCCATCAAGATATATTGTCTACGATTAATCGTTTGTTCATGATATATTAGTATTCAGACTCCTGGATATACCACGATTTGCGCAAAAATTTCTTAGTGCAGCCGTATGTCGCGAAACCTTACAAATTGTTATTAGGTAAGTTGCAGCTGTGACAGGCTACAACGTACAAGAAAGAGGTGATTTTTCTCTGTCATACCAACTTCACTCTTTTAGTCCTTGTTTCCTTCGTCGTGGTTGTTCAGTAAATCTAAAAAAAATGCATAATAACTCGAGAGACTATTAATAAAGGTTACTTTGTTGTGGGGAGAATATATTCATACAATGCAATGACGCTACAACTTTATTTTGCAACATTAATACTTGGCGACTTTGTCATCTGTCTTCCGTATTTGCAAAATAGTATACAAGGAGAAAGGTCATTAAAATGCTATTATCTGCTAAATTGTTGCAAAGTAACGTATTAAAAACATTTTAATATTACCATGAATAAAACAAGCTTTCACCCTCTATAAATATAACTTCGTCTTTACTCATTAAATGGATTGTTGTATTTGATTATTTTACGCCAACGACTAAAACTCGTATATACATTCTGAAGTAAACTCCACTTAAGTACAGATGTTGACGTCAAGTCCAAACTTCACGTTCCCTTTTTGCAAACTGAAGGAATTGACACAAGCACAAAGAGAGAGGGGTGAAGCTACTCCAGAAATTAAAAAAAAATCTCCCTAATATTGGAGTAGCGTTTATATGTATGACTTCCAACACATTAAGAGACCTAATTTAACATTTACAGTCTAAAAAGTTAATAAATTATATCTAGATTTCCACAACTCGGTAAGGGGAAAATGTGCGAACCGTCCGCCATCATGTTTCGCGAAATATTGCAAAAAGTGTTCCAAGGTCTCGGCGAGTACTCTTACGTCAGATATTCACACGTCGAACTGTCCCAGATGCAAATATTGTGGCTATTGGGACAGGGTTTAGGACAGAGACACTGAATCTCCCAAGGACCTTCCCGTTCCATAAAGCTTTAGTCGCAGTCTCTTATACACATTCACCACGTTTCTTTTATTTAGTAATCGTATACTTTTACCGCTTCAATATTGTTTTAAATCTTTCGCGTCAACGACTATAACGGGTTCGCACTTTTGGAAGAAAATCGAACTTTTCACATTTCGCGTTCCATCTCGTAAATTTCAAAGCCAACGCGAGACTCGTTCTTCGCCCTCCACAATGTGAAGAAACCGCGCAGGTGCTTTCGACTTTTTCACGAATAACTCGGCCGGCGCGCGGCTCGGCATCCCCAGGGCGAGCGCGCTCAGGCTCTCCCTGCGTTGCCTGCCGCTCGCTCACTCGCAAAAAGGCGAGATTCGTTCTGGTTTGTGGAGGCGACGACGAGCGCGAATGCCTTCGCAACCCCGCAGAGGGGGCCAGGTGGCAAGGTGGGATCGGACGCCCCGGGGCACGCGCGCCCCCTGCCGGGAGCCAGCTCCAATGACGCGACCTTGCGCGCTTCTTATCGCCGCCCACCGCCACCCACTGCCTCACCGCGCGGCCTGTCGCCACGTGCTACCTCCCGCCGCCGCGCGCCCATCTCGGCAGACACGTCGCTACCCGCGGTAGTGGTGGCAGTTTAGCAAAACATCGATACGTGGATACGTTGATTCGTCAACAAAAGGCTTTCGATGTCGATGAAAACATCGACAAGAACATCGATATTGTAACTACTGATGTTGAAAGTATCGATGTTGAAAGTATCGATGTTGAAAGTATCGATGTTGAAAGTATCGATGTTGAAAGTATCGATGTTGAAATCTTTATGATGAAATATATCGTAATAAAGTGTACTGGTTCTAATGTAACACATACCATGTCAATAATAGTTAATGTATATTCTGCCTTAAATTAGAATTTTCATCTCAATGTTCTAGATTTTCTAATCAATGTTCTATGTAGTCGTAGGTATAATAAAAGATGTAACAACATTGGAGCAAAGTTGCGACTAGAAACGGGTTTTGAGTCTGGAGATCGACAACAATGACAGATGTGAATGGCTGTGAATGGCGACTAATCGACACAAAAAATGAGATACTGAAAATTTTACTTATTTTATCAGGAATATTTTATGAAAACATTGATGTTTCTGAGAAAATAACGCTATATAGATCTGAATAAAACATCGATCTTATAATATCGATGTTTCCGCTCGCAAATATCGACGTTTTAAATACATCGATGTTTTTGCCATCCCTAATCAGAGGTGAGCGGGAGTTGCTCCAGTCTGGTCGCCAAAGTCAGTTAAGATATCAAGAGAATTGATTGTAATGGCGGTTGCAATATTTTTAATTAATAAACAATCATTTACTTTTATCTAAAAAAACAGACAACCATGAATTAATTATGCAATACAAACGGATATTCGCAAGGAAACTCACAATATATTGACCTATAGAATGGAGCTCTTACGGTTGGAATTCAGGAAGTTATGATTTGGTTAGACTAAAAGCCCGTTTACTCCTCAACAACCTAAATGTGCAACCCACACTTAAATGACAGTGGTTATCAAACTTCCGAAATCGTAGATTATCATTTAAGCTTAAGTCTGATGTAGAATTTGTAAAGTAATCCAGTTGCAATGGTGTTCTCACACGATCATAATTCAAAAATTCATTTAGCAAATTCTTAATTCATCCCAGATAAGAATAAAGTTTCATCGAAAAACCGACTTTCATTCCTCTGTGTCAAAATACACAATGATAAAGACGTTTAAGGAAAACCTTAAAGGTAGTGGCAGGATTTATATCTTCAGAGGCCCTAAACACAATTAAAATGTCTCTCATTAATATTGAACATATGAAGTTCAAGTCAATATGAAGATGAAAGTAGAACTTTTGAATTTAATATTCAAATAATAAACACAATATGCGAATATATTAAGATAACTTTCGTTTGCAACATATTTGTAGCGCATTGTTTTCGAAAATACATTCATTATCTCTTATCTTAATTGCTTTTGTGCACGATTAATAAAACGGTTACCTATTATCTTTTACATATTTATGAAAATTTTGTTGAAAAAGCGTGTTGAGAGCCACGAATCCAGCGGTTCTAAGCACGTGTTTAATCTGCTTATCTATTAATCTCCCCTCATCACAGACTAATTCTCGTCCCGATCAACGGTGTATTATTTTTTCGTATCTCCACAATCTGGCTGTTTCCCAACTTCACTTGCCGACTTTCTTGATGCCATTGGTGACGGCTGTCTTCCGTCCGTCCGTCCTTGCCCTCTACCGATCTTGGCCCCCTCCCGCTCCGCCCGCAGTGGGCTGCCTGCAGAGCTGCCTCGCCTCCCGCTGCCTTCGCCAGTAACGAGTTTTGCTGCCCCGTCGCCGACTCCCAGAATAATTATTTGGTCCTCCGCCTAATTGAATACGCAATCAGAGAAATGAGAGTGCAACTTTTGGACTCGTTCGCCGGAACGAACCGCCGACGGGCCTCTTCGGAGTCGCTCGGTGTTTTGCGCCCGCGGTGAATAAGCTGCTCGGCAGGCGGCGACGCCAACAGGCAGCCGGGCTCCTGGGAGAAGCCAGAGACAGGCAGGCGCTGCCAATGCATTTGCCGCCAGTCTCTCGGCAGCGTCAGCAAGAGGGGTTCACAAAACATTTTTTTTTTTACATTCGCGCTACGGAGAGAGAAAGTTACGTAATGTTGCGAGAAGAAACGGCGAATTTTTGGTCGAAAAACTCTTATTACAGGGCCCTGGTAATGCAAAGGTGGATAAATCCAGTTGCTAAATTTAGAAAAAATCCTTTAACACGTGCTGAATCACCAGAATCCATGTTTTGTGGGTCCTTGATGCCAAAAAATTGAATTACTGCGAAACGTCTATCAGTCCGTCCGTCTTTCCGTCGGTCTCTCTGTCCGTCTGTAAACATTAAAGGCTAAACCGTTCAGCCAGTTTTCTCTTAAAATTCCCCAACCAATCCGGCAGATGTCGCGGTCCTTGAATTTGATACAGACATTTGAATTTTGGGGGTACTTTACATGAAGCCCCCGAGATATTTTCGAAATTTTCAAAACACAACCTCGTTTTTTATTATGTTTTGTTGTTGGATTGTGTGACGGACGTTTAAGAGAGTGATACATGTCTTATGTTGTTAAAAACTCTGACTTTTCAAAAATTCAAAACTTTTTCGGCGCCTTCCTACAACTACAATTATGAAAACAGAGATTTTTTCTTAATGAAATCTGTTCCTTAAAAATCGATTTTGAAATAGTCAGGTACGATTTTTCGAAAATTTGAGTACTTTTCGCGTAATTATGCGTGAAAATAGGGCGAGAATGCACGTGCTATTTTAGCACCACTAGTTTTTTTTCAGGGCACATGCATGGAATCTAGCACACAAGAATGATTATACGGACATCTATTAAACGTACCGTCAATTATCCGAGCTGTTTTATTTTTGTTTGGTTTTTATCAATTGTGTTTGATTTTGGGGTAAACATTTTCTGTGTTGAAAATCAAACAATGGTTAGAAAACTTCCGGATTTGTTTTATAATTTTACACAATAAACATATTGCTGTTTCTCGCTGCGTCTATTGAACGTTAAAATGTTGATTTAGTTTTTTAAATTTTTATTCATTTAAAGTAAGTTCTTACTTATTTTAAAATCTTTTAGTTCTTATTCTCTGTTTTTGTAGTCCAGATTCTGAAATTGGTTTATTTGAATTTATAAGGTGTTTTTGGATTCGCATTCCTAGCAATTGTTCGGTTCTTTCTACTCACTTTATTAGTTCCTATTTTTAATTTAATATGGGTATAATTGCGTCGGTTATCCGTTCAATTTCAGTACCCGGACTAAGTTATTGTTGAGTACATTATTAGGATGTACTATTTTTGTCCGTGCACTAAGAGCGTTTATTGCACTTTCAACACTAAAATTCAATGGGTTCAGTTGCGAATATTTGGAAGCATTTTTCCTTTATCCAATTATTTGGTTCCGTGGGTGGTACAACTATAACTGTCGTACTTTATATTGCCGTATTTATGCAGATCATCCAATGAGCTATTAGTTTAATATAATTGTCAAGGTTCGCAAAAAGTTATGATAGTGATTAACGAGAGACAGGTTACATCCCAGGACACACATACTTCGCTTGGGCTGATGATGGAGATCACTACAGCGAGCCAGCCAAACCATTCGGAACATACGAGGGCCACCCAGTAGCCTTTTACTCAGCGACGCAATAAATCTTTTATTTGGTTGCGTCGCTTGTGACATCAAGTGAAGACAAATCTGAACAAACCTTGATGACGTGTTCATAAAAAAATGTCAAAATGATAATCCGCTTTGAATTAATAATCTGTTTTACAAAGCAAAGGAAAATTCATAATGCAGACTGATGAGAACATGACAGTTTTAAAGAATCAAGAATTGGCATCGCGAGCCGATGGGTGTTCCGGGGTACAACTGGAGTTCGTATTTGCATCTATTAATAGCACATGTGTACTGAATGAATTTTATCTCGATTCGACATACGACAATTTCTAAATCAAAGTGAGTATAAGCATTGTTCAATTGCCACACTTACCATTTCAGCAAAACAAACAAAAAATACGAGCAAATTTGGTTCTATTTCAATGCTCTAACCAAATTGCAAGTCCAAAGCACTATCACATCAGCTAATGTGGTCAACTAGAAAATTGACTCATTTTCAATATTTATCTTTATTTACAAATGCACTTAATCATTATCGCACAATACTATCCGGCTCTTCATTTACCACCACCAAAATGCACAATTCTCCAATAAATCTAAGACAAATTGAGGAGTATTCTGGAAGTAGAGTTGACAGTCATATGACAGCCAGGGTGAAAGAGAACGCAAGATATTGGATATCAAAAAAAGTCGTACCAACGAGTAGTTTGGAAGTTCGAGATGAAGCGTTCTAAACCGCATTTGAGGTACACGACAAAAGAGCGCACAAGGGATCTTACAAGGACAAAAATTGGTACCGACGGGCTCATGGAAGGATCTGGCGCACAGACTCGCAACTAAAGCATCCGTACCCAGAGTAAGCCCAACACAGCAAATCGACGAAGACGATTGGCACCGTTTCTTTTCGAGCACTGAGAAGACGAAATTGGCACCGGTTCTTTTGGAGCGCTGAGCACGCGGACCTCGGCGGTAAACGATGCACATCCTTCACAGGGAGTGCGAACTCCGGTCCAGCCGGGAAATTCCGTCCACCACACGTGCGGGTTCGGATGGCACCGGTTCGGTCGCGCGCCACTGATTGGGCGGTCGCCACGGGCGATCGCGAGAAATACCGTCGTCGCCCGCCCCTCCCCGCCCCGCCCCACTCCACCCGCTCCCGGCGCGTAATTTGTACGGACGGTCCGGCCCGGAATTTGTTGTCCGCTCCAAATTGATTCCCAACAACCCACATAAATAAGCGCGCATCGATATTGAGCAGCAGGGCGAGAGCCATGTTTAATTCATGCATCGCACCATTAGTCTTCCCGCCCCAACGCCGAATCCCGGACTCGGCGCCGGAGACGACGCACTGAGGGGAAGGTGCAAGTGGCGCAGAAGGGAAAGTGAAGAGGGCACGAACAGAGGGGAATAAACGATGGGGAGAATTACCGGTGAGGATAGTGAGAAAGAAAGGCATGGAGGTATAATGGGCTGGATTTACGAGTATATACAAACATAATTTTATGCATTCGAAAAACGCTATTGAATTATGAACGAGGTAAGAACACGATGCATCGGAATACAAAACAACCCGAGACAACGATTTCGAAAAGTACTTATAATAAATTAGAAATTTACTTTCCTTCTTGACAGTATCTTCCGATTACACGTTCCTGAATGTTAAAACTGTTAGCTTCCGTTTTCATGAAGGCGAGTGGATGTGGCATTAAGTAAATATTGATTTGTAACGATAACTCATCTCGGATAGGGAATGCACACGCAAAATTGAAATGCTTAATCAGAAAGGGAGAGCCGGGAAATTTCAAGGACACGATACTCCAACAGCTAAAAAGTAAACGACGTCAATACGAGAAATGTAGTAAAAACGGAAGCGACGATTCTGCGAACTGATGAGGCACCTCGATCGACGAATGAAACGAAAAAGGAAAATACAATTATTCTCTACGTTGCGCGGTAACAGACAACACAAAAAGGACAATACATTTACGATAATAATAATAATAATCATAATAATAATAATAACAACAACAACTTATAAATTATAGAAAGTAAATATGTTAACTTAAAAAAATTGTTCACTTTATAGATTACCAAATTTGTAAAACTTATAAATATGTTTAAAGTATATGTATGTTGATATAATATTATGTAATATCAGACAATTTGTCATGTTCCGATAGGAATATCTGTATACCGCTTATAAATATACCAGAAAAAAAAGGTTGAATATGATATAATAATGATAATAATAATAATAATAATAATAATAAAATAATATAATATAATAAAAAATATAATAATAATAATAATAATGAAACTGAAGCCTTCTGATACAATGCCAAAGTGGGAATGGGAAAGTATGTCGTCAGTCATCAAGATGACCCACAAATGGCCACACCTTAATTCTTACCTAAAAAATGGAAACAGTCAAATGTAGAATGGAAGAATGGATGCAGAAGCAGAGAATGTAAACAGAGGCAAACAGTGCAAAAAAAACTATGCAAAACACGCAGAATAACACATAGTAACACTGAACTGCTCTTGCCATGAATTGTGAGTCACAAAAATATTAAACAAATCGAGGAAAGATAAAACCACTCCTTAGATTAAATCTAAAAAGAATGTACTATGTACAGATCGGCAAAGACCAATCATTTATAACGGAGAAGGGCGAGCCAGAATCGGAAGAAGTTGTCACAGAAGCCGAATGTAGCAATGAGAACACGACATTAAAGAAAACTATTCATAAAATGTCTCAGGATGGTGCATGAGGTATTTGACAGGAACAAGTAGACTCCATTAATTAAATCATCTCAGCTTAACGAAATCTAACAAAGTCGGAATACATGAAAATGCACGATAGAGACTGTTGTTACTTCCACTCACATATTTGTAGCGCCATCAAAGTTCCCAACACGTGCCTCAAGCAGAACGAACTCTCATCAAAATTGGTGACGACTTTTTGACTTTGTACATTATAGTAAAACAAACAAACTGATTATACAATAGCGGAAAGAAACGGATTTTATTGCTCACGATTTGAAGAAAAATCGTGTCTTCTTGTAAATGTTGGTGTGCCATCAGACTCTTGTAACCACGGAGGCAACGATTCGTTTTAAATACAAGAATTTATAAATCTAGTTCAACGGAATGTGGAGCGCACACACGTCGATCTGAGAGTTATCGGAGATCTAGTTTTGTGTAAGAAATCTATGAAAGAACTTGTACAAATTTACTGGTCATTCTTACGACTGGGAAATCCAAGATATAGCGTTACGGATGAGCCCATATTTTGCGCAGGAGACACTGACAGTCTCTAGATCCGCTCGTTAGAAAGCAGGTTGCTACGTGGTCGTTCGTTTATCCGCACCTTAAATGGTTGTTTTTAAATCCCCACCAAATATAATAATAATAATAATAATAATAATAATAATAATAATAATAATAATAATAATAATAATAATATGCGAAAGAGAAATGTTCATCTATCTGGACTCGACAAACAAAACTAAACACGCAAAATGAGAAGCAGAATAAAAGAGAAGGAAAAAAAAAGAAAGGGAACGGGAGAAACGGGAATGAAGCACGTGGCGAGAAAAAATACGAAAATTAGGTGGCAGAGAGCCAGAAACAGAAACGTCACTTCATCCAGGTGCAAAAACGCGTCACGATTTCCCCGCCCCCTCGCCCTTCGCCCCTCGCGCACAGCAACGAGGCAACGTATGGGCAAGGCTGCGGCCGGGAATCGCCGTCCATCGACACAAGTCAGAAAGGGGGCATCCTCTATAAATGCGAGCAAAACTTGTCGCGAAAAGAAAGTATATTCTCTGTTCACAGAATGAAAGTGCTTGCTAAGGGATTCTCGGAATTGTGTTCAAACGTGGTTCTAAAGCTGTTTTATTAATTTAGTGACTGAAATTTCTTTCTGGAAACTAATACTTGATTCGTTCGAAATTTCATGAAGCGGCATAGTAAGGGTAAAGTGCCGGATGAATGTATTACATATAAATATTCAGAGAAACAATGTCACGATGGTTTAATATACTTGTAGGTTCTTTATTGTGCATATTTTAGGGCACATTTTCGACATTTTTACTACATTTCGAGTGACCAGTCGGTAGTTTAGAACTTGTCCCGACCAGGGCGGTGCCCGGCTGGTGGGTGACCTGGTAGGGAAAACGGTAGGACGGCGCCAAATCTTACCATCCAGCGGGAAAAGATCACCTCCCAATGAAAATCACGCACTTCACTTACGGGACGAATGACCTTATCAGCTGACGCGGCCGGAAACTCGTAATCAATCAATTAGGGCATGCAAATCCGCACTCTAGCCATGGCGGGTATGCGGAGCGTCGCGCACAACCTCGGACCGAAGGCGCGGGGGATTGGTGGAAGGGGAGAGCGGCGCGGTCGGCAACGCGCGCGCGCTTTCAACTGTCAGGCGAACCCTGCGGCGCGGCGAGGGGCGGCGTGCGCGCGTAATGAAGGCAAGCGCCGCTCCGCACAACACCGCTCCCCGCGCACGAGGTCTCCCTGCGTAAGCGATTCCAGCTCCTCCTGATGCAAGACGCCGCCTTCGTCGACGGGGAGAGTGTCGTCCTCATTCCCATTTGATGCCTCACTGTTGGTTCACGTAACAATACACGAAGTTGTTCAATTCAGGATGGGAATAAAAAAGTCTGGCTTCCGATACAGTCCGAAAGTAACTTAAAAATTAGAATTAAATATTTTTAGTAGGTTTTAAATGCTGATTTTAAGGGGCAATTACTTGCTTCAGGGATCTAATAATTTTAATATTTAACAGTAACAATTATTCGATAAGTATAACCCGAATCTCAAAAAAAAATCCAGTTAAATGGGCCTTGGTCCTTTATGCGGAGTCAAATTCCACACAGTCAGCAGCGCATTTTCGCAGCGCTCCGTCCGACCCCAGCGACCGCGTGTCGCACAACGTAGGCCCTAAGAAACGCAGGCCCTACACAGTACCGGAGCTACACATTTTGGGCCCGGGGCAATGCTGAAACGTGGATAGAAAAACTTTTTGAAAATGTATATTAAATAATATTTTTAAGTAAAAGTATTTAATGATCAAATAATACAATTTCCACGGTGAGCTTAAAACGATAAAAATTTTGTGTATTGTAACGGATGAATAAAATCACTTGTTAAATTCATGTAATAAAAATATGACATTCAGTAGAACATATTTTAATTTATTTGATTTTTAAAATTTCATACTTCATAAGAACTTTTATCCACCCAACAGTCGGTTACCCTTTACGTCCGATGGGAGCAATTCAACCATACACTAGACACCAACACATTGCGGGCTCCTCTGATCTGGGGTCAGCAGAACGCGAGCCCTCCGCGACAACACATACATACAAAGTCAAGGGACAAACAACCATGCCCAAGGCGAGACTGGAACCCGCGACCCTTCGGACCGAAGCGCTGAGTCGGTACTCGCTCTTAGCCACCTCGGCCATCCAGGTCGGCCTAATTAACTATTTAAGGTAAAAAAATGAATTGAAAATTTTATGAAATATCAGACTACTGAACCGCGACTTATAAATTTTCGATAACGTTTTTCTGGAGTTCTAATTTTTGTTTCAATTGTTTACTATTTTTGCCCTATCAGTCCCATCACGGAGCCCCGTGCGATCGCCCTATCTGCCCGCGCCTAGGGCCGGCGCCGGTCCTTGCAGCGTGGGTCCAACGCGGCGCGGCGCGGTGCGGGACAGGCCACGCGCGCCTTTCAGCTGTCAGCCAGCGGCCGGCCGCGCCGCGCTGTTCCCGCGTAATGAAGGCACACGCGCCGCGCTGCACGGCGCAACGTCCCGCCGCATGCGACTCCCGCCCTCCAGCTTCTCTTGTTGCGCGACTCGCCTTTGTTCCCGGGGAGGTGTGGCCTTGATAGGCCGGCCAGATACTTGACCACACGCTCATGCTGGGGGAGGAGGCGGCGGCTGCCACCACATGTGACCGTGAGGGTGTCCTTTTGGTTTTTTTTTTGTTCGCCTTTCGTTATTATTTGCGTATTTCGCGTTCTTGTGTGCTGTCTATTAGAGCGGATCGCATGAAGTCGGTTTCCAATCGCTCTTGAGCGGAAGGGGAGGGAAATGTACGTTTTGTAGGTTTTCATTAACCGTCGAGTCATTATTGGAAGGCAATTAATACTTCCCTAGCTTCGCCTTAAATTAAATAAAAGGTATTCATATACTAGTCGCTCGGAATTGTTTCCAAACATTCTACATGATAGTACATTATAATCATTATAGTTTCCAATAACTCCTCCCTCCATTAAGAAACAATTTAATTTTCCACATTTATTTACGAGATTAACAATGCGTGCGGAAAAGAAAGTTTATTGAAAGGCATGAGTGAGAGTCATGAGAGAATGAAACAATAACTGTTACTGAAGGATTGTACTTTGAAGAAAGACAAAAAGTAAATATATTTGAACATCAGTGCTGATTATGAAAGAAAAGGCATCATGAAGGAATAAGCAAATGCAAAACAACGCAGCTTATAAAGAAAAAAAAAGAATAGTAGAAAACAATGAAAATGTTAACTCTCTTGCCTTAATTAAATAAAAGTATGTTTCGCAATTTTTGAAAAAGGTGCAGAAAACGTTGTGAATATATCATTGATAAGCTTCGTTAAGCGTTTACAATGACCCCAGCACTCAGTAACCGTAAATTCTTCAGAAATTCTAAAAAGGTATTCGAGAAAAAGAGACATCAACAATTGCTGTCAATTTGGACGGTGTCCTCCCTAGGAAGTACCACTCTACTCCTCCTCTTCCTTGGGAAACCGAAAACCCGACCGATCTCGCGAACCCGCCGCCGGCCGCCTTAACCGCGTATTAGTCGCGCTCGACAGTGCAAAATGACCACAACTGCGACGTGTGGCGACGACAATTGCGTGGCGGCCGAGAGCCGTCGCAAGCGGGTCAGCGCCTGTCATATCGCCACGGTTGGCGTGCCTGGCGGGCAGCCTGGGCGGGACTTCCCACGGGAGCGCCACAGTAGCAGTGGCCGCCGCCCGCGCCGCGCCGCCGGCAGCGCCGCAGCGGTTTTCCTAACTTTTTTCTCCCGCGCTCCCTCCCTCGCCCGCCGGCCGCTCGCTGCCTGGCTGGCTCCTGAGAATAAAAACCCAAAGACAGGCTGAAGGTCGTCGAAAGCAATACGGGCGGGGAGGCGGCGCGAGGGCCGGGGTCTTCGGCCGCGGGCCTAACTGGACCACTGGACCACGCCGCGTGGTTCGGCCGCGTCCTACGGAGCGGAGGCGGCCCGCGTACGGGCAAGCCCTCTGGCTTGGCTACTAGGTGCACGCGTCAACACCTTCAAGGTCGCAGGTGTGAGTCGAGATTGTTACGAAAGTGTTTATAAGCTGAACTCCTTTTCAGAAAGGTAGATCCGAGTTGTGATTATGCATCTGGAAGATTTAGGATTACGAAAGAATAGTGGTAATATGCAGAGTGGAAAAAGAGAAAAATAATTGATAACAAGGAAAGTCGAGATGGTAAATGTTTCTGCTAAACAAAAATCTTCACAAAAAGATATGAATTTGACAAAGTTTTACCTTTAATTAAATTAATTCAGGTTTTGAATTTATGTTCTTTGGAGTTAATGTTCTCTGCAACAGATGAACACAAAGTACTTTTTTTTCACTTTTCTTAAGTGCACTAAAATATTATATGCGTCACATAACTAGATTCACAATAATAACGACATAGTTTTTCTCGGAGTAATTAAAAGAGCTGACATTACATTTAATACGTAACGGCAAACGTGTATCGTGATACAGGAAGCACTTACAAGAAATTATGCAAAATAAATTTCCAATGAAGAGGCTTCTTTCTTTCCTAAATTAATTATTAATTAATATACGTACTTCTACGAAAGGGTCAGAGTTCACAAGTTGCATAGGAACGAGTGTACGTGTACGTAAGAAGGGCGAGCATATGTAAATCATACGCACACAAAGGGTATGCAAACACATCGCGTAAAGCGAGAAGTGAAGCACGAGCCCCTTATTATAAACGCGCCAGCACAGGAACACTGAAGTATACTCGGAGTCTTCCGACCCGAGCAATCTGACAAAAGCTCTCTGAACCTGATCCAACAGGGAAAACACCTGGCCCTTTGGAGAGAGAGGGAAAGGGGGAAAGAAACACCGTGAAGAAAATGACAACAATCAAGATAATGAATACCATATTCAATAGACAACGTACATGAAGAAAGAACCTTGCATCCTGATCTTCCTTTTCCTGATGATTGATCACAATGGTGGTTTTCCGTTGGTTTCTAATGTAAGCATCGTGATATGGGTGACCGTGCGGGGTGAATATTTATGGGTGAGTAATATTCAGATGTAATACCTGGTGATATGAAAAGCCTTCACACCATAACGGGATGGAGAAACCACGGAAGCCTTAGAGACGACTCGAACACGCATCCTATGGCTGCAGTTCGTTAGACCGGCTCCCATCCCCTGCCGGGGCGGCCGCTGAAATGGTCTCCGAGTCTATGGACTCACGCAAGCAGACAAAATCTCCCACAATCTGATGCCGCCCGGACGCACACCTGGGCCTTCCCAAAGCGCCCTACCGAATGTTAAGGAGTATGTAGTTGAATTTTGACGAAAAATTGGAATTTTTTCTCAATTTTGTATCTTGAAAGTGTGCTGAATGTACCTGTATTCACAGTTTTGCCGTATCTAAAATTTAAATGCCTTTTTTCGGGTATTTAAATGTGCCACGCCCCCTGTCATGGCGTCCGTCAACGCGCATCTGTTTTATAAAGGTTCTCTTGTATTTCTGAGTTAAAAGTTAGATTTCTGAACATGCTCGCTCTTCACTAAGAAGTTTTCGTTTCTGAGTTGGTAAAGCTGTCATTGTCGGCAGTCGTTTGTTTCTATACGCGCGAGAGCCTCAAAGTTTTGATTGTTGCAGTGGAAAGTGAAGTGAATAAAGAGTATCTTTGATTGTGTGATTATGGGTCGTATAAAGAGATTCGATAAACATAAGTTTCATGGAAATAGGTTCACAAAGAAGAAAGAAGACGCTGTAAATAGTATAGTTTAGAGAATATGAGAAAAGCAATTTGGGCAATTTATTTTCATAAATTGTCAACAGAAGAGGAACCTTGCCACTATCTTTGCCCTCCAAAGGGGCCAGGAAAAACAAATTGGTGCAAATATAACATTAATCCAGATGCATACAAACATCATGGATTGCCTGCTGAAGTTATGGCAGCAATAAAGCCAATTTTAGGATTTTCCAACCCAGAATTGTTGAGAAAATGCTTTCATGGGAAGACCCAAAATTGCAATGAATCTTTTAACAATTTAGTGTGGATAAGAATCCCAAAAGAGTCTTTGTAGGTCTACAAACATTAAAAATTGGTGTTTTGGATGCAATTGTGTGTTACAATGGAGGAAACATTGGAAGAGTCAAGGTCCTCCAAGAGTTAAAAATTAATCCAGGTTACAACACTATGCGATACCTTCAGGCTATGGACACAATTGGAGTGGAAAAAGCTGAAAAAGCAGTGGAAGATCTTACCAAACAGGCAAGAAAGAAAAAAAAGAAACATTAAGAAGAAAAGGGAAGAGGAGAAGGACACAGACTATATAAAAGGAGATTTTTAGCTGATCGTAGTGGTTGATAAGTGACACTGTTTACTTTAAAGGCCATTTGCCGAAAATGTATTTTCAGTGGACATTTGTGCATTTATCTAAAAAACAATTTGAGATAACATTTCTAAAAAAGTGTGTTATACACAACTCAATGTGCTCTTGTTATTAGACTACTTTTATGTAAAATAATATTTCCAGTAAAAAACAAAAAATTGGAAATGCCTTTGTTTTAGTAAAAAAATCTAATGAGGAAAAAGAATTTACAACTTTTAAATGAAAAGTGTTCATATAAAAAGAAATAGTCTACCATGTTAAAAAAGCATCAGACAGAACTGCTGTAAAATATCAAAGCTGTAACTTTAATCGTTATTGAGAAAAGTGCACCAGAAGTTTGAAGATTTAACATTACTAACATAGGCACTACATACTCCCTTAACTATTCTGCCGCCGCGCCCACCGTGCAGAGTAATTTGGGAGCCGAGACGTGAAGTGGTGGTCGCGGTGACTGCCACGGAGCGGGAGGTGGAGGCAAGATGGGGAATTGCGGTGGCGAAGGTCAGGTGGGGGTGGGGGCGGAAGCAGAAGCAGGGGCGGGGTTGAGTGCGACGATGGCGGAGTCGGGGACGGGGGCGACACCAATGACGGGGATGGGAACGGATTGATGGCGGAGGGTTGGCGGGGTATTGATAATGGCGATGGCGATGGCGGGGTCGGGGTCGGGGTCGGGGTCGGGGTCGGGGTCGGGGTCGGGGCGATGGTGATGGCGGGGCGGGGGCGAGGCGGTGGGAGTGGTGATGACGGGGCGAGGAGCTGTGGCGTGGGCGGGGGCGCGTGCGTCGCGGCGCTGAGGGCCTCGCGCGTGCACGTCGCCCTGATTTACCGCCGCGCTCTGCGACCGCCGTGCCGCGCCGCGCCGCGCGCTCATTAAACGCGCCCCCGCTGTGAACCGAGCGCGCGTGCGTCGCGTCGCGTCGCGTCGCGTCCGGAAGGAGCAGAGGTCGGCGCCGTCTCTCCAGGGCACAAAGAGGTCCGACAAAAGAGCGCCAGTCTACGCCTCTGCTCCGGTACACTCACTGGCGAAACTACTTGTTCACCTAGGCAGTCCATTTGCTCCAGAGAAACTCGTTTGATTTTTGTTATGGGATGTTATCTTTGTGAGTCACATTACCAGGAAAATATCACATTTTAAAGAAACAATTGTGAAATAATAATAATAATAATAATAATAATAATAATAATATCATCTTATACTTGCTTTGTCTGTCTTATTAATAATTTAATTATGAATATATATATCTATATATTTTCAGACAGTCAAATGTTTTGAAAGAAATTGAGAAAATCTCATATAAATGGAGAAAATATTTTATGAAATTCTCTCAATTTCTTACGAGAGTTTTGACTTTCTAAAAATATACATAGGATAATTATACATAGGATAATATATGAGTAATAATAGTAATAATAATAAGAGTAATAACAACAACAATAATAACCACATTTTGTGCATAGAAGATTGGGAATCCACAAAAAGAAAAATGAATTGCGTAATGGAGGGACTAAAGTTTATGCTACGTTAGATTTGTACGCCGTTGGCTGGGATATGTAGAACGAATGAATAATGACACGATGTTCAAACAATTGCTTTATGAGCAATAAATGAAACGAGAAAAACAGACTCCGAAGATGAAATCTTTAGTCGTAAGAGCTTACTCTCGAAAATAGCCTATTTCGAAATGAAAACCTTTTCAAAAGAAGATGAAATAGAAGGAAAAAGGAAATTATGTCTCAACCAACAAGAATAGAAGATAGTCTTTTCTTTACACTTCGAGTAGCGATGTGCAAACAGTTTTCCAAGTGGCATAAATAGCGGTTGTTTTCACCACTATTACAAAGCAAGTCCACACTCTCTTCTTGAAAATTACATCATTGCCCATTCACAAAATCCTTCCTACAATTTAGTGCCTTCTCGACGAATACTGATGTCATGAACAGACATTGAAAAACGAGTCTTGTTCATTGAATACCAAGACGACTCCTTGGAGCGCTGTCTTAACAACACTCATAGGCAACTTGGGGACCTTGCATTGAAATCGCTTAAACTTTTAGTTAACCTCTTAATCCATATGGTTCACATCTTCTGGTTACTAATGTATGTTCCTCACTAGCACATAACGTATATTGACAGAAACGTTTCCGGTTTAGTTTAGTTTATTCACATTTATACAGATGTATTTGTTTATCTCAAACAGGTCGGGAGAGACAAAACACTTCTTACGACCTAGAAGCACAAACATTCAACATCATTTTACACAAAAGGACATCCAGGAGAATCTTGTAAGAAAATTATCAAGAGTTTGGATCCGAGTTATAGTCGAAGTAACGAAAACACAGTTTCTACGAAAAGTAGCTTTCTTCAGCTTCGTGGACTGTACTTCTTCCAAAGAGCCGTTGCCATAGACTAAGACCCTGCACTAGACCTTTGCTCTTGACACCCTGCAAGACAAAATAGGTCGCTCGGGGTAACTGCAGACCTCAGAATATGTGACGGCAGCGATAAATCTCAAGCAAGAGAGACCACTTAGTTGTACGCCAATTACAGATGAATCTCGTTTGGAAGCGCCCTAAATCAACACTTGTTAGTTCCTCCAACTTGTTGACATCGCGTTTCACTTTCTCTAAATGCTGGACTGCTCGAAACTGGACAGTGAAAACTAGTAAAAGTTGTTTGACTTTCGTTATTATTGAGCAAATCGATTGAGTACAATAGCGATTGGACATGGTCAGCGTGTTGGGTGGTCGTAAATCATTCTAGATCTATATCAGGGAACTCATTCGTATTCTTTCGTCTCTAAATGAGTTGCAAGAGCATTATATTCGTATCCCAAACAGCGCGCCGATAAAACTTGTCATACTGAGATTTGGAATACTACAAGATAAACTCATAGTTATGAAACTGACAAGTGCTATGCACGGACTTCATGTCGTTAAAATATATTTTTAAAAAAATATCACATAACTTCTAATTAAATATAATTATATTAATCCCAAATAATTAATATTACAATAATTTCCAAGAAATTGGAGAGCTTAGTGAAGAACATTTTATGAAAATGTAAGCTAGTGACTCTGCAGCAAAAATGCACCTGCAATTAATTCATTGATTTCATTGAAAATCCAAATAATTTTCATGAATATAGCTGTAACAATGTAGTGTGTGTGTGTGTGTGTTGTATATATATATATATATATATATATATATATATAGAGAGAGAGAGAGAGAGAGAGAGAGAGTGTACAACAGTTCTTCACATACTACCAAGAATGTCAAAAAAGTTGGTTTCCATACGCGAATAGCAAATACTTTTATGGCGAGTGGCCTCTCAGCTTGACATCAACTCTGGCGTAAGTAGTCAAGCACCGAACAAAATAATTCAGTCTGTACGCGCAGTATGAGAATAGGTGCATTAACACAACCAAATTATTTATTTTTTTCAGTCCTGATCAAAACAATTCAATATTGTGCTTTTTCGAGTTTTGGAGAAAACATATTTATAACGAAACCTAAGTCACCTTTCACGTGGCAGGAGGTTGTGTAGTTTTCTTTCCATTATTGCGCGCATTGGAAATTAAAGTAATATAGTAATAGCGTACGAAAAATATACGCATAAAATTCATTGTGCACACATATGTATACTATTTTATGTTCTTAATAAGCACCAAGATCAGAAAATGAAAATAGATTAGTGTCGTCCTCTAGCGCCAGCAGTTTATTAACGAACAAATGAAACGGTTAGATAATATTTCCTGATTGGGTTAGGTTTCAATGTTACCACCGCATATCATCCGTGTTTTCAACCCTGAAGCACTTCCTGTACATCTAACATAACGGTAGCAGTATTTTTCAGTGTATATCTCGTCTTTCCCCTGCAAGACCACGACGTGCCCCCAGCGACAATAGCAATTAATTAAGAGCTCCTGCTCCCTCACGATGCCGCACAAGGGCCCTCTGATTACGCGGAAGAGAAGCCGGGAGCCCCGGCCTGCGCTTGGTAATTAGAAACGACCCCTCGCCTAGGCACGAACCCAGGTTACAGAAGCTTCTCGTTTCTCGTTAACTGTGTCTCGTAAGAAATGTATGAATTGAAGGGAGGGACCAATGCGAGGTAAGGAAGCTATTCTAGCGGAATTGCATTTTGTGCCGTCATAGTCATAGTTAATGAGCAGTAAACCGCTAGAGCATTGTAGAGACAGAGACGATGAAAGCTAGGGCGAACGCGGAGAAGAGCCAGCATGAAGTTGCACAACATATCCTCTACTACCAGGAGAATAAAATCTAATAAAGTTGTCGAGACGGAACTTGAAGACTAAATCATTTAATTTTGTACTCCTGGATTCCCCAACGTTCTCTAGAATTGGGAGGCGATAGATATCTATGTTAATTTTTAGAGGTACTTGAAAAATGCAACAAAACACAGTCATCCGTTGATTACACTTTGAGTAATATCTCGAATCGTGAACCTGGTATCATATTGCGTAAAATTATGAAAATATTTTAAAAACAAAAATGATACCGTTTCATTGAATTGTGTTTCTAGTAAAATGTATAATGAAAAAATAAATCTTATAATTTCAATATTGAAAATGTTTTTAACGATTACGATTGAATGTGAGAGACCAGGAGAATAAAGTAATTTTCTTCTTATAACCATCGAATCACGATAAACTGTTAACTGTATATTTTCTGATGATCAATACGTATTAAAACCTATTTATCCGTGATCCTTCTTTCTTGAATGTACAACATTTTGTTCATTTCTTTCGTTTGCATCAAGAGCTCCCGCCTCTTCCCCCAAAGTGATACGAGATCAGTTAACGTAACGTTCAATTGTGTTTATAACTCATTGGATGGAGTCTTTCTTTAGCACGGAAGCGGCAATACAGGTCAGTGTCCTCACCTCAAGACATCGAGGAAATTCGCACAATAATGTCGGCGTCAATCGGTCAAAAGATATTAAAAACAGGAGATCCCCGGAGCCGGGTGAGGTGTTCAAATATCCTACTTCGCGACTGCAGATCCTCGTGATTCACTGCAGTCGTGATTCGCAGCCTGTAAAGCCTGGCAATTGTGCCTGCAGTTGATGAAACAGCTCGTTGCTCTTCAGCTTTGGCTCATTCATCACCCAGCGAGCGGAAACCTAAATACACGCGCAAGCAGGAAATGCACGTTGTTCTGGAGTTATAGATGGATTATATTACAGCGTGGATCCTATATTTTCACTATGAACATTTGTTTAATCCAAGCCCCGAGAAACATAATCGGGTATCTGACCATGGATCGCTCCACCTAGATACCCCTAGCATTTATTTCTTAGCTCGAGTCCCGCGTAGTTTCAGGACCGGCGAGGGTTACCCGCCGGGGAATGACGCGATGGGCTAAGACAAGCCGTTCTCCTCCACGGTTCCAGTCCATACTGTGAGAGACATGATCCGTTTAAATGATTGATTGATTTTTTCGTGTTTCCAGGCGCGTCAACTGCTTTGTTCATTAGTCCCGTTAGTGTAGTGCATGTTTTTCCTCGGGAGATGGCGGTGATCTTCCCCACTGGATGGCGAGATCCGGCGCCGACCTACCGTCGGCTAGTGAGGTTTCCTCCTAACCAGGACTCTCCCACCAGCGGGGCACCGCCGCAGCCGAGACAAGTGCTAAGTTCCCGACCGGTTTCCCGGAATATGTGGTAGTGTAGTGCATGTTAGTGTATGTGTGTGTGTGAAGAGAGGATAGGACAAGGAAGAGGAAGGACAGATCGCGCGCGGTCCGTGGCCCGTTTGGTAGGGTACTGCTCCAGCATTCGCCTGGTGTCGATCGGAGAAACCACAGAAAACTACCGATCAGAGAAGCCTAGAATTCTCCTTCAGACTGAATTCGACCGAGCTGAAAAGCTAGTGTCGAAAATCCTGCCGCCATCAGGACTCGAACGTAGGACCTCCCGGTCAGAGGCGCTGCAGTGACATCAGTTGATGCACTGAGCTACCGCTCCCGGTCCCGTTTAAATACGATAATAACGATGATGATAATGACGATGGTGAAAATTGAAAGGGAAGCAAATTCCGTGCGCGTTCTGTAGTCCGTCGTGCGATGCTGGAATGGCATTCACCAGGAAGTGCTCAGGGAAGCCACGGAAACGACTGATCTGAGATGTTGGTGTACGACTTCGATCCCGATTCTCAGGTGCCACAGACTCACCTCACACCAACGCCTAGCCAGGATCGAACCAGCGACTTCCAATCATCAGTGTGTTCGACCCGTCAGGCGCTGCCTTTGCGCTTCGGACTACGGGTGTTTGTAGATTCCTCTGGCTTCGACAACGCAGAACTAGTCGTCCAGAGTTGCGGGGTTCGAGCCCGTCCACCGCCGGCTGCAACGCCTGCCTCCGCTGCCAGCGCGCTCCGGCGGCGCGCCGCCCAGATCCTGCCAGTCACGCCGCGCCGACATTCCACAGGCCGCGGACCACGCGCCCACGGATCCACCCAGCGGAATTCCACAATGGGACGACGCAACCGCCGCACCCGCCACTCTCACGAGTTACTTTCAAATTTGTGCTTTTTTTAAATTTCATTTCAATTCTATTTTTGGTAAAATTAGATTTCTTTCTTTAAATTTTAGTAATTAATTTAATTTACTTTTTTAAATAAAAATGTGACGTGGTCTCAACAATTGGAAATATTCATCGTATCCCTTTACGTCTCTTTTACCTAAGGATGGAAACTTCATTATTCCTACAAAACTTCATATTTCGCTTCCTGTGAATTTTTTGTGGATCATATTCCAGTTTAGCACCAAATCCTAGCATTCAGTTTAATCATCCAAAATTCGATTCTCATGAATTCAATTTTAAAACATGTCAGCATGTATCTGGAAGTACGCTTTACGAAACAAAATTCTGTACGTAACATTCAAAAGCAATTCGGCGTATTTTCTCACTCAAACGACATAAGTTAAACCAACAATTATATCCATAAATGAATGCAGACGAAAGCGAATTGTACGATGTTTATTATATACTTAAGAGATGTTTTGAGATTTAAAATCGTACTGTGTGGTATAAAAATTATGGAAAAATAAATCACTTCTAAACTCTCACATTAATTCCCATTTTTTGTTATATTTTAGTCGGTTTGGTAATTTTCGCTCACACTAAAAAATTGCCTCATGATATGCCGTGCCCTTCATTGTAGGTCCTTGGCAAGGAAATCACTAATTATTAATAATTTGTCATTGTGTGAATGGACCACGGAGATGCAACATAAATCGCTCCAAAAATATGAAAACTGTATTAATGAATGAACCATACAAGACTTCCACCCATCTTATTTATTAAAAATGCGAAAAGAAGATCTTCAAAGGTGATCGTTTTAACAAGAGAAGAGGATAGTTTTTGCGCAAGGTAGAGACTGCTCAGTCACTCTGTTTGGCATTGGCCTTAGGAGTGAATAACTCCATAATGTAACCCAAACAAACGTCTTTACTTCACGCTTGTTATTTCGTCTTGACATAGCAAGTATATTACGCAGAACATTAGATACCATCTCGTAACTTTAGATAACTTCACGTTGCAAACACCAATTATCGGTAGGTCATTCAAAGCAGAGTTCGACCATGTGAGGTTGTAATCATATACAGCAAAGAACTGAATACACTAATCACAGAAACACTTGTAGAGTACCAGGTCTTGAGTCTGCGAAGCCGACTTACTGAACGTGTTGTTTGAATTTTTGAAATTTTAAAAAGTTGTGCGTGATTTTAAACGTGTGTCAAGCGGTATGTATCCAAAGAAGATACCATGAGAAAATAAAGTACAAATACTAAATGCTGACAACCTCTAGGATTCTTAAGTTCAATTAAAAAGAACCAAATTAAAAGGAGAGGAAACAGAGTATATTAAAATCTGAATTCAGGTGAAAGTATTAAAAAAGTATTTTGAGATCTTCAGATTTGTCGATGCACCGAATTGTTAGTAGATACTGCTTGACATACTTATTGAAAGAGATGTAAATAAGCCGTGATCTGTCTGATGGTCCAGCCACCTTGAGATTGAGGGTTCGCATCTGCAACAATATACGTTCCACTGGCAACAGCTCCAGGGCACGTCACGATACTGCACAACAAACTGGCTGACACTCTTTGTAACGAATAGATCGCGGCCAGAGATGCAATTTGCTGATAGAGAATGCACGTCGGATGGAAAACAGTTTATGTAGGAGCACTATAAATTTCCTGGTTGTCAAGGTGAAGTGTAATGCAACGAAGACGACGCAAAAAGTTGTTCTGCAATAAAGAGGTAGCTGAGTTACAAACTCGAATAAACAGTATAGGACTCATTGAAAATAAATAGGTCGCCATTCAATGTTTAGTTGCTCGTTTGCATAACCTACTCAATTATTTATCGCAACAAGATCTCATAGACATGAATGCAAAATATATTTTCAGATCTTTTTGAAAGTTGTCTTGCAAACGAGGAACGTCAGTTTTTCTTTAATAAACAATTTACCACTGACGTACGCCTCTTCATCATTTCACTTCAAAGTGTACTAATTGAATGTAGTGTGTATGCATTTGTGTATGTGAGAGGGCACCCCTACTTTCCACACGTTTCTCTTTAGAATCATTAGGCCAAGATCTAATTGCGCTAATCGCGCAATCAAAATCGTGCATTTCAGCTCAAAAATATTTTTTATATTGCGTATTCAGTACGAAAATATTATCCTTTATTAATAACATACACTAAATTAAGTGACATGGAATAGAAGCATTGTACAAGTACGCGGGAAAGCAGTCTACAGATTCCACTTCTTTGTTATGCACGACCATTTTTGGCATATAGTAATGGCGTGGCTGCACACGTATCATTATGAGTATAATTATATATTATAATACTCATCTTAACATCATCCCATCTCTAACCATATATCTCTCGGGATCATTCATCGTTCATTATCACTAAATTTATGTAGTGAACGGCAACACGAAACCATCACTGTAATCAGGGCATATTCTCAAAAATGAGTATAGTACACATCACAAGACTAAATTAAGCATATTTTCACAGCCAAATTGACATTCTTCCACACGAGAAACCGTCTCCCCACATTTTTGTCAAACCTGGGGACTGTCTAACCTACCTTTCACGCCTACAGAAAGTACACTAATTGCGACAGAAAGCAATTCCCCGCTCGACCAGGAACTCAGCATCTTTTAACCCATCTCGCGCCGCAGACGAAGAAGAAATCACGCCAACAACACAATAACAATAAAACATGGTTGACCCGCTGTCAAACTGTCACAGCCAAGGCGGGGCAGCGGCGACCGTCTCCGCTGGGAAAAACAAGCGCTCGCGATGCCAGGCAAATGGGTCAGCTTCCGAGAAGCGGGGAGACCCAATAGTCCTCGGCGTCATCCGAGTAATTACTTCCCGGTAGCGCAGCCGCGACGGCGCCGGGACAGGCGACTGCGGGCAAGCGCACGCGTCCGCGCCAGACGCCGGCGACGCATAGGCGAGTGACGGCGATGGTAGCGGGACGAGAAGTAAGGTATTTGCAACGGGCAAGCGGGACGAGAGGTAAGGTATTCGGTGCTGGGAGAAGGCGTGGTGATATTCGGTGCTGGGAGAAGGCGTGGTGATATTCGGTGCTGGGAGAAGGCGTGGTGATATTCGGTGCTGGGAGAAGGCGTGGTGATATTCGGTGCTGGGAGAAGGCGTGGTGATATTCGGTGCTGGAGAAGGCGTGGTGATATTCGGTGCTGGGAGAAGGCGTGGTGATATTCGGTGCTGGGAGAAGGCGTGGTGATATTCGGTGCTGGGAGAAGGCGTGGTGATATTCGGTGCTGGGAGAAGGCGTGGTGATATTCGGTGCGGGGAGAAGGCGTGGTGATATTCGGTGCTGGGAGAAGGCGTGATGATATTCGGTGCTGGAGAAGGCGTGGTGATATTCGGTGCTGGGAGAAGGCGTGGTGATATTCGGTGCTGGGAGAAGGCGTGGTGATATTCGGTGCTGGGAGAAGGCGTGGTGATATTCGATGCTGGGAGAAGGCGTGGTGATATTCGGTGCGGGGAGAAGGCGTGGTGATATTCGGTGCTGGGAGAAGGCGTGGTGATATTCGGCGCTGGGAGAAGGCGTGGTGATATTCGGCGCTGGGAGAAGGCGTGGTGATATTCGGTGCTGGGAGAAGGCGTGGTGATATTCGGTGCTGGGAGAAGGCGTGGTGATATTCGGTGCTGGGAGAAGGCGTGGTGATATTCGGCGCTGGGAGAAGGCGTGGTGATATTCGGCGCTGGGAGAAGGCGTGGTGATATTCGGCGCTGGGAGAAGGCGTGGTGATATTCGGTGCTGGGAGAAGGCGTGGTGATATTCGGCGCGGGGAGAAGGCGTGGTGATATTCGGTGCTGGGAGAAGGCGTGGTGATATTCGGTGCTGGGAAAAGGCGTGGTGATATTCGGTGCTGGGAGAAGGCGTGGTGATATTCGGTGCTGGGAGAAGGCGTGGTGATATTCGGTGCTGGGAGAAGGCGTGGTGATATTCGATGCTGGGAGAAGGCGTGGTGATATTCGGTGCTGGGAGAAGGCGTGGTGATATTCGGTGCTGGGAGAAGGCGTGGTGATATTCGGCGCTGGGAGAAGGCGTGGTGATATTCGGTGCTGGGAGAAGGCGTGGTGATATCGGTGCTGGGAGAAGGCGTGGTGATATTCGGCTGGGAGAAGGCGTGGTGATATTCGGTGCTGGAGAAGGCGTGGTGATATTCGGCGCTGGGAGAAGGCGTGGTGATATTCGGCGCTGGGAGAAGGCGTGGTGATATTCGGTGCTGGGAGAAGGCGTGGTGATATTCGGTGCTGGGAGAAGGCGTGGTGATATTCGGTGCTGGGAGAAGGCGTGGTGATATTCGGTGCTGGAGAAGGCGTGGTGATATTCGGTGCTGGAGAAGGCGTGGTGATATTCGGTGCTGGAGAAGGCGGGTGATATTCGGCGCTGGGAGAAGGCGTGGTGATATTCGGTGCTGGGAGAAGGCGTGGTGATATTCGGTGCTGGGAGAAGGCGTGGTGATATTCGGCGCTGGGAGAAGGCGTGGTGATATTCGGTGCTGGGAGAAGGCGTGGTGATATTCGGTACTGGGAAGCTGGGTGGCGACGTTCGGTGCTGGGAAAAGGCGTGATGACGTTTGTTACTGGAAGTAGGCGTGCTGACGTTCGGTGCTGGACGTTGGATGGTGACGATCGGTGCTGGGACAAGGCATGCTGGCATTTGGTGCTGGAAGTAGGCGTTTGGTACTGTAAGGAGACATTATGAGTTCGGAGGAAACATGGTGCTGGAACGAAGCATGGTTTGGATCGATGCTGGAAGGAGACGTGGTAAAGCTCCGAATGCCGTGAGAAAGAAACTGAAGAAAACTCACTCAACCTCATAATCATGATCTTGCCGCTAAACAATTACATTACATTTTATGGTTATGCTTTGTGTCCTCTATGCAAAACTTTTATATCTTACAATTACTGAGTAGTATTTTTGGTGGTTTTAATGTATAAATAGTTTTATGATTAACCCTTCTAGACTAGAAACCAATATTATTTATATAGTCGCTTAGGTGAATCACTTGTAGAACCACGGCGGCGAGCGGAAGGTGTATAGATGTACACGACGTGAAATGGCCACGTGTTGGGCGATGTAGTGAACTGTGTAAAAAGAAGGGGTGAAGGGGTTTGAGCAAAAATCTCTTGATGTTCTAATTTGGTGCGGAAGACGAGAGGCTCTTGTCGTGCATGTGTGTGCGTGTGTGTGAGGTGTATTGATGTTGATGGTGGTGATTGTGATAGTGATTACTAAGTTGAGAATGTAGGAAGGAACGGAAAAGGTATGTGCAAATACAAAAATTTTCAACCAATTTGATTCTTCCTGTGCTAATTTTGTTGGTCTATATATTCCAATAGTTCTCTGTAATACGTCGTGCAATTCGAAGTTATATTGTTTATCTACTCTTATCTTGGAGTTGAGAAAATATTACTTATCACTTTATTAGAGACTAATATTTATGATTTTCGATGTTTTCGCAATCAACTATGATTTCGCAATCCCGAATGAGATAGTCAAATCATGTTTCAATAAATGTAAAAAATGCAGCTCTACATCGTCATAACTGGCAAAACAATCTCTAAGAGGAGACAAAGCCGATCAAATATGTTCCTCTTAATGACTTTTACTGTTATGTGATTGGTAGAATTGTTTCACCATCCTTCGGGATTTGAATGACCGATGATTTTGTCCCATTGAAGGGGCTATGGGAATAATATTATGAATGATATGATAATGTGATTTGTTTGCGCACTGCAGACTGAAAATATATTATGGGATCTACACAAATAAAATTATTGGTGACTGTAGTAGCGATACAAATAAAACGGAATATGACATCATTAAAACGGAAGAAGTAATGGGAATAATATTGGAGTGAAAAAAATCTAGAGAGTGAATCTACTGATTCCGTGCATAATTCCTCATATCATTAGTCCCGTAATTAATGTTGTATCAGAGAGATGTCCGTCTTCCTTCCAAGCTGGAATGTGAGATCCAGCGCCAACCAACACGTCGCTTGCGTCGTTTTCGCCCAATCAGGTTTCTCCCCAGAGGTACCAACCCATCTGGCTGGCCTCCCGACTTATTTGCTAATGAAATCCACGTAAGCGTGTGTGTGTGTGTGTGTGTGTGTGTAAGTGGATAGGTAGAGAGAAGGACGGCGAAGGAAAGATCGTCCGTGACCATTTGTCAGGGTAAGCAACGGTGTTGCCGGCGGCGGGCCCAGAAACGCCGCCAAGAGGTAGAAAGGCCAACGGTGTCAAGACAGGATGTTGGCGGCAGCGGATCCAGAAAGCAAAGCAATGCGTCGACAAAAAGTCCTTGACCGCTGGATGCGCGAGATCAGCACTGGAGGAGGGGAGAAATTACGAACGCCATTGTTCCAGGCAAGAAAGCGGGGCAGGAAGTGCATTCTAGAGCCAACGAACGGCCTTTCAGGACATAACTCGCGTATGTTCTTGTCCCGCTCGTGCGCGCAGCGCGTCAAGAAAACTGGGTGGCGCATGAGCGGCAGTAAATTGCGAAGACGGGTTAATAAGTGGGTCTACAAAAGCTACAATAGAATGAATCATACAAACTTGGTGCGTGTGAGCTTCTTGTGGTTAATAATAATAATATATTTGAAATACTTGTTTGTGGACTATCCACGAAACATTTTGATAGAATAAATATCAATTCTAGATGGAAAGAGGGTTTTAGAACAGAGCAAGCGTGTTACACATGTTTGAGAAGACCATTAAATTCATACGCAGCAATTTCGTAAAATATCCCTTTCTTTTCTCAGAAATAGTTATGACACTCGAAGAAAGACTGACTCACTTGAAGAAACTCGTCAAGAAAACTGGGAGCCACATGAGCAGCGTAAATTATGTGGACTAGTTAATAGCTGATCTGAAAATGCTGCAATAGATAAGTCATTCAAATATGACTTGAATGGACTTTTTCTAATTAACAATGTATTATATTTCGGGTTTCTTATATGACCTTGACATATTCTAGAATAATACAGTTATAAAATCTACACAATAAACCATATAGAACAGAAGAGACACAGTAACATTGCCACAAACAGTTTCAGGATGGATACGAAATATATGTATCGCACCTTCCTACGACTTCCGTAAATTTCCATAAATATTTATATTATTTCTTTAAAAACAACACGTCAAGGAAAGTGAATGAGGTATGGGCGACCACAAATATTGCAAGCATGTTAATATGCCAATCAGAAAATGTTAGAAAACATAGACAAGCCTGACGTGTATGGCCTTTCTGTGAATAACAATATACTCCAAGTAGGTATTTCTTGTCAGACCACGACATACTCTGTCGGACTACAACCCTAAAGACTGAGTGAGAAATACTCTTTAGAATAGAGGGGAGAATAAAATTTCTTGATGTTTCCATGATTATCGTTAGCCACCCATAATTGTGACGTTTTAATGGAGTCTCGCAGTCTATCCAGTAACGAAAAAAGATAGTTTCCATTAAAAATCCATTCACTTTTGCACGATGTATCAGCAAGTGTAGAAACTAGAAACAGTTGCCATGGAGGGAAAGAAAAGATAATTGTTTGCTTGTTTCCCATGCGTTCCAGGCAAGCGCCGCTGCATGACGGATCGCGGGGGCGGTGTCCGACCCTGGCAGCCACTGCTCAGGGCGGAAAACCACGTGTATGCCTCACTGCGAACCTCTCGTAATGCCTGCCGTCATTAAAGCAAATTACTCTAACAGTGTTGGACATATCTGACCTATCTCGTCATACACTTTTAACATAAATATTTTCGGGCTCATTACATCATTAGTGCGAATGAATGGTTACAGAATATTGATTACATGTCACTCACGAACACTTAGCTCCCGTAAGTGCAGTGCATGTTATTCTCGGTACGAGGCGGTGTTCCTTCCTCGCTGAAACGTAAGGTCCGGCGCCAACCTATTCGAGGTTAGGATAGCGAGAGTTTTCCTCAGGTATCTCCTTCTGCGGGTCCGCGACCCGTTTAGGACAACGTCTAGGCTAGTCGATACCCCATACATGTGGTAGTGTAGTGCAAAAACAAGTGTGAGTGTGTGTAGGGGAGAGGAGAGGACAAGTTTAAGGAAGGGAAGATCGCGCGCAGTTCGTAGCCCGTTTTCGGATTGATTGATTATTTGAAGTTTCCAGGCTCCTCAAGTGCAATGGTCATTTGCCCCGTTAGTGAAATGAATGATTATTCCGGGATGTCGGTTTTCTGGATGGTGAGATCCAACACCGACCAACACGTCGCGGCTGGCGGGGGTTTTCCAATCTAGGTACCTCCCCCAGCGGGCCACCACCCTACCATGCGGGAATAGCTCTAAGCTTCCCACCGGTCTCTCGCCATGTGTAGTGCATGTAAGTGTAAGTGTGTGTAAGTTAAGGGGTGAGGATAGGACAAGGAAGAGGAAGGAAAAATCGTGCGTGGTCCATGACCAGTTTGTTAGGTACAGCTCCGGAATTCATTGGGTTTTAATCAGAGAAACCACAGAAAACTAGCAATCTGAGTAGTCGGCCGTTAGAAATATAATATATAACGGATGTACGAGTATATAATATCTAACCACCATATAATGGATATATTCTACCAAGTTAATACCTATTTCAGGAGACTTCGAGGTACGCGCATTCGTTTCAAAGATCGCCCGGAAGAAGTGGTACAGGAGCTCATGCTTAGTGGTCAGACTGCCCACCGTCCATTATTACAACTGCGTGGTTCAATTGCTGATCAATTCATGTAGGATTTGTTGTGGACAAAGCGGGTTCTTGGTGCGTGTTTTTAGGAGTTCCTCTAACACCGTCTCTCATGCCACCAATACTCCAGCATCATTTAAATATCAAAATCATTGATATAAATGGTCGATAAAGCTAAGAAATGTGTATTGTATTGAAGAACTTACTCTAACTAGTATTCGGTATGATGGCGTACGTAGTGTCCACAACTGCATCACAGATTATGGAGGAATCTGGGACTGGATCGGTGCCTACCACAAGGTATACGTAAAACAGCTCCTAAACGCGATTTAAAAAGGGGATCTATCTTTTCTTTTTAAAAATTAATAAGTCTAATACTAATTGGGGATTACCGCAGCCGAATATGTATTCTTCCCTTAAAATATCGGCATCTCGGAAGGCATCAAATTTTCTGAGAACCAAGAACACCTTGAACACTGCAACAAATACTCATTTTCGATGGATGCTGCTATTATTGAATTTCTCTTGAAAACATAACAATAATAATACCATCTTATTTCATGGCATGTATCACGCCATGCGAATTTTTGAAGAATGCATTTTTTTTAAACACACCGAAAGTTACTATCTTATTTTTAAGTAAATATTGTTCCTCTTCTCCTTGCAGGTGTTGATTTTCTACATTCGTTACAATCTTAAGATAGATCTTCACGGTTACAGGAATTTTAATTGATCTAACGCGTTAGTTGGCCTTCGTGTCTTTTACTGGCAAGTTAATTTTAAATGTAAACTCATGCATTCTTTCAAAATCAAAAAGTATAATTTACTCATGCTTATGGAAATCGATACTTACAACTGCGTGGTTCAATTGCTGGTAATTCATTATTGTGTGAAAGCGTTCTTGTGCTTTTGGAAGTTCCTACACTTTTATGCTTTAATACTAACATCATTTAAAATTACAAAATCTAATAAATGGTCGTAAAGGATGTTATTGTATTGAAGAACTACTCTAGTCAGTGTTTCTAGATCGTACGCAGTTTGCAAAATAGATATGAGGAATGAAACTTGATCGTTGTATCATTCTAAGTGTATAGTAAATGAGCTCGTGAACTGATAAGAAGGTTATTTTTAAAAAGTTAATAGCTAATAAAATTGGATTCGATGGTCGAATAGTGTCTTCAATTCAGTATCTAACTCATTTGCTGGTGAACCAAGACACTAAACGCATTCAGATAATTCTGAGGAAATTGATTTTGTATCTTTGCTAATTTCCTTGCATTTTGCTGCATTACGAATGAGATTGGGCAGGCGTAGTAGTTAAAGCAAAGAGGAATCTTATTATTATTTTAAATATTAATAATGCCTGCTGAATTCTTGACCAGACGCTGGATCTATATTACAGGTTTAATTGATTAATTTGATCTGACTTGTGATTTTGGACAGCTGCTTAATGAGTTTATGTAACCATGTTCTAGTCTTTAAAAAAGTATTTGATGCATCTTCTAAGAAACCCGATATTTTGCAACACTAAACATCACTCGCCGCCGTGGAAGACGGAGAAGCGAGTTCCTACGAATCGAAACCGGCTACAGGGAGGGACTCCGCTCGCGTTTCCTTCGCGTGACTCGCGAGCGACAGTGGCGCGCCGTATTACGCATTTCAGCGACCTCGCCATAAAAGTGTTGCAGCGGTATTTCGCTTTCTCTTTCCGCCAGACAGCGGAACTCTTCTCCGCTTTGCGGCGCGGGGCGTGGATGCTGGGGCCCGGGCGACGCCGCCGTTCTCAGGCCATCGCGCGCACGGGCCAACGCGCCGGAAGGAGGAAGGTCGCGCGGCGGGGGGAACTAACGTTAGATGCGGTGGAGCTTGCGATACTTCTTCGTGGTTACGATACCAGTGCTTACGCCTGAAGGCTATACGTCGATTTCTTTTGAGCTGCTCCTGACAGGTCATCAGCTGTTACGGTGTCATCCAATCTTGAGCTTACACGTCAGTTCAGTGTGTCTCTACGGTGACGTTCAACCTCTCGATTGAATGGCACCGTACCACATGATTTATGTTAAGTGCAGTTATGTTTAAATCCAAGTACACACCTTGAAAAGGGAGAGTCATTTTGATGGGTGGGTTCATTCGTTGGAGTTTAAGGTCATTCGGTTCAATACAATTCAATGTTGCCTTATTTTAGGTGGCGAGACTCGGGCAATTAGGCCTGTTCTTCCACCTGACCATACGAATTTTCTGCCATCCAGCAGTGAAAGAAGATATATCACGTGGGCGGACGGATAGAGGGATTAGAATTTTGCTCAGAAGATTCTTTAAGGCTTGAGGATTTTTTTGAAGTCAAAATTCGTTCGTCAAAATTCACGCGTTTTATTGGATTTCACCCTGTCATTGAGGTGATCTATGGAGTAAATGATAGTAATAAAGGTGATACTAATCTTGATGGGATATGAGATCTAGGGAAAACGGGAAACTCTTACAAAACATTTTTTGCACCACAGGTTGAACGTAGATCGATCGGTATCCACGTGGATCGAGTAACTCGCTCCCAGCGGTGGAAGACGAGCTTCCTAACCGCTACATCACAAGTTGGCCCGGAGCTTGTGGTTCAATGCGTAAGATATCCGTGCTCCTAGCGTCTTGGCATGCTTTATCGTTCGTGCTCTCTAGACTAATTAATTACAATATCCTAATCTCAATGCCTTCCAAAACCATATTCAATAGTTCGTATGACGATTACGCCAAACTACACAATTCTTTACGTACCTTTCCTGAGTAACAGAGTAAAGTAATCTACCTATATGACATTATTCTCAAGTTTTTAAAAAGACTTCTTAATAGTTGTACATTTTTTACTGAACAATTATTTCCGCAACAACTCGAATTTAAAAGTTTGATAATTTAAAACGCAGGGTATATTTGCTTAAGTTTTGCACGGCGAAGCCACAGTTTCTTGACATCTTTTTACATTAAATGGATTGAAACTGAAATCAGACACTGCAAAAATATATCGATAAAAATTGGGAATAATTTCTGAAGATAACAGTTGATTTCATTCATATTACTGTATTTGAAGATATTCATGGTTAATATTTCTTAACTTACACAAAAATAAAAACATCTAACAAATATTTTTAATTTATAATTTTAAGTTCTGTAGGCACTGATAAATGTTAATTCATGTACTCAAATCTATTACAGTAAAAAATTAAAGCAAAAAACAGAGAGGAGGGGTGCAATTAAATACGAAAGACGAAAAACAACGGCCACCTGTATCCACCATAAATAATTTCAATCCTGATAATATTTTCCAGCTTTTTAACTTGCTGACTCAATATTCCATTAAATCTTGTAATCAGTTTCTAACCCTATCTTCCAAGTAAATACTATACTATACGTCGGAAAATAGACCAGATATTCTAGAGCTTGATCAATTATTTCTCCCAGGCAAAGAGAACTCTCTAACCTCTACCAACGTTACTTTTCATCTGCTTCTCAGCGTGCATATCTTTATCCTCGCCACAATTACCTAATAGAGAAGTCCTCGCAAGTGACAACGTACGTAGGCACGGCCTTTACAAGAACCTGTTTGGACACCGCATATTCAGACACCTGAAGTGCCTACAGCAAAGTCTAGTGCAGCAGGTCTTACAACAAGCACTGTAAAATACAAGCACAAATGATGCGTAAGACCCCTGAGGGAGAAAATTGCTCTTACATAGCAAACTGGTTCTCGGCGCTCTTACGCAGAAACAAGGGTATTAAAACAAAGCTTCTAGAACTTGAGCGGTAGGTGAGCCATTAATCAAGAGGATTAAGCGGAGCGAAATTCCTCTGATGTCTAATGAGCGTCACAGACAAATTTTGAGTATGATGGCTTAATTACTAAGTGCAAAAAATATTTAAGCATAATATGTATAATCAAGCGAATAATTTGGCAGATATTTCATTGTTAATGAACACGAAAGTGTCTTATTTATTCATGTTCTTAATTGTGACAAGCAGTCGCTGCCAGGTTCAGAAGAGTAGGGAACACCCATCTTAAACGAAGATGTGCCAGGTTTGTTTATAAAGTAACGTAAAAAATATGCTTTAAATAAAAAATACGTGGCTAAAACTCTATCTTGTCCGCGACAAGTGCCATTATACGTTATTCACACACAATTTTATTTATACAACAAACTAATACGACCAGAAAAAAATTCCTATTACACTTGGGGAAACAAATTTAGTCGGGATCTACGGGCATTTTGGATATCTTTCTATCTAGTTGCTCCCAACAACACCACAGGACGATAGTAATCGTGCCAAGTTCGCAATTGTATCTCAATTGTATCTGAATGAACCAGCAGAGAACCATTCGACGGTGGTGAAGCTGGTGTCCATCAAAGAGACGTGCGAGCATAGAGAGAATTTCGCACCCGCCTATGCAAATTGCCTCTTCTATAATACGAAGACATGTCTAATAAACAAGTTTATTTCCTGTCGTCTTCACTTGGTAGTCACAATAAAAGCAAGAAGTTTAATATGCATGCTTTTTTGGAAGCCCGCAATTTTTTTCTCGAGACGATCATGGCAGCAATTTCCGAACGAGGTACAGATTCCGCTCTGGGGTCCTTCCTGGAAGTGGCGGCTGGCGAAGGTCGGCCGAATCGACGAGCAGGGGACCAGCTCCCCGCGGGGCTCCCGGCTCAGCCTGGCCGGCGCGGGGCTCAACAAGCAGGCAGAGGAAGGAGGGAGTAGAAGAAGGGGCTGCAGGACCACGGATGATGGAGGCACCCTAGGGATCGTCCCTTGTAGAAAATTGGAGGCCCCTTACTGGAAAATAATTAATTTATGTTTTACTGATATAATACTGATATGTTATTGCGCTCTACGCGGAGCTCGATGTAAACTGCATAACTTACCTGGATCGAGAGGATTGTGGTTACGATGGAAATACGAAAACAGTTGAATAAATCCTTACGTTCTCTTATGGTGGGAATTAGGAGGGAATTATGAGAGGGAATTACGGGAAGGAAATAAGAAACGACACACCGAGTCAAGTTGACATCTAGTTAATTAGTAAATAAGCAAATCTGAATCATTAAAATTAGATAAAAAAAGAGCATCGTAAAAGAACGTTGTAAAAGAACATTGTAAGTACCACGGGCGTTAAATGGTTTTAAGGATCTCGGGCGACAAAATGTCCTCGGGGCAAAGGTCCTCATAAATACATGACTACTGCCCCTATGCGATCATACTTATCTACAAATGCGCCTCAATCTACTAGTTAAAATGTTTAAATCAAAGAAATACTATGCAAGGAAATTTGAAAAGTGGACTTGTTTTGTAAATCTGGAAATGCTTACAGGCCCCCATCTATTAGACATCGGACCTATTTCAAAGTAAATACATGGAAGAATGTGCATATATTACTCACAACATTCGCAATTATTAAAAATGAATCAGCTGTGTTTCTCACGAAACTTCTGAATATCCTTTTTTTATTTGTGCTTAATGAAAGTCGCTTAATGAAAACAATTTCGAAATATGCGCAATGGACTCAGCAGTGGGTGCGAGAGACGAGTTATAGGCAATGGAGAGAGTCGTGGGATGGGGGAATTACGAATATTAGAGTGCATGGGTGGATAAAAGAAGGCACTTGATATTTGAAAACCTCTTGTCTTTGGAAACAGAAATTATTGAATTTTAGTCACTATTTAACATGTTGATGCTGCCATAAAATATTATTAGTTATTGAGAGAGGGATAACGAAATAATTAATCAATGGACAACAATTTCAGTCAACTTTTCAAAATGAATTTGTTTATATTTAGTTTTTTTCTTCTAAAATATTTCATTGGGAAGTATGAAAAGTAATTTCCAATTTTTTTAATAACCTGCAAGCGCACTATGAAATATTGCATACGCATTGTATTAGCAACCTGAATTCAAAGGGCAAGCAACATAGCTTGGGTGTCGCCGTATCGCAGCTGACAGTGGTTTAATTTCTTTGCCTGGTGAATGAAATCCCCATTGCACCTGCCTTATTGCTCGGAGGCTCCGGCGCCAGTGGTGCAATGAAATTGATATCCGTCGGCCGGAGTCATTAGCCGGATTGCATTACGAGGCCGAACAAAGGCTGCTGGGGCAACGCTGTCGCGCGATGCCTGCGAGGGGTAGGTGGGGCGACTTGAGGGAAGGAGAGACGTGGCTGAGGCGGCGTCAGGTGCGTTGGTGCTCGCGGCGAGACTATTGTGTTCAAAGCAGCGATACAGATGGTGAACATGAACTGGAGGTGGATAGGGAGTCATCGGAACTCGACAAGACAACTAAACCGCCGAATCTGAAAGAATTGTACGAGTTGTTAGTAGACTTTGCATGGTAGGTTTGGTCTTGGAGGAGGAGGAGGAGCAGGTGAAGACATTTACAAGGAATTTCATTCAATTTCTGAATTACTTTACTCTATTGGTAGGGTAACTGTCGATCAGTGCGTAATGAAAGGCATTTAATCTATTTTCATTAAGGTCCTCAACATTAAATTATCATCTGCACCAATCTACTCTCGTCTTTCCATCTTCCTTCAGGTAGAATTGGAATAATTAGAGACGTAGTACTGCGAGGTCACAAATAGGCAAGGAAAACACTGTTTTTTCAGAGTTGATAAAAAAGTTCTCGAACTCGATTTTTCCAAATAGCACAGCATTCATTTATGAAAAAGCAGAAGTGAAAGAGCCCAGCGTAGAGAGAACATGCAAATTAATAGTTTGCACAAAAAAGACATTTACATTGTTACTGACGACCAATAACTTTGAAGCATTAATTTCCCTTTCACTGCGGCCTATCATACAAAGAAACATACAAACAAACGTCACCACTTCACCTTCCGAGCAGGTTCTGCTTCTCTGATAATGTAACGTCATGGGTAGGGATCTACGCCACAAAGGAACTAACACGAGTGGGTATATACAATTTATTTACATAAATAATTACATATTTACAAAACCTCTCTCTAAGGTGTTTCGTCGGAGCTACCAACAGCAGCTCCCCCTCTCCCTACACGCGCCTTGCGGCTGCGGCTGCGCCTACGACTAGCCAACTAGGGATCGGGATAGGGGTCGTGGAAAGGGAGGGGACGGGAAAAGATACGGGAAAGCGGATGGGGAAGGGAACAGGGACAAGACCTAGAACGGGGGTGAGGAAGGTGGCAGAGGTGTTATGTAGGCGGGGGGCATGGTGGGAGTGGGGGTGGTGGCGGTGAGGACGGGGCGGGGAAAGTGCGGGGAAGGAGCGGCAGGGCGGGGCCGGCGCGGAAGGGCGAGGGGAGCCACCGTGCAGGAACGCGGGCGGGAGCAGAGCCTCCAGGTAAATGACTGCGTCCGCCGCCGCATCCATTACGCGCGCAGACAAATGAGAACCCACGCGGCGCACAGGAAGCCTCCGCGCCGCCGGGCTCCAGCGGGGCGGGGCGGGGCGGGGGCGGGGCGGCGAGAGAGCCAAGGTGCAGGCAGCGTGTGGGCAGGCGCAGTTGTGGGAGGGCTGGTGGTAGTGGGCTCGATCGGTGGGCGAGTGATGTTGCAGCTGGGCGAATATGGAGAGGGTCATGGTGGGGAGTTGCAGCCAGAACGAATGGTGTGAATAAATAGGAGCGTTAGGCACCAAAGAAAAAAAGCGAGAGTATAGTTGCCTGAAAGCTACGAAAGGAAACAACTGTCAGATGGAGGCGGACGAATCTTCCTTAAAAATGTTGATTTTCTAACATTGCTTTGTCCTCCGTATGTTAACGATACACCATTATCTTGAATTGTCTGATTGATGATTCCGGGCTCGTCAACTGCTACGGTCATTAGCTCAGATATTGAAGTGAACTTCTTTATGCTCAGAGTTTACAGGGATTCTATCCCAATCGATGGTGACATCCGATCCCGACTTAAAACGTCGGCTAACGAGAGATTCCTTCTTCAGGTATCAACAATGTCGAATTTCATTTGCTCCCCAATAATGGATTTTCTGCAATTAGTATCTGAGATTGAATTAATTCAAGTTGAATTTTTCCCAATAATATGCCATAAAAATCTGCCAATAATATTGATACAGTCTGTCATCAAGCGGTAATTAGTGTAATGTCAGAGATTTAAAAATAAATCCATAAAGATAATGTATGTTTTTTCACCGATTCACCTTAAAATTTTAATTTTCGCTTTTTTGAAGTTACAGCAAAATTCCGAAAAGACGACGATATATGATAGTGCAGTGCATATAAATATGTGTAAGCCAGGAGTGACGAAAGGACAGGGAAGAGGAAGAAACGAACGCGCGCGGTGTGGCCCATTTATTAAGGTACTGCTCCGGCATTCGCCTGGTATTGATCCACGGAGAATATTGAATGGGAAAAACCGCCAAAAACTAATGATCTGAGCAGCCAGCCGCCAGAATTCTCCTCCAGACAGCAGCTGAAGGGCCGAGCTATACAGCTAGTGTGAAAAATCCGCCCCTGACCTCCCAGTTTGGGTAGCTGCTGAGGCAGCAGCAATGTTGTCTCTGAGCTTAGCTCAGCCGGTTCCAAAATTTAGAAATTTACAATCTAAATTCACCATAGAGTGTAAACATTTCTTGTAAATTAAATATTACATCCACTTTTTCTCACACTGAACCAAGCTTTGTAATTCTGAAGGATGCCTCCTTCCCTAAACGTAGAGAGATAAATCTCAATAGAAGCAAGTGAGGAAGTGAGGCTGACAAATGACTGGGGTGGGTGCGCGGACGTACACCGGCGACCCAGCGCTGAGGAGAACAAATGAGTGCGCCGGTAGGTGAACCGCTGGGCCGTCAATTAGACGGGCGGCTGAGAAGTGGCGCTGGCGGGCGGTCAGCGGGGCGGCCAAGCCAGCGGGCGGGGGCAGGGAAGAAGAAAAGACGGACGAGCAGGAGCGAGGGCTCCCACGGCACCGCGGGCGACGCGCCCTTCTCAGGGCACAATCGCAGGAAGCACGCGTCCGTGCCCGCGCCGCCACCTGCCCTTGGTAGCTCCGGCCCTTGGCGCGTCCGCCCTGCGGCGGAAGGAGTACCCCAAGGGCCTGCGCGGGCGCGTGACTCCGGATTTTCCGCTCCTGCGCGGGGGAGGGCCGCTCCCACGCCACGAGGAACGCGGGAGGAGGCGCGGGCGGCTGCACGGCGCGTCACTTGCTTATCCCTACGCCCATCATACGTTCTAGAAAGTAATATCTGCCGGTTGCCAACACATCTACATGGAGTAGTGGCATTCAATATCTAAAGTAGTATGTTATCCAAACGGGGGGGGGGGGCAAATATACAGAAAACCAACTTCAAAAATCGAAAGAAAAAAAACAACTCTTTTTCAGTTAAATTACAGATATTTACGTTTTGAAAGAAAATTCCTTATAAAATGAACATAATTATATTCAAAGATACAACTTTCCAATAATAATAATAATAATAATAATAATAATAATAATAATAATAATAATAATAAACTTCTTTCAAAATATGTAGCGTATTTTCACATTTTCATAAATTTTACCTTATGGTGGAATATTCAACCAAAATAACTGTCCACTTTCCACTGTCCTCATAAGAACTATGGTGTTGCGCAATTCGCTTTACTCCAGTAGGAAATTGTTTAAGTATAAATAATAGAAAACCAAAAAATACTCCCTAAACAAAAAGTAATAAAAAATGTATATACGAAAATAAATTATCTTATGTCACGAAATAATCTTGTCGAAATTTTAAATGAAAAATGATTTCACAAAAAACATTCTTATAATCCGGTAGCCATGATTACAATTTGTTCACTTCTTAGTAATTCCCGTGATATACTGTAATAAAAATGTCATGTCATCGTGTTTAATTCCATACACAGAGCGCTAAATCCTCACGAAATATTTCTATGAAGTCACTATTTAAAATTCGAGGAGTTCGGTGGCTTTATTTAATTCTTGACGTCAGTACAACATAAATGTCACTAGTAAATCACTCGTTACACTTGTTACTTCAAAACTAGTAGAAGAAAGCAGTTCAACCATTATAATGTTAATTTAGAAGTAAAACGGATAGAGATCATGGCATTTCCATCCTAAGGCTATCACGAGGAAAACCGCCATCCTCAACCACGACCGTAAGACTCCGAAGCTGTTTCGAAATATGTAAACCACCAAGGGCAACTTTCCACGGCCTCACGCAACAGCGCAAAGAGCACATTAAATGTAAATACAGTGCTGTTTAAGTGAATCACATGACAACACTAGTGAATTCGATTTGACTTCAACGTCAGTAGGTGTTGTGTATGTTATTTATTACACTGATCGAAACGCTGTGAAACACCTGGCAGATTACACCTTCCATAAAAATTCCTCCAGGAAATGTGTGTATTACAAGCCATTTAATATCAGACAATTCAAATGATGAGTTTGATAACGGAAGAAAAAGTATAGCAACTGGTGAATACTTCCAGTTTTACTTTCTTTCAGTTTTATCGTTTTATTTTCAACATTCATTACATGAAGCTGAAAACATTTTTGTAAAACTCGTTGTCTCAAATTATAACTTCGTAATATTTAGTCGTATTATTCCGTTCCTAGGAAATGTTGAGGCTTTGCCATCGCTTCCTATGCCTTCATTAAGCCAATTTTCTCTGATGGTACGTTAATTGAGAACGTTGGCAGCAGAAACCCGGATACAGCATCATCCAAATGGATAAGATTGACCAGAATCCGACAGAGGAAATCTCAAATTTGCATGCATCAGAGGCGAGTGACTCAAGACATTTGGGCAACGTACATTAACTGTGTTGACCAGAGATCACACGATCTGCCAAACAACTCGGAATTTTACGTGATTCGATGGAACTTCTGAGTCGCTCGCATTACGATAGGTAAACACACTAAATCGGCGATCAGGCAGGAAATACCTTCCAGCACATTGGTGCTGTTTGTTTATTTGTGTTTTTAATTCGACATGCTGTTTACCGCTTTCCACACATCGCAGGCGGGCCGCCTAAGAGAAATGTTAGCGTGCTTCTCTCATACTTGGCATTCTCCCCACCCGTTCGGAGTAGAAGGGAATCAAACATTACCGAAACGAGATTTTGTTACGATTCAGAAGATTCCATTAGCCCTCTGCCTACTAAACATACTCGTGTAACAAGTAGGCTAGAAGTCGTCTAGGTGAATGATTAGTCATGTTTTTTAGAGAGACGTAATGGTAATCTATTGAGATACAGGATGGGTCACCTGAGAAGTTTGTCACAGCAACTAGCTTCGAAACAGTTTGAAGTATCGGGTCGCTGCACTAGCACCGCTCCTACGTATGGAAGCTATCTAAAATAAGTCTTTTTCCCTCGCACAGCGTCAAGGAGCGAAGGCCTACAAGATGTCTATAAGCTTGTAGCTGTCTATTTGCTAACGTACAAGCCGTTCTACAAAATCTTCGTTTGCTTTGGCGAGAACTAGGGAAACAGGCGGTGTAGTGTAAGGCAGTACGTACTCTACGCACATCTGCAACGAAATGTGGCCGTTCAAGCTGCCTATATGTCAGCTTACAAGCCGACACATAAGCCAACCTACAAGACGGTCGGCCCACAAGACGGTCGCCCGACAGTCGGCCCAAAAGACGGTCGGCCTACAGGTCGACATATAACACGCCGAACAAGAGGTGGCTCCAGTCGACCTACACGCCGGTCTACTGGCTGATCACTGGCGTCAGCAAGAACGACGGCCAGGACACGGGCAGTCCCTTGATCAGCCACACCAGCCGTGGCCACCTGAAGCGGTCCGCCGACGCAGGCGAGGGCGGCGGCCGCCGCGCCGGAGGGGCGCCCTGGGCGGTTTATTGGGCCATAGGGCGGGAGAGCGCTGGCACGCGACCGGAGCTGCGCGGCCCCCGCCGTTCCCAGACGCGCCGCCCCGCGCCGTGGCCAGCGGCGGCCCCCCCCGGCCCCCGCTCTGCTGCAGCGCACGCTGGCGCGCTCGGCGCGGGCGAGCAGGGTCGGGGTCGCCGTTACTCCACCGAAGATTCAATCGGAAGGGGCGTTTTAACACGAAGATGAAAGTAGTATAGGTTTTCCTTGCGATTCTCTAACACGTATTGAAGTATTCATAAATCCATGAAATAAAAATGAACATTTTTTTCTTGATTAACATTTTCAAATTGAATGATGTAATGGTTAAAGTATTTTATGAATAAATGTGAGGAACGTCTAATTGTTGTGGTGGTTGCTACAGGGTACGAAACTGGACAACGAAAGAAGATAGCTGCGTTTGCGTAGTTATCTCATGGAGGGACACACAATTAATTTATTTACAAATCATCACAAACCCTTTATAGACGTTCGATAAAAAGAGACAATTGATACTTAAGTCATTTGCAGCCTAATGAATTATTTGTCTATTAAACAGCAATATGTATTTCCTTCTCACACCTCAATACGCTTCAACCTTCTTTTTCTTCTGATTTCTATACAGCAGTACATTTCTCTTTTTAACGACTAAGACGGAATTAAAATAGCCTTTGAGAATTTTCACCCTTTAATTGTTTTTGATTCACAATCTCATAGTTCTTCGAATACACATAGTTTTCGTACAATGTTCTCTAAAATCTGGCGAGTCAACAAAACATTGGTGTACAATCTATTCTCACAGATAGTAAAATAATTTCTCTTGTGATCATTGTTCGATAAAAAAAATGTATTAGGCCAGTATAGTTTGATTGGTGACTTTTTCTGTCACAATCTAATTTGAGTGGTGACTTTTTCTGTAAAAATGTTGTTAAGTAAGTAGCTTCCAGATGACTTATATCCGAAAGCATTGTTCGGTGGAATTTCAAAACAAAAAATATTTTTCTGTCCCTTCCTTTTTCCATCTAAATCAATTTGTTTAAAATGAGAACAAATATTTCTTTTTAGGAAGAAATACTTTCTAAACCTTTGTAAGGCATAATAGTCTCGTACCCTTTGAGAAAAATCACTTGCAGACAGCACAAAAGAAATTTTACGCAGTGTGGACGCCAATGAGACGCAAGAAACGATCACTTGGTTATTACTCACGAACACCGCATTATTATGCGGTAAGAAACTTGAAACTAGTTCTTCAAGGCAGCCTATAATTATGGTACGGATTACACAACATCTAGAGTGAACGCACTATTCAACACCTTGATCGGCTTTTTCCTTCTGGGAATTCGAGTTTTCCTCTCGAGAGCATTGAATGAGGATTCCTAAAACTACGAAACCAAATATTATGTAAGCTCGAGACCACACTCAAATATTGCAAGAGCAACAAGTAAAAAAGTATCCTCCAAGTTGTTGTTTGTGGCTATTTTTACATTATAAAAATATATCTTGTGTATAATGTTTGAATCAGCAAACTACGTAGCAATGAAATTAAAATCGTTCAATAAAGAAAAGCTTCGTTTTTAAGTTTAGACACACACATTCAATTCTGAGGTAATTTTTTCATTCATGGTATCCGTTTCTTCTTTGCCTATGATTGACAACTTATTTAAACACACTTTGATTATATTATTTTCGCAAACATTTTATATAAAAAAGAGTAAAGTTTGCGGGATATTAATATTATCGTATGATAAAATATTTGTTTTCGATTGGCACCGAAACTTTACACTTTCGCGTGCTAAAAAATGTAAATTATTTCCTGAATATTTAATATCTCTGTTTACACTGAATATTTAATATATCGATGTACTAGTTCTTGAAACGAAGGTCACGGATTAAAGGCAATCATTCCTTTTCCACCCTGTCGCCTATTCCATTCTCAATACGAAGAAACGCATTGATCACATCCTGACACAGCCCATCTTATCACTTGCATCTAGAAAGACTTTGACACAACTAAGAATTTATCATATTACGCCAAGACATGAACTGGGCTGAAACGCGTTATGAAGAAGGAAATATCGCTGTCTTTCCAGTAACGTGTACCGGGAGGTATTAGGGTTTGAATCGATAGTTCTGAATTTTTGACACAAGGTATTTCAGAACAGCTATTTCAGCAACTAGAATTATCCTGGTGGTCCGCTAAGTGGTTTTCAGTAGGTTCCTCTTAACAATATCACGCGTATGCCAGAGAAGTACCTTCATAAAATGTCACAGATCGCGCGCGATCATTCCTTTCTCACCTTTGTCCCCTTTTCTCTCAATACACTTGCACCCACCACTGTACTACACATTTCGGAGACCAGTCAGGAGCTTTGAGCATGTCCCGGCTGTGCCTGGGCCCCGTTGGTGCAAAGACCTGGAAGGGAAACCCCCCCTCACGCCGACGAGTAGGTCGGAACTAGCGAGGACCCAGCGGAAGAATATCGTCCCCTTCACTTACAGCACGAAAGGCGTAAGTACGAGGATAGTAAAAACTAATACCTTCTATTTTTCTACTCTAATAAAAAATGAAACGTGAAAAAATGTAAATGAAAAATTTGAACTTGCCACTATTTCTCAAACCACCTCCTTCAATCCACCGAAGCAGTAACTTACTGCGTCTACGAGAGGAGCTCACCAGTAGTTTGAAAACTGGCCGACATCGATGTTCGAAAGAGACCGCGTTGTGTGATTGAATTCTTGAATGCAGTAGGTAAAACGTGATAGATGAATTGTGTCGCTAGATCTCCCTCACTTCATCTGCAGTCACCCAGCGGTCACCGCGAATGATCCCATCGACTAGCGGAATGTTGCGTGGAGTGACACGAACCTACCGCTCCGCTATTCGTCAGCCAACGGGTTTGCCCTTCACCTTCGTTACAGCAACGGACCCATCGTATAACAATGCAGACACCCCCTGTTACTTCACCGTAACACATTTTTAGTCTTTCCTGAATGCGAATGCGCATTTCACCTTCTCATTCACGAATTCAATCACACAATACGGTCTCTTACGAACATAGATGTCGGCCATTTTGCAAACGACTGCTATGCTGCCACATGTTGACGCAGAATGTTATTACTGTGGGAGATTGTAGATGATGATTTGATGAATAGTACCAAATTCAAATTTTTCACTTAATTAATTTTATATAAGTATACAGACAGGAAACATTACACTCCGACTTACCTACGCGGTTGAAAGATCGGGAACCAAAAACACTCACTCGACCCACCCACCCACTTACTCACTCACTCACTTACGAGTGTTCCAGGAGACGGACGAAATGGCCAACCACTGCTCGTCCTTGTTTCGTCATCGCCCCGAAGAAGCAAGGTCCCATCTTCGGACCGCGGCCTTCCAGCGATCTCCGCGAGGGTCTGGTCTTCTTTTCGCTTCCTTTAGGCCGGCCATGGCTTCGACAATGCTAATTCACGCGTGTCGTTTTATTTTTCTCCCTTCGTCTGTTCATTTGTTCCCGGAGCAGAATGCAGTCGCCGCATTACATAAGTAAACTTGTTGCCACCGCCAGGGCTCGGCCTTGGCTGCGCGGGCCTCCAGCTGCAGTAGGATGTCCGCCTCCGGCGTGCCGTGCCTCGAGGCGGGGCGGGGTGGGGGTGCAGATAGCGTGGGCGGCGGTGAAGGAGCAGAGTGGTGTCCTCACTACAGTCGCTCCATTGAATCCTTGTTAGGATTATCAGTAGCAAAGACTTTCAGAGCATACCTGAAATGAATGATTTTTGGATGGCCGATTATGATATGTGATATGAATGATGATGATCATTGTGCAGCTGGATTCTCTTAATTATTCTCATTTCTTTATAATCGAAGAAGTTAATTTCCTTTTTGTTGTTGAGAAATGGGTACATTTACGAATTTCACAATCGAAACGTACATTTCGTAATTTTTAAATTTTTAACATGGGAAGAAGGATAGTATACACACACTATAAATTTGTTCACACTACGGATTAGTTGAAATAACTACAAGATGGTCACGTATTTGCGAAATTATTTTTCACGAGTTATTAGCTTATTCTCGCGGCAAAAATTCCACTTGAAGTGATCGGAATTTAAATCCTATACTCTATGACGGAAAGCTGGTGGGCATTGGTCACGTCGCTATGAGTCGCCCTAATAACAATAGCCCACAATAGTCGCCCTAATGCATAGTCATAAGTAGGGAACGGAATTTATTGTAATAAAAATGCAAAATATGTACATATTATATATGTATGTGTGTGTGTTTATTTTTCCAAAACATGTAAGAAAAATAGAAAATATGTAAAATAAAAATTTATTATTGTGATTAAAATTCTCTACAAGCATTCTCCGGCCATAAAACGTCGCCCATCAGTCCTTAATAAGGACTCGAGTGTCTGAAAGTGGGTTCTACCTCTATTGAAGTAATGGTACTCTAGACTTCACATATAAGGATTTTATTCGAAATATAAAATACGTTCGTAGTATATATTACAATGTTTACAAGGAGCCGGTGTACAAGTGAATAGTAGAAACGTGTAGCGAGTGATGGATCCCAGGAGGAGGGGGTTCAAGGGTATACACTCATCCCTCCAAATCAAACAACGCGATAAGACAATTTACTGTAAAAAATGTTTGTTAGTTTTCGATCGAGTAACGAATGTGCTGTTTGAAACATAAGTAAGTACGTAGTTGAAATTACTTTTGTTCACAAAATCGACCATCCTTTATTCCGAGTAAGTATTTAGCGGGGGGGAAGTAAGTTTGACAATTCATGGCAAAGATATGGTGGTCATAGAACTGTAGTAGCATTACATTTGATTTATAAGAAAGATGATTCAGCAACATATATTGCAAACAAGCATCTGAAACGTTCTGTTTCGACGTATAAATATATTAAAAATGTAGCGAAATATGTCGTAATTGGTAAAATATGTACAAATATGTAATTATACCAAATACGTAAAAATATGTAAAATAAAAATAGTTCTAATTCATTCGAATGTCTTTAAACTCTAAAAAATATAATTGAATGGTGTAAAAACTGTAATTACATGGAAATCCGTTCCCTAGTCATAAGTCAGTAGACGACTTAAAAACTAATAACTCAAGTTAATGTAGTAAAACATATATACGCCCAAAAGTAAGTGGTTATTTGATGTTTCGACAGATTGCAGTTTCATCAATCCTAATCTGGGTATACAAGGGCGTTGATCTTACATCAAGATAATTAAAGAATGCGAGATGTAGTACTTCGATTTATACAGTTAAAGTTCTGTGGGTCGGGGACGTAGGACATCACACTACGTTCTTATTTGGACGAAATGATATTATTGGTACTATCATACGTTTAAAAAAATGATTTAAGGTCGCATTAACCACAAGGTCATTAGCGACCACCCTTATTTAACGTTGGATACCTATTTACGGAATGAATATGGTGATAATGAGGGGTGAATGGACGAACACAAATACAACCATACCCGAAGCGGGACTCGAACTCGCGATCCTTCGACCCGAGATCACCACGGCACTACTGCTTTAGCGATCTCAGCCTCTATCATAGGGTTTTCATGTACTCTTCTTAGAGGTATACAACACCATGTCCTCCATCAAGAAATGACGGCGTTACAGTGCATTTCAATAACATCAAGTTCACTTCCAAGTCCAAAGTGAAACATCTTCAAACTGCTCTCCAGTCAAATTCAGTAAATGTGACATACTGTTGTATACCTCCGATGCACAGAATAATATTTTGATATCGTCGTTAGTGTGTACAGTGAAATCATTCCGGAGGAGGCGGTTATTGAGTTGAGCGATGCTGACAAGAGTAGAAGACGGAGTTGGCACAGTTGTCACGACAGCGGCGGCGATGCGCAACGACAGGTTCTCCAGGCGACCGTCGGCAGCAGCGGAGTAGGTGTGGACGACGGAGGCGATCGCCCACGACAGAAAAGACACCTCCTGTTTGGCTCCTTCCCGAATTGGACGACCTCATCAACGACGCGACTTATACAGCTCGGTGTCACTGTATGTTTCGTAAGAACAGCGATGCGTAGAGAGCGTATTAAGAATTGCAAGACATTGTTTTTGGATGACTCGTCGCCGTGGCGTGGGATTGTCATCGCTGTTGTTCTTCGCCTCGTGTATGCAAATCGGATTTTGGGAGGTGGAGAGCGTCATAAAGTTTGCTCTTGAAAGAGGCTGTTCGCACGGTGCCTATGCACAATACTACTTCATACCTCAGAAATTGTTTTGAGAATTAAGATACGTCTTATACGTCTTGTTTTATATTCTAAATTTGCAATGTTTTAAAGGAGTCCGGAGAGAATTAGGAGTTGTGTAACATGCATAGTTAGTTTGTGATAACATTTTAGACCCTTTTAAAAAAACAATTTAGAAGAAAGCCCCTGCGATGCGAAATATTTGGCATACTATGCTGAAAATCCATCAATCAACGCTACTCATGATCAATCAATTTAAGAAAAACCAATGACACATGACAAATCTATTGTGGAGAAAAGTGTTTTTCGACAAGGGAAAGATTATATAAATGGTGCAATACAATGTAAGAATTTCATTTTGCCGATTATTTCGATAAATTTCTCAGGAATACATCGCTAGAATTTATTTTTTCGATCAGTCTACATACAGTTTGTAGCAGTCTTGTTTGTACAGTCAATAATTTGCTGGGAAACATTAATTTTAAGTGACGACTCAATGTGCTGTGAATTTACAATTCAAAGCCATTTCGGCTAGGTGTACTAAGTTACATTTTATTTAACTGTCATTATTTAGTTAACTTGTAACATATTTTGCGTTAATATTGTAAGTGGAAAACTGATACTAATTATTTTCGAGCAAATTCTGGACAGTACAAACAAGTCCGTTACCAACTGTATATCTTGTGAGTTGTTTCTCTCCGTTTCTCATGATCCCCTCCTATCCACCCACATTTCGACTATTATCAATATCTGCATTCTAACTTGTAACAGATCTCGTGTCTCCTGCTGCTTACCTTCTTTAAAATCCCTACAAAAATTGTCCTCTACATGTTTTTCATTTCTACTTTTTTGTTCCCAAGATTGTATTCCTTCGTCTTGTGTCTTCGAAGAATGCAAAGTCTCATTATGCAGAAAGTTATCACTTCTCCTCAAAATATTTCTTTTCCAGGGGAACACTTCATCTCATGGCATAGCGGGACATCCAGGCGCGCCGACGACTGCTGGTTGTTCCCAGAAGACCCTGACAAGAAGCTGCACACACGGTTCGCGACGTAGGCAGGAGCCACGAGGCGTGAGGGAGGCTGCTATACGAGCGTCCGTTTAAGGTCAGTGGGGCGGTTTAAGAAGTGCGGGCCGCCACACAGTACTCCCAACCAACTCCGCCTTCGCCTCCGCGTACCCCGCTACCAGCCTCCGGACTTCGACACCAGCCGCCGGACTTCGACACCAGCCCGACTTCGACACCAGCGCCGGACTTCGACACCAGCCGCCGGACTTCGACACCAGCCGCCGGACTTCGACACCAGCCGCCGGACTTCGACACCAGCCGCCGGACTTCGACACCAGCCGCCGGACTTCGACACCAGCCGCCGGACTTCGACACCAGCCGCCGGACTTCGACACCAGCCGCCTTCGACATACCGTCGGCGTTTCCACCTCTCCCGCCATATACGCTGATGCCCCTCTACCTCCACATCGGTCATGCATCTCTTCGACTGGTATCGGTCGATTTCCCAATGACACTGACTAGATGAATTTTTGAGGTTCGCGGTGAATGTCTTTTTGGGAATGTTACTAGAGTGATCTTGAGTTTTCCAGCGGTCACGTGCTTCTAGCTGAGGTAAAGTGAGTTCAGGAGCCCCTTGCACGTACAAAAGGGTAGTTTGTGTAAACTTTCTGAAGACAAAACGGATGGATTTTATTGCTCTAACGAGAAATCCTTCTAATAAAGACGCTGAATGTTTCGCAAACGATTCAAAAAGAGGGTTAATTTTTGTCATCTGATTCATTTTTGAAATATTTTTAAATTAATAACATGTTCTAATAGGATCCTACACACGAGAAAGATTTTAAAAAGTACAGTTCAGATATTTCTGGATAATATTTTGCTTTCCATGCATTATTTGTTATGTTGCTATAAAATGCAAAATACTACTTTACCCTTCATTGTAGCGAAGTTTCTCATAGAATGTAGTCATCAGCACTCACCTGAAAAAAAAGAGAAAATGTTCAATCATCGGTACGAAAAGTCAATAATTTTAATTGCCAATATTATTCTCCCTACACATAAGGATGACACATAAGTTTTAGTAAACCATTAACTCAAAAACCTGTTCGTGGGATGCTGCAACAAACAAATTTAAACGAAAAAGTAAATGATTGCAGATTATGAACGTAGGTAACAGATTACTGTATTACAATAATGCATCCTTGGAAACTACGCGTTATACGCCGTTAAATGCTGTGTTCGTGTCCCTGCATTATGTGAGGACAGCTGAGTTTGTGGGAACGGCTGGAGGTTGGAAATTTGGAACACGGAAAATGGCGGCGGACAGATGGGGCCCGATTTATATTTCTTAAGCAGTATTCTACTAAACGGAACATTTTTGAACGTTTTATTAGATTTTTGGAGATTTAGCTATTCTGTGCAGACCTACTCCGTGACATGGGTGGTCAGGGACGAATATTACCCGAAAATTTATTAAAAAATGTACTGAAAATAAGAGACAGAAATGTTATTTCACGATACAATTAAAAGAATATTAATTGAGCAGTTTAATTTAGACTGTTGGAAATATTAAAATCTTTACTCACGCTCAACTCCGATTATATAATGCTTAATGCACAGATCAATGGCTGGCTGTTGGTAGTTAGGGCCCATTCTGAAGATTTTTTCAGTTTTAAAACAATGTTTTAAAGTGTGGAATTTTGCATGGATCCAACTTAACCAGTATCAATTTTTTAATTATCCAGTTTGTGATTCTTTTACATTAAACTGTATTTATTATACAACAGTATTAATTATCAGGATACAGCGTTGATAGTATTTTTACACGAGCTCTAACAGACGAATAATCTCCGGATGGAAATTCCCTGAGGATCCCCATTCCACCCGTCAATTTCTCCCTGCGAAATCTCCCAAGACCTGAACCCTTTATCCTGCTGCTGCGTTCTAGGTGGCAGTGGCGGGGGCGGGGGCGGGGGCGTCGGGTGGGTGTGGGGGCCGGGACGCGGGCGCTGACAGCCTGCACCAGAGGGGGCGTGCCCCGCGCCGCGGGGTCCGGGCGTGCAGGTGCCCGGCCGCAGGTCGCTCCTCCGACCAGCCCCGCCCGGCCCCGCCCCCTGGATCCAATCGGCGGCTGCCGATCGCGCCCGACTTCCGGGTCACGTGGCCGATCGCTCGTCCGCCCTCTCGCTCGCTCGCCCGCACGCCCGTGCGCGGGCGGACGATGGGATGGGGGCGGCCGCGGCGGCGCAGCCGGGTCTGCTCCCGCCGAGAGCTTGTTCTTCCCACAATTAACGGCGGCGGGCGGGCAGGCTACCCACGGTGGTTTGCAAGACGGAAAAAGCGGACAAAATTCATGTTTTGAAAACCCACCAGCATACACTTATTACACTTACAGCATACACTTAAAACGTTCGGAGCTTCATATGTTCTTTTCATTATTGTGCAGTAGCTCTGCAAACATTGCAATTTGGCAAGAAACCACACGGTCAATTTTGAGATCCACATCTCAGTATGGGTAAGTTATTATTTAATGCAATCAGAGCAGTACGCCTACAAATTTTACTTCAGGATGCGCACCGACATGATGTCAAACCAGCTACATTCCTAGCAGCTTGGCGAGATCAAACTTGCGACATCCCAGACACAGGACCGAAGGCGTTCGATTGCTGCTAACGATTTTGCGTTTTACACGCTTGGAAAAAAAAAGACAAAAATTTTTTGTTAAGATTAGGAATTGGAAATAGTGTTAACGTTACTTCTGTAGGTATATATTTCTAAATAAGTTAGTGTTCTTAGCTACTTTTTAGAACAATAGATTGCACTCAGCCGGATGCTAAAGAACTATTCAAATTCAAGTTTTTAAATATTGGTGAACAAATTTTTCACTTTTTTGGCGATTTTTAAATTATACAAGGATTATTTCCCAGTAGTATCTTCAGTTGCGTTTTATTGTTTGCTGGTCCCTTGACCTTCGCAGCAGCTTCATCTAACATCTAGATATTTGTTCGCTTTCCCCCCAACTCGGCCCACAGTGCAACGCGCGGCACGGGCCGCAGGCGCGCGGGGCTATTTTCGGCTGACCCCGGGTCAAACACACAGGCGGTCATCGACGCCGGCCCGCGCGCGCAGCGCCCAGGTGGGCGTGCACCTCCGGCGGGAATCCGCGGCTCTCTCGCCTCCGCGGGCGCGCGTATGCTAAGCGAAAACATGGCGTCACCGGCGCGGAACAAAGCCGCCTAATACGGCGCCGGCGGGCAAGGCGGGCGCGCCGCGCGCGCCGGCCCCGATAAGATGAAACACGCGTCCCTCTGATATCCCACCTGCGGCACGAATTATGTTTCGTGTTGGCTGCGCAGTCAAACGTAAATGTTTGGTTGGAGAGAGAATTACAGCCTGATTCGCCGTCAGATTCGCAGGCTCCGGGAAATGTGTGATTCGCGGAACGCGGGGTTTGGAGAGAGGAGGAATTTTTTTTGAGGGGGTGGTTAGAGGGCAAATCATTCTCCAATTGTTGTGGAGACAATTAAAGATGTATCAATGCAAATAATTTCTTCGAAGAGTTGAGAAACCTTGATGATCATGGAGTTCAGTACTTAAGTTGATTCCACATATAGTTTAAATGTTAATACAATTTACTTTTCAAATAATTTGAGATGTAGTTCAAAAGTCGTTAAAAACGCTGCGGGTGGTTAATTTAATTAAAAGATCCTTAATGTTGCATTATATTTAATTTAATTTCAAAATCTACTAATGGTAGAATATTTTAAATTACACATTGATCTACATTAAAAGACTTATGAACGTTTTATAATTTAGACACGCAAAATTTCACAGCACTCCACTCCACTTCACCTCATCGCACTTCACTAAACATGTCTTTCTTACACGTACGTCTCACACATACACATACATTGCACATAATTAATAATGATGACAATAATAATATAAAAGTAATATTAGCAGAGTTTAAGAATATTTATATATATATATATATATATATATATATATATATATATATATATATATATATGTGTGTGTTAATTTGTTTGTGCAAAAGATTCACAAGACCAACATCACGAAGTATCTATCAGTTTTCTTATCCTCTTCAGTTCTTTATTTTCTTCCCTTTTCCTCTTCCACCTCTTCTTTTATTGCATTTTTCTTCATCCTCTCAGGACACTCTCACCCCCCCCGCTCTCTCTCTCTCTCTCTCTCTCCTCTCTCTCTCTCTCAATGAAAAATGTAAACAAATCTTCCCGGAACTTTGAGTTATTTCCTTTAAAAATTAATGCCTCCTTCGTGACCACAAATCTCGACATTCCCGAACATTCCGGCGATCGTCAGTCACCTGAGAAAGCGGTCTAGGCAGGAACCTCGGCTTCGATAGCCAACTCGGGTCGAGAGCCTGCCTACCTACCTACCTACCTTCGGCAATCGGGGAAGAGGTAGGCAGCGTCTAACAAAATGAAAACAACCGTCGAGGGGTAGATTTGAGCAGATAAGACGAGAAACACCGTCTTAAAATTTTACACGATGAGCCAACAGCGGCGCAACAGACGGGACGCCACGATCCTAAGCAGGTATCTTCCCCATCAGACACCATCGGGGTTGACAGGAAAAGATGTAGCAGCTGATTTTACGAAACCGTCCGACCCAGACGATGCAGACGGAACTGGCGTTGTCGGTTCGAACTCCGCGTATGGCATGTGCGATTTCACTTTGTGATCTCTGGCAGGCAAGAAAAGGACCAACCGCTATTCTTCTCGTCTAGTAGACGTTGAATTAGTGGAACAGCTATCCACTCTTCCCGTTTGTCTGCTTTTATCTTCAATTGTCAGTAGGTGTCACATCTCGAATTCACTTTTATCTGCTGCATATATTCCCCTCACGGCTATCACTGCATTCTCACACATCAACCTGTCCTTTAATTACTCTAAATTATTTCATTTGTTTTTAAGTACTAATTAAACCCATATCTGAGATGTATGTATTTATTATTAAGCTCGCCACCCAGAAATCATTAAAGGAACTTCGTGGATCAGATACTAACGGATTACGGGTTATAAGGCATTTCCTAAACTCATCCGTAACGACGAATAGCATTAGATTCTCCATGCTTCCTTATCTTCTCCTTTGGTTACACACGCTCATCTCAATCGCTGTTAAATCCACAATGGAGGAGCCGGCTATTGTTCTGAGCTGCACAGTGGCGGGGGCCGTCGGGTTCGGAAGCCCGAGGAGGTCCTCAGACGCGAGCCAGCCCGGCTCCTCCCTAGAATGGAACTGGCTGCCGATCGGAGGCGACGACTCCTCACATGCCAATTGTGGTGATCACCAATAATGAGGGCCAAAACAAGTTGTAAAATGAGACGTTCGAGTGAAAATAACTGTAACTGACAGCTCGCTTCCACAGGGATATGCAATGTAATACTACGGTCTAAAATGAAACGAAAGGCCCAAGACAAAACGTAAGAGTAAACTATCACTGCTATTTTGTCTGTTCTTGAAATCATTTGAAATATAAGCTACTACTTAACTAACATTAAGTCCTACAATGCTCTTTTGGAACAAATGTCAGATGCCATTATTTTCCTTAAAACGACTCATGGTACAGACTAGCCCTAGGATGAGTAATGTAATTTGCAGGATCCCTTCTTTATGAACACTGCTATAGGAAAGGGCAAACACAGAGTCGGAAATGTCAAAGAGCTGAACAAGAATCGTTTTAAATGAACTAGGGAGTTTGAGTATATAGAAATTGTTTGAGAGGATACGACTTGAACTGATCGCCTCGGAGGGAGAGTATGTGCACAGAAAATGGGGGTGGAGAGGGGGGGGGGAAGGGAGGGGGGGAGGTGAGTGATGGGGGCGGGGGGTGAGGGCGACGGGGGCTGTGGGGTTGTAGAGGCTGTTCGGGCGGCGGAGGCGGTAGGAGTGCCAGCAGGCGGGGCTCGCGTGCGAGAGCTGGTGGCTGCCGCCGCTGCCTGCGCTCAGGAATTTCCGGTTGCGGCGGCGGCGGCAGTGGCCTTAACCTGGGCGTGAGAGCATCGCTCGCCGACCACAATGCTCCGCCCGGAACGACGCTCCTCGCAGTCCACTTTTATGAACTTCCACGGAAAAGGGCATCGTGTATCTCACCCTCGTCACTGGTATCACATTTACGTAACTATTATACATCAATTAAACACCAATTAAAACAAAGGCAAATGTGGTTTCAATGATTTTCTAAGCCAATACTTCTTATGGGTCCTAACAGTTAGATGATTTCTGATGTAATTCGATTGAAATACTTTTTCCAACAAAAGATATGGATCTCGTAGGTTGAAATCTGTCGTTTATATCAATTGCACGTGTTAAATAAATTTCAAGACGTGTGCGAACTTGGTTCCAAAATGCTCGCGTTGGGTCTCTCAGATACTAGTTTACCATCCATTGGAATTTCTATCTTTCACTTTCCCCTAGTCATACTTCAGCACAACTGACGAGGGAAAATAACGCACTTACATTATGCTTGACCCCATCTAAACTATCATCCTTCCTGGTCTCCCTCGCTGTCATCACCACATCACCTCATATTTTTATCTGATATTTTCTGTTTTCATCTTTGACTAGCATTTAATGTTAGTATTTCTGACCTCATATTTTCTTTTCCTCAAACTAGAACCAGTTTGGATCTGTCAATTCGAACTGTAAGTTGAACTCAAAGTATCTGTATAGCTTTCTGCGCTTATTTAGGAATCACTTGCATCAGAACATTAGAAACCACGAGCAAAAGAAAAAGAGTACGATCATAAGAACAAGAAAAAACCCAAGAATCAGAACTTACGAGCTCTCTCAGCGTGGGCGACGTTCTTATCTCTGCCCGGGTCAGCTGTTGTTTCCGTTCCCATCATTCTTTTCGTCATGCGCGTCCACGACTCCACCCTCGACCCCGCCTTCGGAAGACGCCGATTACCATGCATGAAAAGCCCGATAAGCCTAATTAAAGACGGACCAACAAGCGCCGACCGACGCTAACGACGTGCCGTGCGCGCAGCCCGAGATATTTATAGCTCCTCTAATGGCCGTACGCCTTCTTGCCGGCCCACAACGGTAAATATGGTGCTCCTTATATAATAGCACTAAATGATAGTAATGCAGCACCCGCGCCTGGGTCTCTCAATTTATTGGGGAAACGCCGGATCGAGGCGCCACACGCATGTTCAGTTAAAATATGATAATGAGGGGATAATTAGTTTTCATCGGGTGGAGGTGGTACACCTGATCGCTGCTGCAAGAGCAGCCCCTCCCACGCTGGCCTTGCTCGTTCAACAGCGGGCTGAAGAATGGTGGTGGAGGCGGCGGTAGTGATGGCAAATTTTATCAAAACATCGATATATAGATTCATCACCAAAACGTTTTCGATGTCGATGAAAACACCGACAAAAACATCGTTGTTTAAAATATCGATGTTTTAAATAGGATAAAACATGTGTTTTTTCCATTTTGTATGCATTTTTAATTAGAGTACTTAAATCAAATACAGGTGTATTTCATTTTTTTAGTCACTTACAAGTGATATGTTAATAATAATGTTCATCGAATGTAAAGAAGGAAAAATAAAGGACATCATGTTTCGCTACTATTCCACTCTCATTCATAAAACATCAAAGTAAAACGTCCACTATTAAATGCATATTATATATATATATATATATATATATATATATATATATATATATATAAAACTCCACTATAAATGCATATTATATATATATATATATATATATATATATATATATATATATATATATATATAATACATAAATATAAATTTAAAGTATATTCTGCCCTAAAGCATTGCCACCTCAATTTCCTAATCAATATTCTATACAGACAATGTTTAAAATGCAGTTTAACGACTACCAGGTACAAAATCATCGAAAAAGATAAATGTTTTTATAAATATTAATGTTTCTGGAAAAATATATCGATCTGTAGAAAACGTGGAAAATAAAACATCGATGTTAATATATCGATGGATCTGGAGCGAAATATTGATATTTTAAAAACATCGGTTTTTTGCCGTCTGTTCGCGGCAGGTGGAGGCAGTTTTCACTGGCGGTAGTGAAGGCACACTGCTTATGGTGATGGCATGAGAAAACGTTTGTGCTGGCAGTGGAAGTGGTTCGGCGTTATTTGGTTGGAAGTGCAGCGGCCACACCTCACGTCGTCTACCTCTGGGTGGCGCGTTCAAATCACGATCGATCCATGTGAATTCTGTGGCTTAGATGCAGTTCTCTCGGGGTTCTCCTGTTTCCACCAGCTTCTCATTCCATCATTGCCCCGTCGCTCAAATCAAATCTTTATCCGTCTATTTAAAGCATTTGTCTCAGGTACAGTCTAAAAAGCAAGTTCATAGTAATTAATAAAGAATAATACGGAAGTACCGGGAAATAAGCTATCGAATATATTGGGTTTACCAGTGAAGAAATGAAAATGCATTTGTTCAATCACGAAATGGAACCACTGCGACGTCAGATACCGAAGATTTCGAGAAATGTTGATTGATTCATTGCCTTCATCTAATCAATCAATATGAAGTTTTAAAAAATTCGAAAATTTTGAGGTGGTGATGTTATCATCACCCGCATTGTTGTAGATGTTGGTAGGTGTAACAAGAGTGGTAAATAACGAAGTGATGTAGACACGTGAGTGGAGCTATCGGACTGTTAATATGAACCGGCAATGAGTCGTTGCGGAGGAAGATGGTACAGCAAAGACGACGACGGGATGGTGTTTATAGTGGCAGTGAGAATGGTATCGTTAGTTATTATGGTGATGGTGATGGTGATGGTGATAGTGATCACAATGGTAATGACATATGATGGAAGCGATGTCGTATACTGCAAAGCAGAGGAAAGCGAGCCACAAGAGTTGTGGGTTCGTCTGCCGGAGGTGTATATGGCTACAGCTGTAAGGGTGGCGGTAATGGTGAAGATGAATGCGGAGGTAGCGGTAGTGTTGGTGATAGCGGTAGTGTTGGTGATAGCGGTAGTGTTGGTGATAGCGGTAGTGTTGGTGATAGGGCGGTAGTGTTGGTGATAGCGGTAGTGTTGGTGATAGGGTAGTGTGGTGATAGAGTGACGGTAATGGTAGTAGCAACGGCGGCGGCGGCGGCGGCGAGACCAGAGTACCAGCGACGGAGACTTCGATGCCCCAATCCAAATACCCACAGGAAAAGGTTCGACGAAGCTGCACGGAAAGTTTGCTAATAGCTTCTGAATAAATTCGCATAAATGCATTGCATTACGCGCTTCTACCCTGGGCTTGGTGGTAATTCAAGAAGCTTGCAAACATAAATCTCAGTTCCCGGTTTGTGCTGCGTGACTACATTCTGAAATACATTCGGATGAAGGTACGAGTGCAAAAATGAAGAAGCGGGCAATCTGATAAGTATGATATACTACTTCACTGCGAACAGAGAAGTTAGTAAAGAAAGAAGGGGTGGATATTATCGCGTTTATGCCGAGGTTCGTTACCAAGGTCTGTTGATTTTAAGGAACGGCAATCGACTTTCGGTTTCTAAGACAAACTTCGCGGAGGATGCTGTCGAGCGGATTGTTAGCGTATCATTTAGTTTATTGCGTCATTTGTTCCAGACCGTTAGTTCGAGAACTTGCGTGTACTAGTTTACGCTGGTTCGTGGTCTGGCAGCAAAAGTGAAAAATGTTACCTGCAAAGAAGCTGGAAAGGAAGACACGGAAAAACATGTAACGGAAATTCATGGCGAAAATAACTCTTGTAGTATAATTAAAAACTTTAAACCATTTTTCTCGAAAAACAACTACCAAAGTAATAATTACTTTTGTCCGTATCGCATGTCCAACAGATATTTGCATTTCGTTCCTCTTCAATTATAATTTCGACACCCAACCAGCAACCGATAAATTCCTGTTTTAATAAAATATAACAGTAACATTTAAAACGCGAATAAAATGAAAAACTGATTTGACTCTAAAAGGAAAGTGTTTGTGACAACTGTGTGCAATATTCGGTATGTACAGTTTTCATCAAGTAAAGGTTGGTTTGTGAGAAGTACTGGAGGAACTTACAAAATTCCAGCATTCAAGTTCATGCCTAATTATTATACGATCTTATCTATGTATCAATAAGTCAGTGCAGTAATACAACTATTATTTCACCAACATCTTAAAAACAAAATTGTAATATAAAATTTGTTTCAGTCACTTAACTTCAAAGTCAAATAAAATGTTGGTACTTTTAGCAAGAACACAAGAACGTAGCATCGTTTGAAAACGAAAAACATCCATTCTTGTTTACATTTCTGTACGGTGTATAGACTCATAAAAATGAATTTATCAATGAAAAGTATTTCGTAGAGAACCTACAGAAAAAATAACCTGAACAAAACAAATAGAAGTAAGCGCTTATCTACTGAAACTAATAAAAAAATAAGCAAAAAAATTCATTCTTAGAACATATTGATCAACTGATCAAATTTATGAGCCATGAAATTTCGTCATAAGTAGTACGACCAATGAAGATGAGTCGTCAAATAGATACTGCTTGTAATATAGAATACATAGTTTTCGTTCTGTGTTCTTACTTCATTATATTTCTTGAACATATAAACCATAACAGGACATGATCTATTTCTTTTGGGACATTGTTCTCGCAATAGCCGGATCTCGGTTCCACTCAGTTCTGGACAACAGGCGGAGGTCCAACGAGCCTGTCCTGCGAAGACCAGCCAGCCCGCCTTGGCCGGTGCTCCCCGGGCCCCACCCCCCGCCTCGCCCTTACCTCCGCCGCCGCCTCCACCGCCACCGCCGCCTCCGCCGCCTCCGCCGCCGCCGGGCAGTCCCGTTAGCAATGGCAGCAGGGACGCGGTCGCTTCGGCGCCGCACTATGGATCGGATTGCGCAAAATGCGGGCAAAATATCTTCCTTTCATAAAACCAAATTCGCAACTGAAGTCGTAAGGGTCGCTCGAGCATCCGCGCTCTGTAGAGGTCTTCGAGTCTGGGTTGTGTCCGTTGAAAATATGCCCATGCCTCACTATTTCCATGCGATGCTCCGTCGTGGAAACTATGCCTCGGCGACAGGCAATAGACCCAAGCAGGACATGAAGTTGGATGAGACGCTTGAAGGTGACCATATATGAGGAGGCCCGGCTCCAAACCCCGCCACGATATCGGCCTCTTTGGTTAGCCGCTGCGTTGTTCCCACAGTGAAGCAAGCAACGGATTCAAAAATCGAGGCTAGCGAAACTTATAAACTGGCCATGCTCGTTGGTAGTCCCCGAACTATCGAGAAGAGGTCGCGTCTTCAGGCAGAGCTACCAAGTTTCTAGTCTCGGTGGCGGGAACCTAGTCACCTTTTGCAGTTCGCTTGTACATCTTGGAGACAGGGGGAGGGGGAGGTAGTCGGTATATCTCAGAGGTCGGTGATTTTTCACTCACTAGATCCAAATCGCACCCTGGATAAGTCTGTGCCTACTCCAGTCGGTCGCTTCCGTAATCTCCATCATTCCGTCAGTATAAGACAACTTGTCAATGCGTTATATAAATTCGCATAACGAATTTATAAACTGTCTTCAATATTAAAGCAATATGTTCCATATGAAAGAACAGATATTTCCTCTTTGTCAGTACTATGAGTGAAAAAGAAAATAGTTTTGTCCGCTTTTTGCGTCTTCGCAACCATCGTGCGCCGCCCGCTCGAAGGAACCTGCCGGCGGCCGCCTCCACTGACCCACCGCCCCCGCCGCCCGCCACCCACCGGCGCGAGGCCGGGTTATGCATATGCGTCATGTTTCATTTACCGTGGAATTGCGGTCTCAGCACTGGTGCTCGTTTGTTCTGGTGACCCATCGACAAATGTCGAAAATTCATTTTTTCATTTTTTTCTTCGTTTATTATTGTTATTATTAATTTTACATTATTATTTTTATTATTTTAATAATTATTAAAAGTATTAATTTTACAATTAATTACAGACATGTGTAAATATTTGCTGAAAGGCATTGGAGGACTTTTTTCTGTACATTAACTCGGAGGATTTTTTGGTTAGTTTTAAACGAACATTTCTTCATAGTTGATAATCGTAAATTCTTTGATGATGATTTTGATTTTGCTTCTTGAGTTTTGAATATTCTTCGCCATTTCGATCTAAGTCACTAAGTTTAGTTTGATTGATACGCATAAACTGTCGAAATTATTTAAAATTATGTTAAGATCGGCGATAAACTGATGCACCCCAGCACTTTTTTGTATTTCTTTTGAAACGTATTTATGGTATTTATTCAAAGCTATTTAGGACAAATTTTATTATGTCTAAGCTATTTTGGGAAGTCTCAGACATGTGTCAATGACCAAAGCGCGTGAACTACCACATCCGACTATTACAATAATAAAGTAGTAAAATGTTATGATAATTTTGTCAAACTAAATATATTTGACTAATTTTCGAAATTTCATGGGAGAATGGAAGTACGGGCATTTTATTTGAATTTATTCACCAATTTTATACAACTGTAGAATATTGCCTTATTGTTAATATCGATTTTAACGATGTTTTTTTAGTTCTTTTTAACCATGAAGAGGTCAATTTCAATTCTAAAAAAATAGAACAGTTGCATTTGAAAAATACGTTAGAAAGCAAGTTAAATTTGTGAGCTTTTTCACATTTACGTATTCAACAAAAAATTTGCAACGAACACAAAACATTACATTCTCCATTTCCACAGAGAAAAAAAAGCCATGCGCCCTGTGCATTTGCCCCACTCCCCTGTGGGCGTGGTCGTACACAAGACTGCCCTTCAACAACGGAGGGAGTTTCTTCTTTGGCCGCCGCCGCCAGACAACAGCTCAATTCCTCCCATTGTGTGGGGAGGCGGCCTTGGCTGCACATGTGGTGCAGACGCCACGGAAGAGGCCTGGGTGACTCCGGGACCGGCCTTGCTCCCGCGGCGTCGCATCGAGAAAACTGGACTCATAAAAGAGAACGGGCCGGAAGGCAGCATACGGGAAAAATCCGAGCGGGAACGAGATGCCGCACTCGCAAGAATGACGCCCGACATGGTAACTTTTTATTGGATCCAGTAAATGATGAATTGATTACTGATTCCGGGCGCGTCAACTGCGGAGGTCGTTAGTCCCATAAGTGTAGTGCATGTTTTATCGCGGTAGGGAGCGGTGATCTTCCCCGCTAGATGACGAGATCCGGCGCTAACCTACCGTCGGCTAGTGGGATTTCCTAACCAGGACTCTCCCACCAGCAGGGCGCCGCCCCAGCCGGGACAATCTCTAAGCTCCCGACCGGTCTCCCGATACAAGTGGTACTGTATAGCATGTGTGTGTACGGGGGTGTAAGGGTGAGTAAAGGGCAAGGAAGAGGAAGAACAGATCGCGCGCGCGGTTCGTGACCCGTTTATTACGGCACTGCTCCGGCATGCGCTTGGTGATGCTCAGAAAAAACATGGAAAACTAAAGATCAGAGCATCCTTCTGCAAGAATTCTACTCCAGACAGCGGCCGAATTCGACTGCCTAGTAGCTAATGTCGAAAATCTTGACACTGTCGAGACTAGAACCCTACAACCTCCCGGTAAGAGGCACTGCGGTGACATAAGTTGATGCCTTGTGTCAACTTTGCCAGTATGACGCCCGACATATTCAGTTTTTGTTTGGTTATGGATTCAGTATGACTGAGATCCTGAACATTTTTGTTTCGCTGTGGGAGATCTTTGTGAACGATCTCAAACATTTTTATTTGCTTTAGGTTCAGTATCAGATATCCGAACATTTTGTTTAGTTACAGATCTAGTCTCAGATCTTTATATTTTATTTTGGGGTTCAGCGTCAGATTTGTATCATTGTTTGGCTACGGGTTCATTTCCTAAGGTGACGTTTAAGAGGTCCACGGATGTCACAATAGCGATCGCGTGAGGGAAGGTGTGATGTGTCCATTCCCCGCTGAGCTTGATGGTGATCAAATGACGAGCCAGAAGTTGTTAATAACCTTGCCCCGTTGACTTTTAGTGCCCACTAGACGAAGGCCCGTACAACAATATGCCGCATGTTGACATTAACATAAATTCTTTACTTCTTTCCCAAATACGAAGGGTCAAGGGTAAAGGAGACGAAAGATTCATATTTATCTCTTCATATACATAATATTTAAGTGTACAATAAATTTGAAAAGATTCACTAGATATCAAAAATGGCGATTTGTAATGTTCAACAATTTACCTTTACATGTCAAAGTATCAAATACAAAGCCAGTTCGTTCTCAATGGAATTGCAATGTACGACCATAACCGACTGTATTACAGTACTTAAGTAGTGAACTGTTCTTATGAATAATATACTGTCTGTAATATAATACATTTCCATTCAGAGTTGTTATACCTTGATAAAATTCCACCAAAAAGCGAAGTGAGTACTGAGGAGTTGTGACGAGTATAGGTCGTCTTTCGAAGAACGAAGCTCTCGAGAAGCAAAAAGATCATATTACGGGCAACGTTTCTCTTTTCGGGACCTCACAACACGAAGTTTGCGACGGCGATGGCAACAAAACAAACTGTTGACTGAGGGAACCTTCGGAGTTGGCGATCTGGTTAAAATGTCATCGATCTCCACCAGATCATCAGTTGGAAAATTTGCTGCATTTTTAAGTTTAGCATCGTAAAAGTTGAAAAGTAAGCGACTGAAGTCTAGACTTCGGGTGCCGGACACACCGGGAGCGTCAGAATGCGTACGCAGCGAATGCAGTTCCAATCTGCAAATGAAACTCCGTAGACTGGAAGGTCCTCGGTGATGTTAGCAAATTTTCGTCTCTAATTGAGTGGTTGGAGCGAGGTCTATCTTTGCTGGGAAACTAATACTACAGACCTTTTGACTCCAGTTTAAAAAAAGGGATAAAAAAACAAAAAAACCTTTTTGAGTTTATTTGTGTATTTTTCGGTTTATTTATTTTTGGGGATAGGGGTATTCTTCATACACCACACTATCGGGAGGCCAGTCGGGAGCTTCGATATTTCCCGGTTGGCGTAGTGTCCAGCCGGGGGAAGGCGCCTAGAGGGGAAAATTTCCAGCAAGCCGCACTATCGGGCGTCGGAACACGCTATTCAATGGAGGAGGTTCACCGTCATGTCTCATGATAAACGTTCACTACACTAACAGGTCTTTTAGTTTAGTTTAGTTTAGTTTAGTTAATGCCTTATTTTACGTGGCGAGACTCGGGCCATCAGGCCCGCTCTTCCGTCTCACCACGCAAATTTGTTACACTCCTTTCACCTATCATAGGAGAAAGAAGGTATTACTTGGGCGACGAAACAGGCTGTTTGAATTTAGCTCAGAGGCATCATTTAGGCTTGAGGATCTTTTACATGCAGTAAATCTACTACATGGGAGAGCCGGCTTTACTTCCCCTCCGAAGGAAGGCGTACGAGGGATATTTTCGCCCTTAAACATCCACGGCGTCATTCGGGTTTGAACCCGCAAGCTCGGGTACAACAGTCCGGCACGCTGACCGTTATACGACCAAATCCGCAAAAAGACTTTTGATTATAGTTGACAGTTGAGACGCCCGGAAATATCAATCAAATAATTTAAATAGGTGCTCTGAATTTGTTTTGAATTCCAGCAAAATAAACTCATTGTTTTTATGCGAACGTTCCCCTGTTGTTCTTAGGCGCGACAGCCTGCTAAGGGGGCCTTGGCCGACCAGCGGTGACCCAACCTCTCGGCCATGGGACAAGGGGTTCGTGTGGTTTGCACGGAGACATCCCTTCACCTATACACTGATCTTCATAAACTTAGGGTAGTTTTTCTCGTCGCCACACAGCAACGGACACTGTGACATTCGTAAGGAAAGCGCATAGGTATAATTTGCCTCGACCAGAACTCGAACCCAGAGTTGCGCCGTGGAAAGCGAGCATGCTAGCCAACGAGCCACCGAGGGAGTCTGAGCGTTCTCCAGGTGGCGGAATTGAAGAACAGTAGACGATACCAGAGCCCCGTCACATGTTTCCTAACGTTCGAGAAATGAATGCGAATCATTTCAGAACCGAACATCCGCCTAGTACACAGTTGTTAGACCAGAGCTTTCCCGAGTCAAAACACCATGGGGAGAGAGGGGTTGTGCACATCGATTAGCCCCTCCGCAGAGAAGCCGTATCAGATTGGCGCGCACGTCCCAAGCGGGTCTCCTCGTCCAATCGATGATTCCGAGAAGCGCAGGACGAAGGACGCGCTGGGAGGCGGGCGGTCGCTGGGTGCTCCATCAGCGACCGCGACAAGGTCGACGGCTAGCGGCGCCAGCAACACGAAACATACGACGTTCAGCGCCCGCCGCGTGGCCGTAGCGACCAAGGATTGTGTGGAAATGCGCAGATGTGCAATTCAGTGGTTTCGCCGCAATCGCGGAGGGGGGGGGAGATCCCGGCCCACACATGGAGTTCCGACCATTATGGTTCGCATCCGATGAAACCCCGAGACCACTTCACGAGGCAATTGAATAAGAAACTTGGTGGCAAGCGCTGGGGCTTACTGAATGGGAGTAGGGCACCGAAAATACATTGGGATGAATGCGAACTAGTTTGTCCTTTCCTGGCGCTGAGTCGCGAACAAACCTACAAGAAAGAAAAAGGTCTATTCTAAAATAACTTACAAAAATAACGTGAATGTTTCGTTCTGCCATTTCAGCTTACCTACATTCATCCATGGTAATTATCTTAATTTTACATGAAGTCAAACATGAAGAAATAACAAAATCAATTAGTCCAATTTGTTTTGTTGCATCATTGAACTTCCTTTTTCCTTTCAATTGTAATTAGTTTTATGGTAAAGGCAGAAGATAGTATATACCAGTTGTACCCAGCAGAAAATACGTTTCGCCGGTCCGTTTCGACTTTCCCAATCTCGAAAATATCTAATCTCACTTACCGCACCCAAGTCATTCGTACCATCCATTTTCCTTCAGACGTCAGGCATCAATGTTTGCACTGTAAGCACCTCTCACTATCATGATCGAATGAATCAATATTCTCTGTGGATACGACCGTCATTCGGTAAGTTATGGCCACTATACGTAGTTTTATATCAGCCAATACGCTGTCACAAATAGAAATCCACTAAATGCTGTTGTATGTCTCTGAAATCTTCTTCGCAATGTTAATAGTACCAAATTTATTCCAGGTGAGGTCCCAATTATTAGAAGCTACAAGATGCTAAAATAGAAATACTTGTTTCATTAGATACACAAGGAAAGAAAGTACACTTAGCTAATTCAAAGCAATTACGTATAATTTTTACAAATCGTTGACTCTGTCCATTTTGTCCATGTGTACCACCACTCGTTCACTGCACGGCATATTAGCAGTTGCGTCGCGAAGGTTTCCATCCCATATGCAACGTTGCGATTAGGCAACGCATTATATCCCAATACCCCCACGCAGCTCCGAATAACACTGATGAGCATTTCTGTACTAAACCGCTGTTCCACTTTACTTGCATCAATTTTGGAACACTATCTCTGCATTGGGTTCAAACAGGGAGCTATCAGCATAATAATTAAACTAACCACATTTCTGTTTGTTTAGAAGATAGAAAATAATTGCTACGACTTACTGTATCCGTCTCAACAAGACAATATATTGTATCCCAATTGTACAGAAGCAAAAAACAACATAACCTATTAAAAATTAGTTTGACAGCTGCCACTTAAAATCAAATTTTGAAGATCTCAAATACCAAACATATTTTGTAATATCAAATTAAAATTACAACATTCAATAACTACACCCCACGTTATTAAATTTTACAAGAAACTTGACCTGAATAAAAGCAGCGAAATAGAATTCCTGTACCATTTTGTTCCAAGAAAGTGCCAGTCTTCCGCAAAAGATTCTATCAGTTTCTCCGCGCCTCAGCTCTCTCTCGCTCTGACTCGGACTGCGTGGGAATACGCGGAGGCGGTGCAGTGCGGTGCGGTGCGAGCTTGGCTGCCTGACCGCGATTCAACGAGGAGCTCAAGTGCGGACCTCATTGGGAGCCCTGCTGCAGGTGAATGTGTGCCATCCCATCACGCGTCCGTCGCGAACCGATGACAGTTTTCACCGCGAGACAGCCTGTACTCGCAACCACTAGTCACCGCCACCTTCTCCCCTCCTGTCCCTCAGGCAACACGCGATTCACGACCTCAGAACTACACTGTCGACAGCCAGCGCCACTAGTTCCTCCGCCCGCCACCTTCTCCCCTCCTGTCCCCTCAGGCAACACGCGATTCACGACCCACACCCCGTCTCCGCCCCGTCTCCGCCCCGTCTCCGCCCCGTCTCCGCCCCGTCTCCGCCCCGTCTCCGCCCCGTCTCCGCCCCGTCTCCTCCGCCGCCCCGCCGCCACCGCCGCCGCCGCCGGCCCCCGCCCACCGGTGTCGTGGAAAAATTCCTGCAAACGAGGTTTACTCAAACAATCACGAACACGTTGAAAATAGATTTATGGTGTTACTCAAAACATTTAAACAAAATGTTTGAAGATTACACAGTTACTCAATTAAAAATGTTGTCCTATGGCCTAGGCATCACATGAATATTTTTGAAACTCGCTATATAAATCTGAGATCTAATTTACTCCATGAAATTTTCCGAATTTGTCAAATTTCCATGAAAATTCAGACATTGATTCCCTTACGCTTCAAAACGTTTTATGTACGATAAGGTTTGGTCTCTCAGTTACAAGAACGTTTTTCTTGTAGTAAAAACTTGTAGGGTGTTCGAAGTAATTTGAACACCAACACTCAATTACTCAGATACCAACGAAGTATTATTTAAACGACGTTTCTCCTTTTCTCTAAAAAGTAAGTTTATCTAGTAAAAAAATGTGCAATAATTAAGTTCACAAAATCATTCAGTAATACTTTCCGTCGTATTTGAATAATTTATAATGAATTATTATATATTTATTATTATTATTATTATTATTATTATAAACACATAGAATTGGCACATATAACGATGGAACATAATAGACTAGATCGTTTAATAACTCTCAAGAAGTCGAAAACTACGCTTAATATTGATGTTTCTATCCCTTACATCAGGAACATACAAAAAGCGTTCTCTGAAAAAATAAGAAAGTACAGCAATTTGACTTATCAAATTTCAAACAATGAAAAGAGGATCAGTCATCAGTCGCCCAAACATTATCTCCAGAACCTGTAATACGCCAGACATAATCTTCAGAACATTGATATTCCTCCAAGACACTTGAAATTGACGCAGAAGTCTAATATCCTGAGAACTTACCGTATAACTTACATTTAATTAATTTTTAAATTTTATTAATTTATTTACCTTAATCATACTTACGAAACGTTCTAAATCACATAATTAAATTATTAGCAAATAAGGTACTTGGAGAAAGAAAACCAGAGAACCAGATCTTTCTGACAACCTGACATGTGATCTTTTAAAATAATAATAATAATAATAATAATAATAATAATAATAGTAATAATAAAATAATAGTAAAATAAAAATCATAGTAAAATAAAAGTAACACTAATAGTTTTCACAAGCAAATATTACGGAAAGATAAAAAATTGTGAATATGCCTGAGATGTCAATTTTTTAATTACTAATAAGATTCCTGTAATGATTCATTAATATAAGTTCTGTAATTTCTTTGTTACATTAGAACAGACATTATCTAGCTCATAACTTGGAGCCTCCTTCGAGGACGAGTCGTACGTCAAGCGAAAGTTGAACATGACTTCCATCGCGGTGTTGAATGCCACTCTCGGATCGTTCAAGCGTCATTGCGTTTGGGACAGAAAAGTGAACATTGAAAAACTCTCTCCGTCCGCAATAGAAAGAAATATTGAAGATGACTTGCAAATAGTCACGAGTAGTAAAGTTATTCAGTGACACATCATGCCATCCTCCGATGTAACACCAATTTCGTTAATTAACACTTTCTTTCAGAATTTTCCTTAATATTTCCACTTAAGTTGCATGTGTCAATCCTCGAAGGTTACAAATTCAAATATTTTCAAGATCGGAGTTTTAGGAAAGGCATTTCTTCTATACAATTAATTGTTTAAATATTTTGTAATATTCAGTCATTTTGTTGATTTGTACATTAAAATTAATTTAATTTTTCGTAAACCCATTTTCTTACTTATTTAAAACAACGCATTTTGTAGATGGGATTTTTATTTTATTCGGGGGAGGGATTCGGAACCATCCATAATTGAGCCATTCTCGAAATCATCACAATTTCAATTTAACACTGTCACTACCTACATTACTCGCAAATGAGCTCTCGCGAAACCCTAGTCAAACGACGACTGAATGGCAAACTTCAGCCCCCCGGATGGAGATGCTGAACATAAAGAGCAGCGCAAGGAGCCCGCAACGGGCGCTGCAGGCGAGCCATGCGATGCCTTGACTTTTACGCGCCTCCGCAGTGGCTCCAGGTGACGTCCGAGGGGGAGGGGCCGGCGCCGCGAGGGCGACTCAAGCGAGCAGCGTGGGAGTCGCGCCCAACCTGCAATGAACATACCGGCGTCGCACCGCCCGCGATGCTGGGAGGAAGGGGGGTTGTGTTAACCCTTCCACTCTGTTCATCTACCACTTATGTTCACTATATTTGGGGTCAGATTTGACCCCACACGGTTTACTTAATAGTTTACCTGTATTTCATCCACAGATGCTATTTAGAACTATTAATTAAAAAATGCTGGTACTTACTTGCTTCATTTCTTATATCCTGGTATAAAAACAAAGAATAATATTTCCCGAACAAACATTCTAGTTTATCTATACATAGATGTCCTCCATACTAACATAAGAATGATACAAAACTACCAACTCTGAATAGACAAATACGCCATATTTCATTCAGAAACTAAATAATATTTTTTTAAACGGAAATGAACACGGTTTTAGAATTTTTCTTACAATTCTATAACGTAAAATTATGTAACGTAACAATACATAACGTAAAATCTATTTGAGGACATTTCTGACCCCAACAGCATAAAAAATTGATTGATTGATTTTTTCGTGTTTCCGGGCGCGTCAACTACTTTGGTCGTTAGTCCCGTTAGTTTAGTGCATGTTTTTTTCTCGGCAGATGGCGGTGTCATTCCTCCGCTGGATGGCGATATCCGGCGCCGACCTACCGTCGGCTACTGGGGTTTCCCCCTAACCAGGACTCACCCACCAATGGGGCACCGCCCCAGCCAGGACAAGCTCTAAGCTCCCGACTGGTCTCCCAGAATATGTAGTAGTGTAGTGCATGTTAGTGTAAGGTGTGTGTAAGAGAAGAGGATAGGACAAGAAGAGAAAGGACAGATCGCGCGCGGTCCGTGGCCCGTTCGTAGGGTACTGCTCCGGCATTCGCCTGGTGTTGATCAGAGAAACCACGGAAAACTACCGATCAGAGCAGCCGGCCGGCTGAATTCTCCTGCAGATAGCGACTGAATTCGACCTAGCTAAAAAGCTAGTGTCGAACATCCTGCCGCCGTGGGAAGTGGAACCTAGAACCTCCCAGTCAGAGGCGCTGCAGTGACATCAGTTGATGCACTGAGCTACCGCTCCCGGTACATAAAAAATCAGATTAATTCAAACCAAGAAAACTTAAGAACTGAAAAATATACAACACATAAAACTGGACATAAATAGCATACCTAAAAGGAAAAGTTTATGTGAATAATTTTCAGTGTGCTGCAAAACATTATTTGCGCGTGGGGGTCAGAAAAACAAACAAACAGTCTAAGTGAAATGATTGAAGGCGTTGTCATCGTCAACAATTGTTGACAATGACAACGCCTTCAATCATTTCAATTATGTAAATGTCAACTATAACTCACCACTAAACAGTCTAAGGGTTAAAGGAGTTTGGAAAAGGAGAGCGAGGCAAAAGTGATAAAAGTAGAAGGGGAACCAAAAGCTGCCCTTAAACTGAACAAAGTTGAGGGTGTCAGGGAAATGAACGATTTAGGACCGCGCAGGATGTGACGAGACCTGGTGTGACAGTCCATATGGGTAGGAAAAGAATGGAGAGAACATGGGTAAAATGCGTCAAATGGTGTTCATGAGATAAGATGAGAATAGGTCGGGTGGTACGATCTGAGTGGAATGTAGAGGCTGCCATGAGGCAGGTTGAATCGGGCACGTGTGTAGATGGGAAGGATTCGGAGCAAGAGCTGGAGAGACAGCGAGATGTAGGTCAACACAGAGCAGGGGACAGAGGCAGGAGAGGGGACGGGTCGGAACAGGTCGGGACGGATCGGGGCGAGTCGGGTCGGTCGGTCGGGTCGGGTCGGTCGGGTCGGGTCGGGTCGGGTCGGGTCGGGTCGGTCGGATCGGCGGTCGGTCGGGTCGGGGCGGTCGGGCGGTCGGGGCGGGTCGGGGCGGGTCGGGCGGGTCGGGCGGTCGGGGCGGGGCGGGGCGGGCGGAGGAGTTGGACCGTGTGGTAGGGAGCGAGTCGGTTCGGAGCGGTGCGTGACGGAAGGGTGTGGGGTACGGACACGAAGCTGAGCGGCATGAAGCTGTAAGAGGAACGGGACGAAAAGACGCAGAGCGTCAAGGAGCGGCACAAAAACCATCAGGCAGGGCCTGGTCCTGGCGGAAGCGGTGTTGGGCCGGCGCAGAGGGCGTGTCGGCAACTCGAGCCCGCGCGCGGGACCCGCTTTACGATGTCCGTGGTGGCGCGGGGCGGTTTACGATGTCCGTGGTGGCGCGGGGCGGGGCGTTGGAGGCTGTCAGCGCGACGTGGCCGTAAGGCGATACGATAAGCCCTCGCGTGCGCTCTTTCGCTCTCGAGCGCGGCGGCGCGACGTGCGTACGCGCGGGAGCGAGTGCAGGGGCCGGCGGCGCGCGGGCGGGCGGTTCCGCCCTGCTTCAGCTTCAGGATTCTGATTACACAACGTGTTAAGGCAATTGATTTACTCTGTTTAGCAACACGATTTAAACATATTTATTGATATCACGGTCCCCACACTGCGAGCTTTTTCTGACTAAAATCTCTTTCCGCTGCAGCATTCCAAATAACGTCTCTTCATCGGTAAGAATGTACTAAACGAGAAAGTAAAAGGCTAAATTAGACATTGTTCATTGTCAATGGTCAAAGGAACAGATGATTGAAGAAATATAAAATCTCCCCAGATCTAAATCACCGACTTTATTTTATAAATAGTTAAAGAGTCCATCACGATGAAGTCTAACTTTAATTTCTAGAGTTAGGACAGTTATAAGTAATGAATTTATAATTGTAAAAGCATCAATTTATGAGAGCATTTAATCCGTGAGAAATTATTTACGAAGCACGACCTTTATATAATTCTATAAAAACTATAGTTGGGGAACCATTATGAGATTTTAGAATGTTGTATTCACTTTCCACACTCATCGAAATATGACTTACAAATTATCAAATTCAGATCTTGCAAATGCTAGCGGAATATTGTCATTATGGAGAATACCTTCATTTAAAACCCATCTTTTAAAAACTAAAAGGAACTTGTTATATCGTTACCTTTTTCCATTGAAATGTCGCGAATAAGTGAACTCGTCTATACGTCATGAATACACCTACAGTCGTCTTGCAAGTCGGACAGCAATAAATCTCTTTACATTCGAGGCAACTGCACCGCCGAAGCAATGGTTGTTTGCGGAAGAACGAGTGGAGAAACGCAGCATTCTTTCAATGGACCCCTATATCTTTTACGATGCACTACACCGACATCATTAAGATAGCTCTCCCTGATCACCCGGAAGAGAGCAATGGCCCAGCTTCATTAGCAAGCACTTATCTCGAATGCACAAACTCACCTTTGTTACGGCCGCTCAAGTACATGAATCGTTTTGCGCGGGTAGAAGGCAGGTGAAACGCATTGCTTCGCTGAGCTAGAGGGAACGGCAAGAGAGGTCTTGAACTAGAGAGAACTATAACCCGATTAAGATGCTAAAGCTTCTTGTGGTGAGAACTTCAGGATGGCGGAAACACTCGCTTCAATGCCTCACTGGAGAACATAATAAAAACTGGGAGTTTCATAATAAAAGAAAGGAGGAATGATAAAGTAAACTAAATTCGGAGACAGTGCCGAAAATAAATGCTCATAATCTGGTATTTTAAATAACTATTTGGGCTAGTCTGGAACTAAACTGATCTATGGTACTTATGGTGCAAAGTGACTTAACAATTGACTAACTATTATTATGCGGCACCTACAACGACAAATGACACGAAGACCACTTTACAATGTATGCTCACCTGTTCAAATCAAATTTACCACCACCTGGATTTTAGCCAAAATGTTTCATAGATCACTTTAGTTCCAGGCCAGCCTACAACGAAATTATAAATTCTGTAATTTTTACAATTTTTATTGCCTTTGAAGTTACATAAATATATTGAAAAATAATAAAAGAAATTACTACAACTTTCCTCCATTTCGTATTCATTGTCGGTTTCTAAACTTTTGACAAATAGCCTGGGATGATAATACAGTAAACACTCATTAACGCGAATTCCAAGCGACCGAAATAATCGGCGTTCGTGTTATCCGATTATTATGAATGACCATATTACTGTAATTCCTTGCCGGGACCAAAGTTTTGTTCGTGTAACGGCAAAATTCGTATTAAGCGAGTTCTTTTAATTAGGGTTTACTGTATTTAGAACACGATAACTGCTAAAGGGGCGTATTACTGGAACATCGGTGTTGATTTCATACGCTGCAACATAATGTCATTAGCGCGAACACACTGCTAGTATTTCCACTTTCAGTTAGCCTATTCTACGTGTAACTGGACGAGGCGTCTTGATGTGGCGGTCCAACAAATACGTGACAAGCGTAGAAGTAGCAAAAAGAGAAAGTGCATACCGAGAGAAAGATGAAAACAAGTCTGAACATTTGAAGAGGACTATACATTTAGCCAAGGTTTGCAAATGGTGTGTCACAGCGAGACAAAGGCAGAGATAATGTCGTGCTGCATGTTGCGAGAGCTAGGGTTAGTGAAAAGTTTCTGAGATTTCAGAGAAATCGTTTTCGTCTCAAAAGAAAAAAGTCAGATGTTTGCGACTCCAGAGTGAAATACTCATGGCAGAATATATTTCATAACAGTTTGGTTTGGCTGCTCCGACACAGAATATTTCTGAACAGATTAATTGCTTCATGAATAATTATTCGAATATCAAAACTTAAGTCGTAGGTAAAAAATATCGACGTTTAAAAAGAACGTATTTCGTTCGCAATAAACCTCAACGTATTTCTTTATTCCTGCAACATATTTCTTGATCCTAGTGCAAATGTCCCTTGCAATTTTTTATGGTCCTCTGATTTTCAATGTGTTGAAGAAATAAAATACAAATAATTCAATAATACACAATTAATAGTAAACATACAGAACTGAAAAAATTTAACGTGAAAAGAAGAATATTTCCGGTTGCGTAATCCATTTGTAATATCATCAAAATAATAACAAATTTCGCAAATGAATATTCAACATATTTTATTTCCAATCCTCTTAAAACTCCAGTTTAAATTCTGTAATAGAAAACGCGATCACTAACTAAATGATTCATTCTTCGCACATGTGCAAAATCAGAGATCGCAGTTAGCAAACAACTCAAGATAAGACTTGGAAAGCTGCCTGTGGCCCACAAATACAGGACAAACAGTGGAGGGGCGGACGGCCAATCGTCTGTAGGAGGCCGCGGAGTTTTCCAGAGGCGATCGTTATAAACAAATATTTGGGCGGCCGAAGCAGCGGCGGTACGGCAGGTGAGTGCACCTGGACGCCCGTCGCCGCCGCCGCCGCCGCCGCCTGCATACAGATGAGGGCCCGGGGTCCCGTTAGCGCCCGGTCCAGCGCCCAGCAGCGCCCGCGTATCGGACTCCCGGAGGCCTCCCGCCTCGCCCGCTCAACACTCGCCCGCTGCCCCGTCACTCGTCCACCAGTCGGCCCAAGCACTCGTGTCTGCCTCAAAAATCCCATCCCGTGTCAGACGCCATCCCGTGTCAGACGCCATCCCGTGTCCCCGCCCTCCCCCATCCCACCATGATAGATGCCCTCCCACGACAGATGCCCTCCCATGACAGATGCCCTCCCATGACAGATGCCCTCCCATGCTTGGTCTCTTCCCTCGTCCATCATCTGCTTATCCGTTCATTCGCCCGCTACACTGCTTGATGACAAGACAACCTCAAACTGCTTCACCTATCACCATCACCAGTCATTTCAATGGCCACCAAATCGATCACAAGATTGTCCGGATTTTCGATGACCTGCCTAACGTCAAGCTGACCACTCGCCCTTACTGATTATATGGAATATTGACAGTGATACATATAACTGTCAGAGCGTAAAATGTTTAGTCAAATGCGTACATTTTGGTGAATAATCGCATGAATTTTGGTCTAAAAATGTGGTATTATGGCTTGTCAATGGAGCAGATTTATACACAATGAAAAGTCGAATCACATGATGTTGGCAATGCACACTACTGGATGAAAATATCGGGCAAAATTGAATTCACAATTACGTATTATAATCGCGTTTGAACAATCGAATCATTAAAAAAGTGCTGAGTGCTAATGAATATTTAAATGCAGCGCAGAGACGTTGACAGTAAGTGATTGAAGAATCTGACCGATCGATTAAGAAGCCAACGGATCGAGACGAATAGGAGGACATATCACGTGGCCAAACAATCTAAACACTTTTTTTGTTTATTTAAGGTCGCATAAACTACGAGGTCATTAGCAACCACTATTGATTTAACGTTAGGGTATCTGTACACTGAATAAAATGATATGGAGCCGCTGCAGGGTGAAAGGACAAACACAAATATGCTCACATGAACGAAGCGAGACTCGAACGCGCAACCCGAGATCAACACGGCACTACTGCCTTAGCGATCTCGGCCACCCGGATCGACAAACGTTCTTAGCGTCATGTTAGGCGCATACCAGAAATATTACATTTCACCATAACAAGAGATCACATTACTGATAGGTTCGCAAGCGTGGATAATATCCTTTGTGTCAATTAGTCACACGTACACAACATATTGAACGCAAGCTTTTTCAGAAGTTCAGGAAGTCAAGGATGTGTGCGGTTTCCCCTGACCGCTGTCGCTCGAATGCCTCGCAAGGTCTTTAACGAGACGCGTGACACGCTCATTACGTGTACTTCTGCAGCCATGTGGAGGTCACTAGGGCGGAGTCGCGAAAGAGCAACGTCCCGCCCTGACATAGAAAAGCATTACATTTCGAAACCATGCTTATCGTTACGGCGTTATATGATCCGCTTCAAACTGTGAATACGAAATAAACGTGCTAAAAGTTTATTTTCTTTAGATCCAAGGTGATACCGTAATAACACCTTCGATGTAGTATGTCATGAAGTTATATCCTTGTCAGCGAAATTCGTTTATGAGGGAAATGTGATACACAATATGCATAAAGATGTATACAACACACAGTGTGGTAAATGGATACAATATATTTCATTCGTCATTAACAACCCACTGGATGGACATCCATAAGAATTCCTATGACTTCCCGAAACTATTCATGCCGATTAAAGTCCCCGGTACTCCTAACATATCATAACAATTTCCTCTCTGACAAGTGGACTTTCAAAATTACATTTCCAGCTCAGAAAATCGACTTATCTATGTCTGAGAGAAGGCGAGGATGGGGGCTTACGTCATTGTCATACCCTTTCCAGGGGGGGGCGGTACAGTTCTAATTTACCTTTGCTTCCCACTGTGTGAAAGATGATGTATCAAGATGAAAGAAGAACGAGAGTGGATGCGATCATGATTCAGATGGGATTCATGTTGGTGTGAAAAACTAACCACGGCACAGCCACATGGTGAAATCACTTTCGCCAGGTGTATGATTCTAATCCGTATTCTCCGGCTTTGCGAACTTGGACAATGCCTGTTGTGTCAACAAAACCGGCACTCGCAACTCTACAAGAGGGTATTTCACAGACTAAAAATATGAGAAACCTCGTTTCTGATCTGTTTAGAGTAAACGAGAGAAACTGGTCGGGTGTCAGCGAATATCAACGTAAAAGTGCTTCTTAATCACTGCTTCCAGTACTTTATCAGGCAAACGAATTTTCAACATCATCTTCTACAGTTTCCTTATAACATGTGGATATTATGTGTGTATCATAGTGCCTCGGTATCATATCTCAGTGCCTTTGAAAGAACATATAGTTATATGACGTTATTTCGTCTCTTGCACAGTCAAAACGCATTTATAAATTAATTAAAAACTGGTTAATAAGGTAATCCGTACTTCATGAGATAATTCTACAGCTTTTCTGCCAAGAGGAGGAAAAGGCGAACGTCACAACTAGAGAAGCCCTGAAACGGGCCAAGTGCAAGGTTATCGCCGACGTGCCCGGCGGGAGGGCGGCGCGCCCGCGCACGTGTGTGTGTGTTTTAAAGCGCGAAAGGTACACGCGCACGCGCGTGCCTTCCGCGTGCAGCCGATCGCAGATACGCGCACGCGCACGCGCCGGGGGATGCTGCGTTGGGGGCGGCGAGCCACAACGGACCGGTTCTGGGCGCCGGGCGGCGGCGGCGGCGGCGGCGAGCCGGCAGGCGAACGTCGGAACCTAGCACTGCCGCTGCCGTCTCCGCCGCAGCACCGCACCGGCTGGCTGAACGGCAGTAGACAGCTATTCCGACTGCATCCCGAGGATAGTTTTTCTTCACCCCCACCCGCATAGGTGGCTCAGGGCATCAACTGATGTGACTGCAGAGCCTCTGACCGGATCCTGGTGTTCGAGTCCCAACGAAGGCAAGATTTTCGACAAGAGCTTGTCAGCTAGATTAAATTCAGTCGCCGTCTGAAGGAGAATCCTACAGGCCGGTTGCTCTGATCGGTAGTTTTCCGTGGTTTCTCCGATCAACACCACGCGAATGCCGGAGCAGTACCCTACCGAACGGATCATGAACCGCGCACGATCCTTCCTTTCTCTTCCTTGTCCTGTCACCCCTTACTTACACACACATACATACATACCCTACACTACCACACATGTTGTAAGACTAATCGGGAGCTTAGAAATTGTCCTGGCTCCAGCGGTGTCACGGTGGGAAGTGACTGGGTGGGGAAAATCCTCACAATCCGCTGTAGGTCGGCGTCGGATTTCGCCATTAAGCGAGGGAATATTACCGCCACGTCTCGCGATAAAACATATTCTACACTTACGGGACTATTTATCTTATCCGTTGACGCGCCAGGAATCGCGAATCAATGAACCCTCACCCCCGCTTTCCAACTAATTCCCTTTCACTTTTCGTTACCTGAGAATGGATAGCCCGACTGCATCCCGTTTCGTTCATCCGGTGTTTCGGAAGGAGTAACAATTTTTGGTAAGTGTTCATTCATAAGATGCGAAAATACATGTACTTGCACCAGTCCGGAGAAAATCTCGAACACAGGTGAACATCGCTGAATCTTTGGAATTGTGGATGCTAAGTCAGCAGGGTAAGGAGATCCTCGTGATGGGATGATTCAAAGTTTGTTTCGACAAACAATAACTGCTTTTTCAACGTTAGCTGTGTTCTAAAGGGACGAGAAATTCTTTTTAAACACAGTAGAAAAATTATAATCCATCATTAAACTAAGCAGACCACGGCAAGCGAATGTATCGATGCAGTCTGGCTATGCCTTTTGGGGAGGGAGGTAAACGGCTTAGAAAATGTAGACCGCGGGGTGCAATCGGAGTACATCCAGCCAGCATGTGCAGCGTTGGCGCACACTGAGTTCGTGAGCATTCAGTGCCGTTTACACAAGGGCAGCCAGCTGGCAGTCAGTATGCTGGACAGCCACAGACATCGTGTACATCCCTGCGGTGAAAAGAATCCCATTTGAAACCACGGACAGAACAACTTCATCGCAAACTTTAGTTCGCTTAACAGCGAGTTGTCCTGTCTGTCTTGCGTGGTGAGATTCAAGTTTCGAAACGGGACAGGAGATACTAATGCTGAGTAGAGTCAACTGTCGCCGCACAGAAGTCAGTCGCCTTACCTAAGTTTATTACAGCAAAGGCATCGTGTACGTCCCTTTGGTCAGAAGAACCCCATATGAATCCACGGACAGAACAACTACACAGCAAAAGTAAGTTCGTTGGACTGCATGTGGTCCAGTCCCACTTGCCTGATGAGCTTCAAGTTTCGAAACGAGATAAGGAGTTAGTAAATGCCGAGCATTAACCGTGCACATTCATAAGTTTACCTACATCAAAGTTATTTTCCACGACAATAAACCTCGAACATTTGGGAGTTCATTGGGTCGTATTTAAGTTTTTTTTAGTAGTACACAGTAAAAATACAAATTACGTAACAAGTAATTCCACACATTTACCGCAGACACATCAAAACATCTAAAACCGCCAGGCAATGACTGAACAAACCCAAAGAGAATGGTTCTCTAGGAGCTCTTGCAACATCGTGATAACAATTATTTTTATATGAGCCCTAAAGTATGTAGACTTAATTGTATTTAAAAACTGTCATGTAAATGTGAAACAATTGAGATAGTCAACTATTTCAAATGCTTAGGAATAATAATTGATAATAAAATTAGTTGGGAAAATCACATAATGAGTACACAAAAATATTTAAGGAGCAATATAAGAAAATTCTATTATCTACGGAATTTTTGCGATATCCAACACTTAGAATTCTATATTACGCACTAATCAATTCAAAACTGCAATAAGGAATCTAAATATGGGGAAGCACATTCAAGACATATTAAGAAACTAGGAATAACTCTTAACAAATTTATCCTATAAAAAATAAGACTGATACTTCACTTTCTCTTTATAAACAATTAAATATTTTACTATTACAACATCTCTTTGCAAATAAGCTACTACAAATATTCTATGTCAAAAGCCGAAATTAAATTAACTGATAGAAAATTTCACAATTAAAGTACACGTAGCAAAACCACTAATCAAATAAAAAAACAACAACACAATTCATAAATCTCTAGTATAAAAAACGTTGATCTTCATTGGACCTCAAATATATAATAATTTACCGATAACACTAAAAAATAGTGAGTTCTTGAATATTTTCATAAGATAAAGATTTGGGTAAAAAATTAAGATGATGATGATGATGATATAAACAAGTTAACTGAAAAATTGCATTAAAACTATTTGCTGTGTAAATTAAGTATGAATTTATTTAGGAGTTTTTGTTAAAACCTTGATTGTAAATTTAAAAAAATATTATTAAAAAAACACGCCATACAAAAAAGACTACCTAGAAGTGGACAGATAATAAATTATAAACCCAGTATTGCTAACAATCAAAACTGGTTATCGATGGTTAGTAATTCCATTATTTGTCTACAGATTGCTGGTTCACAGAAAGACCTGGTTCTCCATTAACAAAGGGCTTCTCGCCAAGTGTGTTATTTGCTATTTATTTTAAGATCAGAATTTAGAAATGCGGCAAGTATTTAAGATGACAGACTTCTGTATTAATTTTAAAAGTCTTTGAGGGATATCAAGTGTGTGAAGGTTTTTATTTGACGTGGTTTTCTATACGGTCATTACTGGAGAGAATTATGGGGAGAATGAATACTTGGTCCTGTTTCCATTAATATTTGATTTGATATGCCAGAACGCTGTATTTCCTGATTATTATTATTTTATTATTATTATTATTATTATTATTATTATTATTATCACTATTATTGTCATTGTCATTATTATTATCATAATGTTTATTATTATTCTTTCCATATGCTAACACTGGAGGCGATTCAGAAGGCCAGCAGGCCTACTGCGGCTGCTCCGCCGAACTCACTGTGGCCGCACGGAGCCGCTTCGTCCCAACGTGGCCTCTGTCCGCTCCCGCCCCCACCCCCGCCTCCGAAGAATCGGCCGGGAATGTTAAGCGGGATTATACTCGATTGTGAGCGGCCCGCCATTCAGGTTCTGCCATCCCATTACGCGGCGTAAACATGCAAGTTCGCCACGGGGGGTGGGCTGCACTGCCCGGCGAACTCCGCGGCTCAGCGAAGGCCGACGCATGTGCCGCAAGCGTCTGCTCATTCAACGCACGGGCCGAATTACATTGCAGCGAGTTGAAAATGGCAGCATTTGTAGAAATGATTCTCTGAACCAGAAAACATTCAAACCACTGTATCTCTGACACTACGAGATTCCAGCGACTGATATTGATCAAACGAAAAAAGACGAAAGATTTGAAAGCAGGTTAACAGGGCTTGGTCAGAAAAATTGTCACTAGTTGTTTGCCTACGCAAACAACTAGTGAAACTTTTTCTGACCAAGCCCTGTTAACCTGCTTTCAAATATTCATTTATGGTCGTAAAGAACTCTTCATAAGACGAAAGGTGAGTTAAAAATTCAGAGTGGTGACATCGGCATGTATAATGCTATGTAACGATATTTTTTTTTTTAATTTTCAACTTCTGCTGAAATAATTTGTTATTCAGTCTTATACTGAAACATTAAAATATTAACAAATTATTTTTAAATGTAAATAAACTAAGTAAAATATATACATTGTAACAATAAATGGAAATATTTTTTCAATAGTATATTGACTGAATCTGTTAGATTAAAAAGAAAATATTAAAACCTGTCTCTAGTATGTCCTAGAATCCAATTACATTGACGCTGCAGACTCTCACATACACGTGAGTCACGCCGGTGTGGGCACCGCTTGTTGACATATTTTCTCGCCTACGCGACCTCCCTTTATCAACAAAATTGCCCCACCCTCATCTTGATTGTTTAGCGCAATCAGCATCACCAATTAATTCTGAGCTTCATTGTCATAAATGTTAATATACAACACAAATAAAATGCGTAAGTACGTTGCGTTACGTTGTAATTATGAAGGAGACCGCAAGCGCGAGAAGCGCGTTACTCAAAACGCTTCTCATGTGCGTTACGTAATTTATGGACGACTGTGCCACGGTGTCACCTTCCCTGTGGCAACCGAACGCCCTTTAGCCCTGACAGTAATTCGATTTGGCGGATTCTCGGGGTCGGCAGAGGCGGCTCGTCCTCCGAAGCATCCGGCGCTGATTCGCGTTCGTCTCCTCCGTCGCGTTGCGTAAGCAGTGTCGCAGGCAGCGGTTGGCGACAGCGGCGATGGCGGTGTCGCCAAGGCGGAGGGATGGGGGGGGACGAACTGGCAATGATGGCAGCGTTGGAAGCAGTGATGGTGATGGCGATGATTGTAACTGGAGGTGGCGATGAAGGCGGGATAAAAGTGGCGGCGGTAGTGGAGGTGATGGTGGAGGCTATGGCGGAGGCGATGCTGAAGCCAAAGGTAAAGATGATGGAGGAGGCGAGACGGAGGGATGGTGAAGTCAATGGCAGAAGCGATGATGGTAGCGATGACCGCGGGCTGGAGACGACGATGGTGCCAGCGAAGGGTGACGGCGGCGCAGAGGCAGCTGGGGCGGCGGAGGCGGCAGATTCTGCGGAGTGTCCTGCGACGCCCAAATAAAACGCGTGGAGCCCGGCCATAAAGAAGGGGCCAACGCGGAAGCACGCGAGTCGCCCAGGGAGTTGGGCGCGCAGGGGGTCAGGCGGCCGCCCAGACTGACTGTGATCGCAGGCGCCGCACGCCTACCAACCCTCTGCCACCAACAGATGTACACGGCTAGCTCTTACGACGCCCACGCCTCGAAGAGTTTTCACAGCTCGTTCATCACTAACATTTATACCAACTATAATCTTTTCAAGATATATTTTCAAGTTCTTAGAAAAATTTCGATTCAAGTAATTTGCTCTCTCATGATACAACTCGAAATTTTACGGAATTACTATAGAAATACTCACACTGTTATAATAATATATCTGACAATATGTATGACAAAAATGTTAACTTTAAATTTCAACAAAGTGATGCAGCTAAAAAGCATGGGAAGGATATGCTCGGCTTTTAAATTCATGTGGAATAAATGTACTGGAGACATATTTCCTTGAATATAACTGTAGATCTCCGTGATGAAACCTGACATATAATTATCTTCCCGTCTGAAACAGATTAGTTTTGTAACTTCGTGAAATTGAAGTCTCTTATTCAAAAATATGTATGCCCAAAACGTATAAAATATCGCACGTTCTCGTTAATTTTGTTGTGTCGAGGCCAATATCTTAGATCATCATTGTATACAAAGCTATTCAAATGACCGTGAACATCTTTTTGCGACACATGTATGCCAATAATATCGGCTCCACAAGAAATACCCATTCACTATAAAAGCACAGTGAATCTTAACAAGAGCCCTTGCCATGGCAACGAAAAACGCCAGTCATGAAATCTTTGCGACAATTTTACTCACGTATATAGGCGTGTGCAAATATCATTTAATTTCTTCTGAATTGGACACATGCTCATCATTGAAAACTATAAAAACGAAACATACACAAGGTTTTGCTGATTAATAATTACTAGAGCAAAATCAATATTCTTAGCACTAGGCTTTGGAGTTGGCAGTCCCGGCCGGCGCGGCGCTCCTAACGAGACGGCGGCGTCGCCGAGGGCGACGGGCGGAGACGGCGCCGGCGCCGGCGCCGGGGCGAACGCCGCTAACGAAGGCCGACGGCTCTCGCGGAGCGGGGACACTCTCGTGGGTTATTTACCTCCCACTTCTCCCGGCGCATCGCCAAAGCTTATCGTGCACGCCCCCCTCCCCGCCGCCGCACCTACCCCCGCTCCCGTCGTCGCCTTTGCCGCAATGATAGCCATCGTTGCCTCCGCCTCAGCTTCCACCTCGCTACCGCCATCCCCAATGTCAGTCATTGATACTGGCACGCCACGCCACGACATCGCCACCGACATCGCCACCGACATCGCCACCGACATCGCCACCGAGCATCGCCACGCGCAACGCCACAGCCAACGCCACCAGCCACACGTCCCTCCAAAATATGCCCGTCCCCGTCCCCAGATTCCCTCTTGCAACCGCACGCGACATCATCAACGCTCCTGCCGTTGCAGTCGCCTTCACTACTACGTCGCTGACGCGCAGCACAGAAGCGCCAAGCTTCCTATTATACATCACAGGTCGTTAGCTTCGTTTAAATTTAAGGCTGGACCGCCCCGTGGGAGAAAGGGAGAAACAGCCTTCCAGGTTTTACTACTTCGATGTGATCGCTGTGAGGGTTTCTTTATGGGCTATGAGTGGAAGGGCGGAGGATTCAATTGGAAGTAGTATTACGTTCATCGACTTCCTGTCAACAAGTAGGTGTTTACCCTACGAAGATGGGTGACAATTACATTAGTTGAGCAGTGATTATTGCAATGACTGTTCGCATAGATTTACTAGATTAATGATGAAAATAATACATTATCAATAGAACGTACGGCATTTCCTTCCCCATCATTTGTATATAATTATTCAATTACCGACGAGCATACGATTACACGCGTGATATCGACAACACTATCGTTGGCGCAGATGCAATATTGAGTTATTAGAATGGAATTATATGCAAATCACTTCTACATACATCACCATAAATGATTTTCGTTTCAATCTGGAAACAATCAGGAGAGCTGTAAACAGCGTATTGAAAAATCTAGCACAAAAAAGTTTACTAAACAAAAACTGGAGACAATAGAAATGCCCTTTTCTTTTCGGTAAGAACTGGACGAAAATATTTAATCTAAGAACAATAAAGAAACATTCCCAAGATTCATAAAATCAATATTTTTCTATGAATATTATAGAAATTAAATGAACCAAATTTTCGAACAGTTAAGTACGGCATTTTGGAAAATAACATGGCAGCAATTACACATAGTGTAATGTTATTAAATTTATATTAAACGGATGTAAATAATGATATCAGGTTACCCTAACTGCACCAAAACCTAAAGGTATCAAACCATTACAACCGTGTTATATCATATGCAATAAACACAATGTTTCCTTTATTTTAATGTTAATACTATTATCTCATAATTTGGTATTTACAACACTATCGATGTTTATACATTAATTCAATTAGGAACAAGTCCTGGTCCTCTAAGAGATCTCCTTACCCCTCCGCCGCCGGCTGCGCCGCAAGCGTCGGTTTCTCCAGATCGGGACGCGGGACCCGGATCCCGGCGGAGGTGAAGGGGGGGGCCGGGCGCGGGGGGGGCGGGGGCGGGGCGAGGGAGAGCGCGTCCTCCTTCCCGCCCGGGGCGGGGGCGGCGGCGGGGGCGGGGCGGCCGGGAAGCGCCGGACCCGCGACCACGCGGCGCCGCCAGCCGCACAGTGGCTTCCACCACGCAAATGCGGACAAGAGCACTTTTTCCTTTTCCTCCTTTTTTACTTTTCTTTCTTTTCCTTTTCTTTTTTACCTTTTTCCTTTTCGTCCTTTTTCCTTTTGTCCTTTTTATCTTTTGCTTTTGCTTGTTCCTTTTTCCTCTTTTACCTTTTTATCTTTTGACAGCCACCGGTGTACTTCGTTAATTTTCGGGTATGCACAGCGTGCTAAAAGTTCATTTTTTACAACCAGAGTTGAAAGTGAGACGACACTTTCCTATTCCGTCCTCACTTTTACACTGTGGTTGGGCGAATGTTTCTATTCAGGAAATCCTCGAAACGTGTCAAGAGCCTCAGAAGGTAGCGCTATGTTGCAAGACCTCCAAGGCACTAAATATGTCTCGTCGTGGGAAAACCAAAATAACAATAACAATAGTAATAATAATAATAATAATAATAATAATAATAATAATAATAATAATAATAATAATGATGTATTTGGCGTTATTGGGTCGGTAATTCCACTTCGCTGGCCAGCCACCAGTATGCCCCATGCTTGGGGGGTAAGAGCGACATGAGGCAAACATATTCTCTTCACCGTAACTAGCAAGATCCGCCTGCTTGAGCTTTTTCTTCGTCACACATGTACAGAAACTGGGACGATTTTAAAGGAAAGCAACAACCATTTTTGCCTTGACCAGGAATCGAATCCGGAACCACAGAACGGGAAGTTAGTCCGCTGCCCATGGTCCATCCCAGAGGCACATAATAATAATAACAATAATAACAATAATAACAACAATAAAATAGTAATAAAAAGGGTGATTCAGAGTAAATTTTACGAACTTCCAAGGCACATCGAAAATTATGACTTGTTGCCAATGTACTTGTAGTGAGAAATTTCATTAATCGAGTTACTCATGTGCCCCATAATTTTAGGCAAGTTGCCATGCACTGGTGTTTGGCATGTCACTTTCTGACGCAAAGAAATTTCATGTCACTGACAAACATCTGTGCACACGGGGTTGTTTAGACATAGGGGCAATTCCACATGCATAAAACGCCCGTAACTCCATTATAAGCTATTTTACACTACATCTTCATTGGGGAAAAGTAATAATTTTCACCCCTCTACTTGCCTCAGAAGTTCGCAACATTTATTCCGACTTGTGTTTGTCCGCTTCCATCTCCTCTGGGCCCACAGTGCGCCGTCCGCCCTTGACCCGCGCCGCCGATGGTTCGGAGGTCCCAGCTGGACGCGAGTAAAAGTGAGTGGACTCGCGGGGGCCTATTTATACCTTTCTCCGAGCTCGCAAGAAGGAAATAAATGAGCCCACATGAGCGTGGCGGGAGGCAATAGGATTCTTCACACGTTCGATCAGACAAAAAATACATATCTCAGACCTACAGTATTACCATTTGAATCATAAGAAGAACACGTATTTTTTTTTTCACTGTTGTATCGATCTTCAAATACATTTTATATCATTCTGCAGTAAACCCTCATTACGGTGAGTTCCAAGGGACCGAAATAATCGGAGTTCATGTTATGAATATTCGTGTTCTTCGATTGTTATAAATGTTCGTATTATTGTAATCCCTTGCCGTGATCCGTTTTGTTCGTGTTACGGCGAAATTCGTGTTAAGCGAGTTCGTACTAACGAGAGTTTACTATATAATAGTTCTGAATTAATTCCTTAGCTTCTTTGTCCGCATTTACACCTGCATTTTGGATAAATCATCAGTTCTTTGAAAATAATGTAAAATCAATATTTCACAATTTGTCAAAAATATTTTATTTATGTTTTTCCACACTTCACAATTCTCATCTCATTCATTTCCACCCATACTTCATATTGTTCTACTGATTCCTCTTAATCACGTCTCCACAAGACATGGATTTCATTGATGTCCGGGATTCTTCGCCTACCTTATTTTCAAACTGCTCGGCAACGCATATTCACCCAACACAAATTCGTCCTTACCTGGAACAAAGAAAAAATGCAATGAATTTATGTTTCATGATAGAAGTTGAAACATAATCACACGTATATTTCAAAATCTGTTTGCACTGACACATGAAAATGAAATCCAAACTCGGGGACCGTACTAGAAAACTCGTGTGAAGATGGTAGATTTTAGAATTTGCAAAAAATGCAAAATGTTGCCAAAAACCGAAAAAGTCAGTAATTGCACGTTTGATTGTCGGTGCAGTGTATTTCTGGGAATTTTCAATCTCCGATAAAATGTGAAATAAGTGGCAAAATGCGAAATCGCGTAAAAGAACGAAATTGTAGAGAATCTGCAATATAATACCTAAATTGCATTTTCTGCTTTCCTTCGTATTCGCTCTCGTAAGGGTGCGACTTGGTCAACAACATATGGATGTTTGAAAACATTTAATTTGAGAGTGCCCATGTTCATTAATTTTAATTGAAATTTATTGCAAAAAATAAAATAAAAAAATAATAAGAACGATTTAAGAAACTAACCCCGAAAGCTGAGCTCTCAGGGTCATTTCAAGGGGTCTCAGCTTCCTCAGTTCCCTGTACGGAGGTGAGAAGAAGAAGAAGGAAGAAGAAGAAGAAGAAGGTGAAGAAGGCGAAGTAGATGATGATCATGAAGGCGAAGAAGATGAAGAAAAAGTACTAAATTCTGCCGTCACCAACCATGTGAGGCCTTCTAGAGGACTCATTCAGCCGCAAAAAATTGGCGGTCGGCCAGCCATTCGACCATTGCGACGGCACGTTCGCCCCAGGTGCAGCCTCCGCGAGCGGAAGTGCGTGATGTGAGCAGAAAGGCGACGCGCTGGTGATACGCACCGGAAGCGGTTCCTCACGCTTAGAAACAAATGCGTAGAGCTCTTAAATTGCCCCATTCATCATGTTATTCTTGGCAAACACCCTGGCTCTCGTATGGTGCACTTAGATGAAGTGTGTGTATTCACTACGCTCACTGAGAAAGGTACACATTACAGGAATGAAAATGGCTTCCACATAACATTGTATTGCTTGGGCTGTGTGATGTAAGGCAATGTTAATAATAGCAATTTAATATTGTTGCTTTCTGGAAGCTACAATTTTCCGAAAGTACTTTGACACCTAGGGTTGAGGTAGTTGTTTTATTTGTATTAGCACAGAGTTGTTTTTTTGTTTTTTTGAGCTGAAAAAAATCTGACTACATCGGAAAATTTGAAGAAGAGTAATGCATTTTCACCCGCAAATTTAGTTGTTTTTAAACATCCGTGAAATACAATGCTTTTAAACTTAAACTTTCAACTGCATATTTTGCAAATTATAAAAAGCACAAAGGAAAAAAACTCACAAAATTGGAATTAATAGACTCAATAATTATATTAAGAACATTTATTTGTCTATTTGAACTTTCCTTCTCAGTATGTGAAATGATATGTAAATTTGTTGAAATGTCTACTTTTCAGTAGTCTGTAAACATCACGCAACCAGTAACGGAAAATAAGTTAATAAACAAAGCACATAAAAGGAATCGTATAAATGCAGAGCCATATAAAACGCTCTTGAAACGAAATTCGGATAGAATGCGAGAATCTGTTGACAGGAGAAGTTTCCTCACACATCGTTGAAATACCTATCTTAGTCGAGTTGTTTGGCGTTTAAACAGTCGTTTCCCAAGTTCTCAAAAAAAAACTTGCCTAAAGAAACATCTGTTTAAGATGCACGATTGGCTGAAAGCAAGAGAGAAGCGAAGAACCCATGAGATAAGAAAACGCAAAATACGACTCATACGTGACAGCAGATCGTGTGGGAATGACGTCGAAACATGGCAGAAAACATGCTCACCAATTACAAAATTTTCAAAACGCCAATAACTACTTATTCAAACTTGATGTGAATGTAGGAATTAACATGGGTAAAAGTGTACACTCCTCTTCCAAAAGACACATTTTCCCTGCTGAAAGGTACAACTTTGCACACTTAGGTGAGAACTCGGACTACGATTACGAAATTTTTCTCCTTTTTATTGTTTTCTTTTCATTAGGAATTGTTTTGCAAGTAACGAATCCATCTATAAACATTTTGATCTCACATTCTTGAGCTCATTCTGTAAATATTTATTAATTCACACTGTTATATCCAATTTGAAACAGAGATAAATATTTTCACTGTCTTATTTACGGGTTTGCAAGAAGTAATGAATATAAACATGTTTTATAAGCATCAGAATATAATCTGAGCAGGTACAAAGCAATTTGCAATGCAGATGACACTCAAGAGAAAACAATCATTACGCTGAATGTAGTAATGATGGTACCGTAACAAAGTAGTCACGCAGTATTAAACTCCTGAAAGCGTAGTTTTAATTCCCGGGATTCACAAAGAATTTCTTATGATTCGCTTGTGTTTATTTTCCAACACCCTCTGACGTCCTACCTCTAATTTCACCAACGTTTCATAATCATCATTCGCTTCATCTTTCATTATCACCTCCTCAAATCACACCACCTCTCCTTCGTCTTTCTTCATCCCTCCTCCCCGAACAATACTTAGTGGTATCGAGAGGATTATTCTTTCCATTGATCCGTCCTTCCATCTCTCTTCAAATATAAATGCTATCATTCACACACTAAGGGCTCTACATCTCTATATACTGTCCCTAAATTTAAAGATTGATGAAGACGCTGAATTAACACTTTCGATTCGTTCCCCAAGATACAAACTTTAGACAGGGTAATCGACACCCTTATGAATCCTTCGCCCACGCAAAGGGACATGTTTCCTTAACTAACAATCAAACCAAATACAAAAATAATAAATTCTCGAAGAAATGAGATTACATAATTCTTGTAGAAAACGCTCCCCTTTTAAGTTATTTGCGGTGGGCAAACATTCAGTTTCTTTTATTGTTCGGAGTAGTTGTTTATGGTCTTTGGACTTCCAACGCCAACTAAGCAAAGTGGAAGCGCAGAAGCGATGTTAGAGGTTTAAAAATGATATGATGAAGGAGAACATCAAAACAACAAATCTGTTCGTGCAACCAGATTATTTACAAAGCCCCCAAAACCCCAAAAACCTTCTACGCACTCCATAAAAATTTACTAGTGTTGCGTCTGGTACTCAGCACGTGGAAACGCAGAAAACAGCGGGACAGGGTGCACAGAAACCTTCCAAAGTGGATACGTGTGGAATAAGTCCACAATTGGCGAGAGGGCGAGGCCGAAAGCCAAGGGTCTACACTCCAGGTAGGTCATACCACGCCGGCGCCAGATGTTTAGCCAGACCACGGGATCTCAGGGATCCCATGGGCGGGAGCGCGCAGCAAAAGAGGCTTTTGCTCCGGAAAGCACTGCAACGACGCTGTGGCGAGGACGTCATGGTGCGAGGGACAGAGACCGCATACAGACCCATGTCGAACGGAGTGTTCGGTAGTTGGCAGATGCTAGCGGGTAGACAACCCTCTGGTAGTAAATGGTACGTCTCGCATGTAATGTAAATAAACTGCGTATGTAATACCAAAGCCATGCCGCCCGAGATTTGGGCAACCCACAACTCACCAGTCGAGTGCAACTCATTTACATCCTCCCTTGTACCAAGTCCAACTGCACAAAGCATTCTTCTCCTCTGCCCACCGCGCACGGACGCACCGCGCCAAAGCGTGCCGCGATGGCCCCGCCCACTCCCGACGCCGTGCGTCCGCGTGTAACACAAGTCCGCCCGGGGTGAGCGCGCATCCCAAAGGGCAGGAGGCGGAGCAGCGCGCGCGCGCGGCCTGCCGTAAATATGTCGGCGAGGCAACATCCGGGGTCGGATGTCGGGTCGCGTCGCGTCGTGTCGCATCGCGGCCGGTGCGCTGTCGGCGGCCGCTTTGTGAGGTCCGCGTCGCGGGCGGCGCCCTCTGATGTACCTCAACGTCTGCCAACGCACCCGCCGAGGAAGATGCACCCGGCTTGAGTCACGGGCCCAGCCGTGATACATGGAGGAGGGTACTTCATACCGCATCTAACAATTCAGGACTATACTTGGGTTTCTGTAACCTCACTGATGATAGCTGATCAGCCGTTACGGTTTCGTCCAATCGGGAGCAGTCCATCATGACAGTGACGTCACCGTCATCACGTTAAAGCTCTCGATTGTATAACACCGTAGCAGCTGATGAAGTGTCATCGGACAGGTTTAAAAAAAAGTATAGAGACATCGACAAAATTCAGGAGTTTGTGCACGCCATAGCGGACCGACTATCGATCTTCTGCCCATACGCATGTGCTCAAAAGTGATGCGAAACTTGAATTGCGCATGCGCATAAGATAGACTGTGGTTTAATGTTCGAGAGTACACAACCCCCTTATAAAACGATATTTCCAAATATCGATGTTCAAATGTCAAAAATCCATATTCGATGTATTTCTACCCAGTACCATCGATATATTTAAATAACGATGGTACTGGGTCGAAATTTGTGCTCATTAATCTTTAATTGCGAATTCACATTGAAGGATATTATTTCAAGAATTAAAGAATCAAGAAGAATTCAAATTGTTATGTGCGTGAAAATAAATTGCTGAATATTTAAAAAATACAAACGTAAAATCATTCACAATTAAATTTAACTTTCATAATTCAAAATAATTTGAACCATAGTAAATACACATTAACTTTTTAAATTAGGAACGGTTTTTCCATTAGGGATATGAATATATTATTACAATGATAGGGGTTTATGCTATATTATCTGAGTGCAGCCGAACTGCGGGTTTTTCATCCATGAAGAAAAATACACTGACAGGCAAAATCATCATCTGATGATGCAGTGTTTCGGTGTTTAATGAAATGCAAGCCAGTTGTTCCTATAGCTAATGAAGTATAATGTTGAGTTTCATTCCGAGTTACATTTCAAAAATAAATGTCTGAATCTACTGAATTTTGTAATGGCTATCCGCAATTGAAATACGAAGTATGGTCTAGTTATTAATTAGTAATGTTAACACGATAATGAGAGCTCTGGTTTCATTTGCTTGTCCATGTTTAGATTAGGAAGTGTTTATATATATTTTTTTCAACCACTCCTGGCAACTCCAATAACGTAAACTACACATTACTTGGTTATTCTCATTTCACAAAAATAGGCAAAGCGTAATTTGCCAAATTTACCTCATTATCTCCTGCCATTCGTTTGAGGGAGACGAAATTAAATGTTGCCATTCATACAGTTTGGTAGTATTTATAACAATCGATGATGTAACACGATGAATTACAAGTCGATGAGGAATGAAAGAAATTCAAAATATTATTCGACTTAAAAAGATACTATAGCACTGAAACCTATCTCTGTGCATCCCCACCATCTTTTCCTCTCCTCCTTCCATTCCTTCCTTCCTTCCCACTGCTCCCTCGTGTGGGAACTGAACCTGCGGCTGTCACCGGAGCAAAGGAGATGCGCCCGCTTGAGTCATGGCCGCGAGGCGCCCCACGGGGAGGAGGAACAGGGCTTTCCCGCGGCGGATGTCACTGGAGCCGGCTGACGCGCGTCGGCCTCATCAGCCGAGATGCTGCATCTGCGCCCGGCATCTAAAGGACTCCGCTGCAACTCGTGCATGCACTCTTTGTGGGCGTACTCCCTCGACGCGCCAGCAACATCCTGTCTCTGCGAAAGTCTTTTTGCCGACAAAAAGTCTTTCTCAGAAAGAAGAAAGATCAGACATTCCCAAATGTTTGAACATACTTTGCCCTGTTTGGAATAAAATACATAATCACTTTTCTCGAAGAGAACACGTAATGTGTTACTATACTTAGCTATCTCATCGGTATTATAATATATATTTCATTACCTAACAGCACACACTGCAACATTAATTTTCATGTTTTATTGTCATAGAGACATAGAAGAACTACAGTTTTGAACTATCAGGATTAAGGGCTATTCCGAACTTCTATTTAACAAACGATTAATAAAGTTCACTGGTTTCCTCCATAATACCGGTCACATTGCGAGCGTGAATGGCACGACTAACTGGCACTGACAGCCGGTGTGTAGTGCAGCGCCTTCCTTGTCGGCAGACAATGCGAATTGGCGAAGCCCGGCCAGCGGCTGACGTGTGACTCAGACCGCCATCTGGCGCCGGGACAAAGCGGAACTGTCACCCGCCGCGTCTGGGATTGGAGATGATGCCTCCATTGTGCTCCACCACTGAGATGGAAAACTGCTTATTCTATTTAAGGGACGATAGTATCCGCTGACTCCGTTAATATCTTCGCCTTCACAGTTGAAAATATCGTAAAGGCGAGCTGTTGGCAGCAACACAAGTGTAAACTACATTAATGCCTTTATTCATAACGTGCAACATTATTCACACCGACATCAATCTTGAAATAGCTTTTTGTATGGGATTCCAACAGGATTTCTTTACATTATGAATAATATTACAAGTATTATTATTAATAACAACATTGTTATTATCATTATCATTGCTGCAGTAGCGTATCTTAAGGTTATGTCTGATCAAATTGTTATTGTTTAGAGGAAGATCAAATCTCGTAATTGAAGGAGAAAATGTAAAATGAAAATCTAATATTTCGTTACAACAAAGCTCCAGTTATCTTGGAAATTCATAAGGGAAAATCCGAGTTTGTGAAAACCAGGTGTTCAGAAAGGTGTGAGTAATTTTGAGAGATTGATAATTCTACATCGGCGTGGACTAGAGAGGAAATCTCCATCTTGCTGGATCCTTTAATAATGAGAAACAATAGGTATTTTAAGCTAATTAGCAGAGGATCATAATAATGCTATAAATAATATTAATTAGAATATTAATAATGATATAGAGCAGCAAGAGTTCAATAATTTTCATTAACATTGTTATTGTAAATTATGAGTTTTTGTAGTTTTACAGATTTCTTTATTTATAATTCTGTACACTTACAATTTTATGTGGTATGCCTGGTCACTGGAAAAACATCCGTTCTTACAACTTTGCTAACGAGTTCATTGCCACCCTATACAACTTTCATATCATCTTTGCAGTTTTTTATCGCCCACCAAAATTCACCTAGGTACTCAAAGTATCCGTGTTTCTCGCTTATCACCCCTGACATTAAAATGGTCTTTACAACTGTTTTTATTGTTGTCCTATTCGCGATAAATCCTCACAGCTTTAAACCTTTTTTTACAGCTGCCCCTCCTCCTCTCCTGTCCTGTAAGCGACCACACACTCCTGAGCGCACATCCTGGTGGAACATCTGGGCACAAAAACGAGCCCTGTGGAACGCCTGCCAGAAAAAAGGCACAGCACGGTGCCGCGCCACGCCACACCCCGCCCCGCCACGGCGCTCCGCGCCGCGCGTCGAGTCGAGTCGTCTCCACGGATAGCCCGGCCGCGGTCGGTAGCCAGTGGCTAATCGGCCAGCATTAGACGCGAGTCCGAACGACGACGTTGCACAAGCGCGAGAAAAACCGTGACTTAGGAGACAGCTCCGCAGCATTAGCATTTTATGGACGCCGACTATCGTTAATTACGGTGCGCGAGGCTGCAATTTGCGTAGCAAACGAAACCATACGTACGTCTTCATATGATATTTCACGTGAAATGCGTCCTCCGCCCGGTAATTTGACGAGGTGGTTGAGCGCCTGGGAGAGTGCGGCGGGTCTTAATTTCTCTGAAAGGTTTTGAGATTCGGGTTTTTGCGCTTATGTGGCGAGTGATGAGGCATTCTTCATTTCTTAGGAGGTTAGGCGTCACTGTTTCACGTCCTGAGGAACAATGCATGACCTTGGCTATGCGGTTGATTTCTTATTATTGCGGCCCCCCTCTGAAAGAGCGTTCCGGAATGTTCATTGGCTAACGTGATAAAATAATATGGTATTTGTCTGCCTCAGAAGTCAATGTCAACTACCACATCAAAGACAGGATGACATCAACTATGTCTTAAGTCTTGAAAAGAGAACCTTGGAATTCTACAGTACAGTTCTTTCGCATGCGGTACAAAATGCATCTATTTCCTCATGATCACTTTTAATTAGACCCATTTTTCTTTCCTGCGAGATGAATAAAATCATGAGCACATTTGTTATTCGTAAAATGAAATTAAATATACTTAAAAAAAAACAACGATCTGTATCTATATGAGACACAAATTGCGTGTATTATGTTGTTAACGAAAGGACTGGAAAGATCGACCTAAACGTGTACATAATTGTGAAGTTCTTTCTTTGCAATTCACTTTTAGAGAAAGCTCGTAGCAGAAAGCGGGATATGAACACTAAGAGCGAACAAAAAGCGCAAATTTGCACATTTACGGGAGACGACGCTACATACTGTAAGAAGCAAGAAGCATGAATAAAGTTTTAGTCGTTTTAGTAGAAGCTAAAACAAAACAAAAATATCAGGAGATGATACCGTAAAGTAATTTCGTCTACGTACTCCTTTTCACTCTACAAATAAACATTAAACAGGCCGCAGCCACAAACACATCTCAGAATTAGTAATTAGATTTTGAGTCACGTTCACCATTGTGTACGCTCAGCTCAAATTCGCATGTGCACTCACGTCGGTGGCGGAAGTCGGGGACACCCTTGTTGGGGATATCGGAAGAAACGTCTGTTCCGTGTTGTACATTAGAGCACGCAAATACATCACAATGGTCCCCTCAACGAACAACACTTTTTGATCAACAAATCTCGCAATCAACAGTGAAGGAGTCGATTCCAGCCTACGTCCACAATCTACTCCCAATCGCCTCCGCTAGAATCGAACCCCGGCCTCAACATTCGGGGCGGAGCGTGCACGGCGCCACAGGAACCGCCGGTGGCAGCCACGACCGCAGAAGATGCGCGCGCAGCGGATCGAGGAGGCGGAGCCCGAGATTTGGAGTAGCAGCCCGAGATTACGCTGCGGTTCCCCAAATGCTGCCGCCTGGACCGCGGAATGCGGCGCCACGCTCTTGGGAACCACGCACCGACTGAGGTGGCTCAGGGCTTCGACTAATGACGCTGCAGCGCCTCTGACCGGGAGATCCTAAGATTCAAGTCCCAAAGGTCGCAGGATATTCGACATTAGCTACATCGCTAGATCCAGATCTAGCGGTCGGCTGCTCTCATAGGTAGTTTTCCGTGGTTTCTCCGATCAACACCAGACGAATGCCGGAGCAATACCGTAACGAACGGGCCACGGACCGCGCGCAAACTTACCTCCTCTTCCTTGTTCTATCCCCACCCCTTACACACACTTATACTAACATGCACTAACACCATACTTGTCGGGAGACCTACCGGGTGATCAGAGATTGTCCCGGCTGGGGTGGTGTCACTCTGGTGGGAGATACCTTTGTTGAGGTGGGGCACCAGAACTTCTCCTCCGGCAGGGGAAGATCAACGCTACCTTTCGCGATAAAAATGCACTACACTTATGAGAGTAATGACCTTAGCAGTTGACGCGCCCGAAATCTCTAATAAATCAGTCGGGAACCACATAGAGAATCATGCTCGCTCTTCGGAACGAACAAAGCATGATTTTTACACAATTATGTTTTTCAAAATTATCTATTATTTCTGTAATTTATTTTTAATAAAACTGCGAGGGTACCTTTTGCATATCAATGACATCACGGAGTTCCACAATCGATCCACCGCCGATCCACGTGCAATTTATGGTGAAGAAAGAGCAGGTTTTCTTATGGTACTCCGTTTCCTTGCCTCTCAATACACAATGTCTTGTTCATCAATCACTTTATCGTTATCGCTACCTTCTCCTCATTAGAAGAAGAAGAAGAAGAAGAAGAAGAAGAAGAAGAAGAAGAAGAAGAAGAAGAAATGAGCTTTGGAAAGTTCAAGGGTTCCAATATATAAATATATACACAAAAATATAATGCGAAACTGAACCTATCCTAATGAATCTAAACGGATCCAGTGTGTTTGGGCCCGCCATTCCCCCCGGTCTCCGCCTTCCGGAGCCTCCGCCGTGGGCGCTGCCGGCGCCGTCGGCCGTCGCGACCACTTCCGCCCCTTTGTTTGCCGCAACCTGAGCCGCTCGGCCCAAGGGCGCGCCGCCCGCCGCCCGTTTCCGACCCGCCCCAGGGCACAAGGGTGGCTCCGCCCAGCCCCTTTGACGCGCGCCTCGTTACATTTCCAGAAAAACGTCGTCGCCCGCTTTGTGGACTCTCGCCCGCAGGCCTATCGTCTCCACAAATCTCAATTTTCAATCGTAACGCGCGGGAGGCATGTCAATATTTGCCTCCTACCGCGACCCAAGTCACATCAATGCCAATGTGCTATCAACATTGCATTACTTTTGTACATTGTCCCTTGTACCTTAGTCTGCATTAATAATTATATTTACTGCATCAACGAATTGCACCCGTTCGCTTCGACATCCATCATGGGGATAGGTGAGTATCGTTTGTGCTCTATTACACAATTAAACAAGGCTTCATGTTGGAAGGCAATGTTCTCATAAAAAGTCTTGTTTTTTTAGTAAGCTATTTATTACAAATATAAAATTACATTAGTTGACTCTACGTAGCTAGTCTGAAGGCCAATATTAAGCCACTATTGAAGGCCTTGAATCAATGTTAAAATTATTCGCAAAAGAAAACGTAAACAAAATGGTCATGTAAAATGACTACGCAATTCAAAGTAAAAACTAAACATCAGAGGTCAATACAGCTTTATTTGCGATCGTAATAATAATAATAATAATAATAATAATAATATAATAATAATAGTAATAATAATAATCACTAATGGCGTTATTAATGACAAACGCCATGTCACAAAGCCTGCGTTTAGCCTAAATATTTCAATCTCATTTTTTAATTTTAGGTTACAATGAATATTTTATGGCGAATACAGTATGAATTTGCATTGAGATGATGCTGGACGCAGAACTCCATTATGCTCACAGATAACTGGGCGGTGTGCCAAATGAAGGCAGGAGCCACGAAAAGCGCTCCCACAAGCAAGCACATCACGGTAAACACGCGGCTTGCACCGCACCGCATTCAGCCTGCGCGGCGCGGAGGTGGAGGCGGATGCAGCGGCGACGGCGGTGGCCCCAAAGAGGCATATTGTAAATAGTTTGAAGTTACATTTAGTCAGAAAATAAATGGTATTTTTACGTTATAGTCCTCGCCAGAACTACAAAAGTCCGCCCGAAATTACGCATCGTAGCAATTGAATACACTCTTGCCTCTCGACGGTTTCTGGAGAGGGACAATTAGGGAGGGAAAAATGGCGATGGCGATGATGATGATGATGATGATGGCGACATGGCGATGGTTGTGGTGGTGGTGGTGGTGGTGGTGGTGGTGGTGATGGTGGTGGTGGTGGTGATGGTGGTGGTGGTGATGATGGTGGTGGTGGTGGTAGTGATGGTGGTGGTGGTGGTGATGGTTGTGGTTGTGGTGGTGATGGTCGTTGTGGTGGTGGTGGTGGAGGAAGCGGCGGTGGCTAAGGAGGCGGCGGAGGCGGAGGCGGCGGCGGAGGCGAAGGCGGCGGGGGGGGTGGCGGAGGCGGTAGCGGCGACGGCGGCGGCAAGCGCAGTCACCGCGCAGGGGCCAGCGACAGCCGGTGACGTCTGCAGGAAAGGTGAGCTGTGCGGTGTGTTTGCGGAGTCTTTGTCTCTTCTGCGCATGCGTTGACCTTTCCGTCACGGACGGTTCGTGACCCGGGCTGCCGACGACTTCTCCGCAGCCTTTTTGCGTCTTTCTCCGCTTCTCTGGAGCCGTCTCCGCCTCCGCCTCCACTTGTTTTCGTTCCGACTGAATACGCTACAACTCACGGGCTGTCACTACTGCCTTTAGTGCAACTGTTACACCTCGTGCCATTGCCTTGCCAACGTCGTTTGCTACTGAACCGTTGTAACTTTCGCCGTCGTTGCTTGACGTCTTGAACGTCCTCTGGCGTGTGTGCGACTCAGTCTACCAATTTCTCTCACCTTGGCATCGCCGTTTTTATCCTGTTCTTTTCATCGCAATATATATTCTCATCTCGTTTTCACATTGCAGTTCGAAAGCGCTAATCCCACAATTGCATACCGCTTCTACAACATTATCGCCATTGGGCTTTTGCTACTGTGCCGTCGCGGTCGTAACTTTCGCTGTCGTTGCTTGACGACTTCTACATTCTCTACTATGCCTGCGTCATTCGCTGCCAATTTCCTCGCCCGTCCGAGCAGCATGCATTTTTTTCTTTTCACCACAGATTATCCTCATCGTGGTTTCCCTTTTCACTGCGATAGCACCAACTCCGCCAATTCACTTGCACGTACAGTGCAACCATTACCTTTTTGGTTCGGAATCGTCGCAACTTTCGCCTTCGTCGCTTGACTTCTTCGCCGTCTTCGGTCATGTCAATGTCTTTCGCGAACTTCCTCCCCGCTAGAGTAACATATTTCTTTTCCTTTCAACGTGAAGTTTATTCTGACCTTGCTTTCCCCAGTTCGATACCGTCAACTTCACATTTCTTTTCTCCACTGCGTTTCGAAAGTTTCTCCAGAATTGTTTGTAGCTTTGCCACCTCGCTCGTCAAGTCTGCATTGCAATACCACCAACCCAGTTTCTATTGTCATCACTTTCTCGCACTTCCTTTCGCCGTCAACTCCAACGGCCCTTCACAACCGACCACCACAACAGCTGAACAGACCACCGCCAGATAAGATTCAGAATAATTCTGGAAGTTTTTCATTCTTCACAGCTAGGACGCAAGAACAAATTATGTTTTGTTTTTCTCGCGTGCCTTACCTGTGTGATTCTGTCCTGCACAGTTTCAGCTGTCAGGAAATTCATTAAAGTGAAGCATACTGATCCAGGAGTTTTTCACTTTTGTTTAAAATTGTCCTCCATTTTTCTCTTTTACGACGGTTTAGGAAGAAAGGAGGCTCATCGTCTTGGATAGTTTGTACGTTTCTCGGAGTGTTTGAGGAGATAAGCAATATTTTCATAAGCGTTAGGAACATTGTCAAGTGTGTGTGAGTGTGTGTGTATGTGGGTGTGTCGAGAAGGAGCTAGGTATAGTCTAGTATAAAGAACTTTCGTATTCGGCAAAGGCGCTCCTGGACGGGTACGATTTTAAATTTAATATTATTTGTAATCGATACATTTTCTTTTATATATTAATATTACCAACTGTTTATTATACTACGTATATTACAAATAACGAGACAAATATTCATTAAACATTATTATTAATAATCCAATTAAAAACAGTGAATGAATTAATATTGCAAACTTATTCGCAATTAAAGAAATTTAAAATGGAAAATTACATTAAAATGTTCGATTGCGTGTGCTATTATTTTTCAGATGTCCTATTATTTTTTGAGAGTGGCAGTAAAAATTGACGACTTGGAAATTGTACTTGATTTCTTTCAGAAGAGTTTACCTCCGCCACCTTCACTCTGATCACAGTGCTTGCGCAGGGCTGCGCAGGGTGTAACAGCGTCGCAGCGCCAAGCAAAGCCGGCGTCGCCGCCCTCTCCCCCCGCGGCGCGGCGCTGCGTCGTGTCTTCCGGAGCCGACCCAACAACGGTTCCGCCGGCCGACCGTGACCGCCGATCGTGACCTCGGCGTGCGCCAGACCCACGCGGCGGCGGCGGCGGCGCGCAAAGGTCTCGGGCGCCCACGCGGTCGTGGCGCCGCGCGGCTTCCTTCGCTTGCAGTTAGCGGACGCTTAGTGCGGAGAAGCGATCGGCGGCGGTGGAGGTGGTGGCGAGACGCAGGGCAGAAGGGGGGGGAAAGGTGGGAGGGGTGGGGGAGGTAGAAAAGGATTGGGAAGAGAAGAAAGATGAGAACGAGGGAGAGGGGAGGAGGGAAAGCAGGAAGGGGCCGAGGAAGAGGAGAAGGAAGAGAAAAAAGAGGGGAAGAAATGAAGAGAAGGAAGAAATGAAGAGAAGAAGGAAGAAATGAAGGAAGAAAAGAAAGAAGAGGAGATGAAGGAGGAGGAAGGACGGAAAATGACGAGAGCGAAGGAGGAGGATAAGGAGAAAGGAGGTATGGAAGGAGGAGCAGGAAGTAACGAGGAGGAGGAGGGCACGACAACGACGAAAACAAAAGGGGGGGGCGCTTTATGGGAAGGAGAAAAGGAAGGAAAAAGGGGAAAGGGAGGAAGCGGGGGCAGGAGGGGAGATGGGAGGAGGCGTTGGGGGCGGGAGCGCCAGAGGCGAAGGCGGAGATGGCGGTGGCGCGGGGGGTGGGATGGGGGGAGGAAGCGACGCGAGCTGTGGCGGCGGAGGCGGTGTAAGAAGCAACGGTTTAACGACTCCGTGAGCACTGCGGCGAATGTTTTAACTTTTTTAACTCTCCACCAGCCTCACCTTTGTGTGAGAAAGCTAAACGCGGTGTACTTACTGAAACTAAACCCAGAAATCCAGGTTAGAGAGACATACATCCTAGATTTTCTAAAATCCTAGTTCTAATTCGTTTAGGATCCTTGGATTTCAAGAAATATAATATTTTATATTTCTTCGGAGTTTTCAAGTTTTAACAGTCCATCCTCACCTCCTTTACCCTCCCAGTTGTTTCAAGTCACTGTGCGTTGTAGCAATCCGAGCAGAGACACGAGTGTCCACGGACGCTCCGTACAGGGATTGCATGCCTATTATCTCGTGGGCGATCCTTCGCATGCATATGGTGAGATGGGCACGTAGAAATAATAAATGGAATAGAGCTGCACCAAAAATGAAATAAATACGTCTGGCTGTGTATCAATAATCAAGGAATATTCAGTTCGTGGATTTTACGATTTCACTTGAACTGCGTGTGTTGAGTTCGAAATTTCCACGAATGTTGAAACACCGGTTCGATGATCGGGTTACTACACGGTCGTCATTTCATTCTTTCCTCGAAATACAGGGTTTTGCAGTTGTTAAAACGAAAGCAACATTTTTCCCCGGTTAAAATTTTTTACTTTTTACAGGTTCTCTTCACTCCACTGCATAACATAATAGTAACAGTGCACTATCGTGAACAAGGAAACTTGAACGGTGTAAAACGAACATGAAAGAAGGAATTTCTGTGGATGAGCTATTGACTTTTAGAACAGCTAATGCGATATTACAGAGAAGAAATCAGGATAGATGTCACTCCTAATGAGCTAATAAATGCATACATTAATATTAATGTTCAATGGCTGCCGATCCGGATAGCCGATATCACTAAGGTAGTAGAGCCGTGCGGATCTCAGGCGGAAGGATCGTGTGTTCGAGTCCCACCTTGGGCATGGTTGTGTGTGTGTTTGTGTTTGTACGTTTGTGATTGTCCATTCATCCTTCATCGTCATCATCATGATGTCATACTTCATCCCCCAGGACTGACAACCCTGGGGTGTAAAATATGGATTCGGAATTAAAGTCCTTCCCCCCCCCCTCGAGGTCACGCGCACTCGTCTCCGGGAGAATACGACTGGGCCTCGGTGGGCACGCGTGCTCCTAGGATGGCCAATTCGCCAGCAAAAAAAGTTCAATGACCGTTCGTATTTTACAATATTTGTTGAATCGTTCGTGCCAGAGGAGTCCAAAATGTCGACGAAAGTGTAAAATACGGTTTGATCGCTCTCGTTGTGACTGATCCCTGCCACAGAGCCCCGGCATTGTTGAGGAGGAGTGGGGCTCGCCAAGAGCGTGCGTGCGGGGCTCGGGAGCGAGTCAGAAGGTGCGGCTTTGGCACCGCCACCCGCGCGCCACCTTGTTTTGACTGGCGCCGCACCAGCCAAGGGAGCCGCCCGCCACCCGGATACAGTGCTGCTTCCTGTCGTTCGCCGGGAACGTTAGCGCTATTTTCACCACGCCCGACTTCCCTGCTGATCCGCACACACCGCACGTGGGAGTTTCGTTGAATTTCGCGTTGGCCAAGGTCACTCAGTCGCTGTCGAAAGACTCCTTTTTAAAGGAGGCAGCTCTGCCAAAACAGCTTCTTGGAGTAATTCGTCTGTCTTCAAATGCAGAAAACTACGCAGTTTTATTTTTGAACCCAACCTCATAGCTTGCGTTCTGTGAAGAAATTACCGAGCAGGTCGTGACGCTTCAATTTGTTTTTTCCGAAAATGAACCACAATCCAACGCACTTTAATAACGTAGATTGCACCACATCCTTTTCTGCCTTAACGTCTTGTCCGGTACTTGTTAGTGCTGCAGAGCAAAGTTTGCTACATAATGGCAAGCTCACGAGATCCATGATCGCTTCCTCTTAACGAACACGTAATACATTATAAGTGCAGTGAATTTTTTAACTTGTCGAGATTTTAATGATAGCTATTAAATAAATACTAAAAAAACTCGCTATTTCGCATGGAATGGAACTTCCAAATGGGAACCACCCAATTAGCAAGTTAAGCAATAGAGAACATTTGAAAATAGTACTACACAAAAATAAAATACAACTACAAGTTTCTGAATTAAACATGTACAATCATAAATAATACAGAAAAATCATAAAATTAATGCGTCGTAAAATAAATAAATAATTCTACTTACTTTCAAAAAATTAGAGTAATGTAGATTTTGACAAATGTGAACACACACTGGTGCTCCCGGTGATACTTTTCGATTAGTTTCATACTTGCTTCTCTTAGTAAGGAGTTTCAACAAAAATAATTAATTGAAGACTTGCTCTGGGATCTAATAAATAATAACTACATAAGGAAAATCGCTGGAGATTCATAGCGAAAAGTTAGACACGAATCAATATTTAATTTCAAACTATATTCAATTTAATGTGAGACGTCAAAAGAGAAATATTACGTTTTTTATTCCACTTATACAATGATCCCAAGACCAAAAACCCTCGACAAGTGCAACTAAAAGTAACAGATGAAAGGCGAAAAAAGTGAACACGAAGAAACGAAGGGAATAAAGTGCAATGCACCAAATAAAATGGATTATAAAAGAATAGACAAGAACTCCAGAATGAAATTCTTGTGTTACTCACAACTTGTAAAATAATATATTATGTAATAATTTGATAGACACGCCCCCTTTTTTAACATTCAATAAACAAGTTTTCAAAAAAAAATTATTTAATGCTGGAACACGACATTTCGCGAAATATTTATACGCACCATTTTGTGTAACGAACAATAATTAATTTGTTTATGTCTGAGAATGAATATTTTGATATTGTTTAGAATAAAATAATTTAATATAAAATAGCACAGTAATTGAGACGAAATTATAACAAAAAACAAATGTAAGTAAAAAATATGCAGCAAGTACAAAATACATAGATGGGATAGAACGAATCAAAGCATGTTAAATGAACTAATTTAAAAAATACTATAAAGGATTATAAAAAATTAAAAGGATAAATCAAAAAAGAAGGAGGGGAAATCCCATTCCGAATGCACCTCTCAAATGCTCCTTGCGCGCTGCAAGAAGGAGGCAAGTGCCAACAGAGAAGGAGCAAATTAATCCGAAAAATAAGTAGTTGTGTGCTATAGCTTCCTCTTAAGACGAGAAAAGAAAAATAGCGAGAGAGGAAGAGAAATAAATAAATAAATAAATAAATAAAGAAAGAAAGAAAGAAAGAAAGAAAGAAAGAAATAAAATGTACCAGAGACCAAAACACACGAAATCTAAACGTAGAGAATGCACTCCGAATTCAAAAATGTTGGGATTATTTAACAAATGTGGATTGCTTTTCAAATGAACTATTTAATCTCAGTACATCAACTTTAAAAACTGATGGTTCACACGAGAGTTTTGTGACTTAAATGATCTTCCCAACCATATTCTATAATAGTTCATAAACTCTGATGATGTATTTGTGCCCATCACCAGTCCAAGAAAAAATACTCTACCCCAATATCCTAGTAGGCAGATCTATCACAATTTCCCCACATCCCTTCGCTTTCGACCTCTCCTCCTCAGCCGCGCTCTTCCTCTGATCGAAAGGTGAGAGGGTCGCACCCTCTGTGCCAGGGTAAGGCTGGAAATCCGCTTGGCGCCGCCGAAGGACGTAAATAATTCGCCAGCAGGTGGACGGGGGAGGGCGAGACGAGGGCGCAGACAAGAGGTTGGGGCGAGGGCGGGGGCTGGTGCTGGAGTGGGGGTGAGGGTGGGGGGGGCGCCCCGCCATCATCTCGTATTAGCGCCGACGGCACCACTCCAGGCCGCGTTGGCGGTAAAAAGTCGCAACCGACGTAAGCCCCCACACGAACATCTCTTCCTCCCCTCTCGTCTCGCGGATCGGCAGGCGGCCAGGCAGTCGTAAAAGCAGCGGATGGATCTGGCGAGGGCTGATCGAGAGGACGTACTAACCGAACGACCAACAGCGGATGGTGGTTTTGTTGGTACTTACGCCTTCAGTAATAAATAATCACATGCTAAAGACATTTTAAAATATAATCAAAGTTCGTGAATTTATGAGGGCTAAAATCGCCTGCTCTCGGATAACAAATAAATTTGGTAGTTCACGTCACAAATTTGAGGCATGTAAGAAATTCGCATAAATAGCAATAAAATGCGAAAATCAATAAACAAACTACCACAATAAGAGCAAAAAACACTTGAATTTCTCCCCTCAAAACATGGGATGTGGGTCACTACCCATATTATACAATAATATAAAATTGAAAGAAAACTGAAATACAAAGTTGCCAAATGTATCTTCGATTCCTTTGGTATTAAATGAAGATCTGGTGAAAATAAGAAATTCAACTTCGTATCAGTGTAAAGCAAATATCATATCACATTTGAAATAACGAATAACTACTGCCAATGTGTGTAAATTGAGTAACCATATAACTAAAAATACTGAATGTCAAACTAGGGAGATGCCGACGTAGTACCACAATCATCGAGCCAGGGATTGTGCGTTATCCTTTTTCTCAAATATGATCCCACTCCCACACTTACGGCCTGATCTTGGACTGATCCTCTGTTCCCATAAGCCCCATCCTTCGTGAAGTAGAAAGACTCCGTCAGTACTGCAAGTATGCAAATGTCCGTCATGGGCTAAAGGGCTAGCGGAATCCAATGTAAAATATTTAAAAAATATTTTATTACTGTTTTAATGTACCATCCAAAAAAATTATCATCTTCTGCTTTGTATGATTGGTCAGGCACGTCACCGGCTAAGGTCGTTAGTCTCGTAAGTGTAGTTTATGTCCTTATCGAGTGAGGTGGATGCTTCCCCGCTGCATTGCGAGATGCGGCGCCGACCTACAAGTCTGCTAACAGGGTTTTCCCCAACCAGGTATTTCCCACCAGTTGGCCACCGCCCCAGCCGGGACAAGCTCTACGCTCATGACCGGTTTCCCGACAAGTGTGGTAGTGTAGTGCAAGTTCTTGTAAGTTTGTTTACTGGGTGAGGATAGAACAAGAAAGAGGAAGGAAAGATCTCGCTCGGTCCGTGGCTCGTTTGTTAGGGTACTGCTCCGGCATTCTCCTAGAGTTGATCGGTGAAACCACGAAAAGTTACCAATGAGAGCAGCCGTCTGCTAGAATTCTCTTCCAGACAGTGGCTGAATTCGACCTCGCTGTCTGGCCGGAGTCTCAGCTTTTGCGGGTTCAGCTCAGTATTTCGTTGCACACGGTTTATATCTTTATTCCCCACCGCTTGGTCCTGGGGTTCGGCTCGCCACTCCCACGCATTAACCGGCCCTGGATGTGCGAGCTTTGGCTCCGCCCTGTAGCTGCCGGCTCCCGAGCAGGCAGCGTTGCATTCCGACGAGACCGGCGCGTTCACGACTTCCTCCCTAGCCGGCCTCCGAGCGGCGGGGAGGGACTCGGCGGGGAGGGACTCGGCGGGGGGGGACTCGGCGGGGGGGGACTCGGCGGGGGGGGACTCGGCGGGAGCTCGGAGACTCGGGGGGACTCGGCGGAGACTCGGGGAGGACTCGGCGGAGGACTCGGCGGGAGACTCGGCGGAGGCTCGGCGGGAGGACTGGCGGGACTCGGCGGGAGGGACTCGGCGGGAGGACTCGGCGGGAGGACTCGGCGGGAGGGACTCGGCGGGAGGACTCGGGGAGGACTCGGCGGAGGACTCGGCGGAGGACCGGCGGGAGGGACTCGGCGGGAGGACTCGGCGGGGAGGGGGACTCGGCGGGAGGACTCGGCGGGAGGACTCGGCGGAGACTCGGCGGGAGGACTCGGCGGGGAGGACTCGGCGGGGGACTCGGCGGGAGGGACTCGGCGGGAGGACTCGGGGAGGACTCGGCGGGAGGACTCGGCGGGAGGGACTCGGCGGGAGGACTCGGCGGAGGAGGGAGACTCGGCGGGAGAGGACTCGGCGGGAGGACTCGGCGGGGAGGACTCGGCGGGGGACTCGGGAGGACTCGGCGGGGGGAGGCGAACTCGGCGGGGAGGACTCGGCGGGGAGGACTCGGCGGAGGACCGGCGGAGGGACTCGGCGGGGAGGGACTCGGCGGGGAGGGACTCGGCGGGGAGGGACTCGGCGGGGAGGGACTCGGCGGGGAGGGACTCGGCGGGCGCGGTGCGGTTCGGGGCTCGGCTTGGCGCGGTGGGGTGCGAGGGGAGGGGTTCGGTGGGGCTCGGCTGGGCGCGGTGGGGCGCGGCGCCGCGGGCCCAGGTTTACGAGCGGAAGAGCGGCCGCCCGCCTGCCGTAATCGTTCTGCTTTGCGTAGTAATGCGACCCGGCAGGGAGTCGTTACACTTCTTTCCGGCAGAACATCGACCGGCTTCGTCTTCATCCTGAGGCGCCCCAACACAATTGGAGCCTCGGTGACACTCCGCGCACCTGGGAGCCAATTTCCGATTTTCTCTCCAAGGAGGGGGGTTGACGAATTGATAAGTGAAACGAGGACCAACAACTCTTACGCAGTACAGTCTAAATAAACAGAGAACGTTATTGCAGACTTTTTTTTTTTGCTATTTCACTGATTTCAACCTTTCACAGTGGGAAATTCATAGATGAAGCACTTTGGATATTAATTGTGATCCCTGCAAGAGCAAATTAATGCTTTTCCTTCAGAGAACATCAAATCCTCTAGAGAGAGACGATTCCCTCCTCCCCAAGCACCGGAGGCTTTGTAGATTAAATAGGAATGGTCACAATACTCGTACAATAACGAATCAGTCAACCGTCTGGGCCCAAGGATGGGACTTATGACCAGGTGGGGAAAGGAAGGAACGTGTGCGTTCCAATGGCCCATTGTCTTAAAATAGAACTACTACATACCCCTGCAATTGATCGGACAAGGAACTGATACAGAAATCGCTGATTAGAGTAACCAGCTCCATCATTTTCTTCCAGGCAGAATTTCCGCCCGGCGCAGTTGTTTAGCTGGTGTCGAAAATGCACAATCGCGCGGTCTCTAATCTTGGTTGAAATTCTTGTTATGAATTACATTCCGTGAATATATTGGCATACAAACTTTTGTTTGAAATTAAGCCTAGAAATTGATTTTCATTTTCACTTGCGTGTCGATCACAACCCTGTAGACGTATTTGTTTTTTAAGTATGCTTTAAATTAATTGTATGAATAAAAAATAATTATTGATTGAACTACAAAAAAATGTAATAAATTTAATTTAATCAATAGAATAATTTGTTGTTCCGCCATTGTAACGTATTATTAATGGTCTTAGTAGAAGTTTTAAAGATGTATTTCCGTGTAATAATAGAAAGAATAATATATAAACCACAATATTAATATGGTTTATTTAAATACATAGGAAATCGTATACAAAGATCTATTAGTTCTTGCTTGAAACTAGAAACACTGAAAACTTTTCAATAAAACTGGTAATACTGAATGATTTCATAAGAATACAAAATCACCATAAATATCATTTCATGGTACATCCACAAAGTCCATGACCCCGTAAGTACAGAAAAATATGCCCCGTACTGTATCTACCAGCATGTTAGAATCTAGTACATTGCGGAATGACCGGCAATCAAGAATAACCGGATCCGCAGGCGATCCTGTACGTCTGGTGGCTCTCCCATCCTGCATTCCCCGATGACTTTTACATCCTCGATACAACTTTTCCATCACCGTACCCTTCAAGTGCCAACTTCCCCCCACCGATGTCGCTTCAAGGCATCAATTTACTTCTGTACCTACCCACCTACATCCTCCGCAAGAATTTTCTATCAGACAAGACATCACTGAAGAAGCGAGGTAATATACAATGTAATTACCTGCGAGAAATAAATAAGAAGGTTCATGCGGTAGAAACGGGAAAACATTCAAGTAAACATACGACAGGAAGTTACTTTAAAGGTATACAGCATGTGATACAAAAAAATCATTTTAGACAGCCTCTAGTAAAAGCAATTGCTTTCAGAGCGTGCTGAGCGCGCTAAAAGTTCAATTTTTATCACTAGTGCTAAACGCGAGACGATGCTCAAACGTTTAGATAAATCAGTGAATGCAACAAAGAAAACAAAAAACTTCGTCTGATCGCATCAACTAGTGCTGACCTTAATGTATCATTAGAAGTTTTGTTAATTTTAATTAAAATAAAATGAGCCGGCAAGTCTGCCTAAAAGACATTATATGTCACACGTGGTTAAAGTGATTTTATTTTGTTTGTCACCGACCTAACAACCGTGCACCGCAACCTTTCCTAGTCACAAAATAAAATGTCACCTTTTCGACTCGTTTCATAAATAACTATTTTCTACCCTCATTGTATGGGGAGTATTTTATGGCTGCAAACGATTGCATAATGATACTCATTAGAATACAGATTTCATTATGATACAAGTTCTTTATCAAACACAGAGAAGCTTAAAAACCAAGTAATGACAATTAATTGATCATTGAGAAGCGTTCTAGTAAATGTTTCGTTCGATTGTGTACATTAATATTGCATTTGATATCATATTATTTGTCAGTTTTAACTTATTTTATTTTTAGTAATTTTTTCGTGTAATATTATTTAATATAAATTGGATCGTAATTTCACTTAGATCCTATTTGACTAGCGCAGTACTCCCTCGGAGGTGGATGTAACCACAGCCACCTACGGCAGAATGCGAGGGTAGCTGTCCGCTAGTTGACCTTGACGGAAACGTGCATGTCAACTGGCACGAAACGATTCAATGTAAACGTTTAACTTATAAATGTCGCAGAAAAATACCGTATGAAACTCAATGTAATGGGTATTAATACACTCGTGTGAAGTTTACGATACTCGTGTTGTATATACTCATCATTACATCATTGTTTCAAAATATGCTATTTCCACAAATGTAAGTGTTACTAACATCAAATGCTCACTTATTTGAAGGAAAATCAAATACCAAATACAACCAGAAAAAAGTAGAAATTCCTTCACGCTTCGGCCACGCCACATCTCCCCTACTTTATCTTACTTCTTCCGACATTTTATATCCCATTCTCTTCGACTACCAACTTCCTGGCGCTGACACAGCCCGAGGGCTGCAGTTTATACCCGATCTACCCTCTTTCTCCGGGTAATAGTTCTTACGTCGTAACACAAACTGCCGCTGAAGAAACGACGTTAACTCGGTCGTTCCGGCCGTGAAATGAAGCCATTCATTCGCATCGAGTATTATCAAACCGATGATTTACGGTTCCGGTCTTTAGCGTTGGCCTCGTCCCCCGTTGCCGCGCCGGGAGGAGTGGAGGCGATTATTTGCACAGTGGCGTCTCCATTGAACGGCCCCCAGCTGCTGCCCACATGGCGGACTGGTGGTCGAGCGGTGGAGAGCGGGAAGGATAAGTTCGTTGGGAAATGAACCTCTGACGGCCGTCTACCGGAATGCGGGTAGGGGGCTGACGGTGTGGTAGGAGGACTGACGCAGGGGGTGGATGGGTGGTTGGGTGGATGGGCGGATGGGCGGACGGTCGGGGTACGGAGCAGGTGGTTGGTAGGGCAATTGGGGGAGGGGGGTATAATTGGGAAAGATTGTTGTTTGATTATTTCGTGAATCTGAGCGCGTCGACTGCTATGGTCATTAGTTCTAATGAGATAGTGAATATTTTTCGCGGAACTGGCGGTGTTCTTTCCCCGCTAGAACGAGAACGGACCTACCGTCCGCTTGCGGGGTTTTCCCTATCTAGTACGCAGCAATGCCCCAGCGAGACAAGCCTGAGCTACCGACTGGTCTCCATCCTATCCGTGAAAATCGTGCACTGTCGGGACTCGAACCCCAGATCTCCAGCTCAGAGGCACTGCAGCGACATCAGTTGATGGCCTGAGCCACCTCTGACGGTGGAAGGACGGTTGAAGGGAGGAGATGAAGTTGGCATGATGGCGCAGGGATATGGGACATTGCGCTCAAGTACACGTTACACCAAGGCTGTGGGTTCGAATCCAGTGCAATGCATGGACGTTTTCAGTAGTGGTTTATCATAGTGTGCCCCTCATTATAATTCCTCCCTGAAATCCTTGGGGCATGAATTATCGTAAGAGAGCGGATATAAGGCAGAGCCGGAGAGCAAGCGAGGGCAGGATGAAACGACGGGCAGGGACAGAAAGAGAGGGAAGTAGCAAGAGGAAGGAAGGGAGGAGGGCGGGTTGGTGGATGGAAAGGAAGGAGGGTATATTTTTGATTGATTAGTGATTGCGGCGCGTCAACTGCTAAGACCATTAGTCCCGTAAGTACAGTACATGCTTTATTGTGTAGGTTACCCGCTGGATGGTGAGATTCGACACCAACCTACACGCCGGCGGGTGGGATTCCTCCCCAACCACGTTTCTCCCAACAGCGGGGCACCGCCCCAGCCAGAACAAGCTCCAACCTCCCGACAAGTGAGGTAATGTAGTGCATGTGTGTATGTGTAAGGAGGGAGGATACAAGGAAGAGGAAGGAAATATCGCGCGCTCTTCTTGGCTTGTTTATTAAGATACTGTTCCGGCATTTGCTAGATATTAATCGAAAACTGCACGGAAAACTGCCGATCAGAACAGCCGGCCGCTATAATTCTCCTAACAGCGCCTGAATTCAACCTCGCTACGCAACGAGTGTCAAAAATCCTTCCACGTCGGGACTCGAATCCTACGACCTTCCGGTCAGAGGCACTGCAGTGACATCACTTGATGCCCTGGGCCCCCTCAACCCGAGGGCGGGAGAGGGGGGAGTGAGACCGAATGCTTGGTGGAACGAAGACGACGCAGGTCGTGGTGGCGGAACGAACGCGACATCGTCGGACGCCGCCGTCGGTGTTCAGCGTCCGGTGGCGGAACCTTAAAGCGACGCCGTGAATTCGGCCGCGGAGAATCGTCGTCGACCGCGATGCGTTGCAAAAATGGTTTGAATGAAGGCGGCGAAGGCACGGACACGGTTCGTGCGGGCGGACGCCACTGTTGCAGAAACATTCCTCAGACGTTCCATCATTCGGGTCTTCCAGCGCCCGACAGTTCGTACAGTTAACATAATATTACTTGTGAAGTCTTTCACTACCCAGATTGTTTTTGGTATTCAAATAATTTGTATTATTAACAGTAATGCAAAAGTAAATAATAATTTGGTCGCATATTACTCTTTCTTATTCTACTACCTTGGTATGCACAGTTTAAACTTGCATCAACTAATTATTTTTCTATCCTATAATTCTAATTATTAAGAATACTGACGATTCTCTCTCACTGAGATTTTAGAGTCAATGTTCACGTGTAAACCCTCTGCAGAAGATGCAAAATAAAATTTTTGAAAATCGAAAATTAATGATGATCAATATTTTCTGAATTCTAATCGTATGCAATCCCTATGGTTCCTAAATTGGTAATTATTGGTGATAGTAGGATGGCGTCCTTCCTTTGCACCAGATGTTTCTGCCGTGCTCTTCTGCACCAAACAAGAATTTAAGTCATGGGAACAGACTTCAGTCAATTCAAGCGACTCACTTACAGGAGGCTTTCGAACGGTGTTTTAATATGACACACGTTTCAATGTCCCGCTCTATCATCAGCGACATTATTGTGTAATGTCAAGGCATTCAACAACTCCTGATGAAATGACTACCTTCTACACCGTAACATTCAACAGAAAGTACGCAACGCCCCACACCATCTTCCTAAAGCGAAGCGCATTTCACCAATTACCCCTTAGCATTTCACGGATGCTGGGAATTTCCGAAGAGATCATCGCGAGGTTGCCCGAGGATATGGGCGGGTGCAGCGCTGGCTCGGGACGAGTAAGAAAAATAATAAGTACGAGAAAATTTGTTGAAACCGAACTAGAAGAAATAAACGGGAAAGGAAAGGAAAGTCTTGGAGAAACGTGGAAGACTACGAACTTGTGGTGCTACAGATTGGCATAGACTTTGATATTCGTTTATTTCCGTGTCTGAGCTGGTTTTTGATTTTGCCCCCATCCTCTTCCCAAGTTCGATCTATTGCCGGAGAGGGGTGGGGGACAGGGAAGAGGTGTGCGACAGGAACTGTTTTTTATTGATTGGTAATTTCTAGCACGTGAATGGCTAAGGTACCATTATTCCCCTAAGTGTAGTGCATGTTTCATATTGTTGGAGACTATATTTCCCGCAGTATGGTGAGATCCGGCGCCGACCAATTTGTCTGCTAGCGCGGTGTTCCTCAATAAGGAATCTCCCACCACGGGACAAGCTCTATGCTCCCGACTGGTTTCCCACCATGTGTGGTAGTGCATGTAAGCGTGAGTGTGTGTATGTAAGAGGTGAGTATAGGACAAGGAAGGGGAAGGAAAGATAGCGCGCGGTCCGTGGCCCGTTTGTTAGGGTACTGCTTCGGTATTCGCCTAGATAAGACTGGAGAAACAAAGGAAACTACCGATCAGAGTCGGTAGTCGACCGCTATAATTCTCCTTCAGACAACGACTGAATTCGACTTAGCTCATAACCTAGGGACGAAAATCCTGCCGCCGTCGGGACTCGAACCTAGGACCTTCCAGTCAGAGGTATGGAGCGCGGAGGATGGAGCGCGGAGGTATGGAGCGCGGGCGGGAGCGGGGCCAAGGGGCGGGACCGCGCCGCGGGCGCCGCTCCAACCACAAAGCGCCCGGGGCGGTGCGGCGCGCTGCAGGCGCTGAAAGGCGTCGCGCCGAGGCCGCGGGCAAACGGCCGCTCCTAAACGCAGCGTCCTCAAACGGCCCGCGGCGCGCCCAGCCCACCGCTCCGGTGACGATCCAGGACAATTCGGTGCGGCGAACCCCACCCGCAGGGACGCACAAGAACTCCTTCTCTATGAAGTTGGGATGCCAAATCGATATCGAAGTTACGAAAATATCAATATGAAGGAATATCAATCAATATTAATATCAATGTTAAGTATACGAGTTTGTATACGAGCTTTTAATGTATTAAATATCGATGTATTGACAGTAAGTTTTTAACATCGATGTTTTGAGCTCGTTGTTTTCACTTGTTTGAATTTGTTTTATTTTGAAAGAAACATAGAGAATTTTAAAATTTGAACATCGATGTTTGGAAAGATCAATGTTGTGGATATCGCATCCCCTCTACAAAGGACACCACGGCGAAACAAAGAAAGCGACTAGGACCTCACAAGACAATCTCTGAAATCAGACACAGATAAAGAGTAAACTGTTATAAATGCACTCAAGATTCCGAACACCTTCTGAAAAAATGCTATGATTTTCTATAATACAAAATGTGCATTTTATAAATGATGTCCTTACATTCAAATCAGGGAAGAGAAACTTTCGAAAATGTTCTCTAACAGCGAAGGGACCAGATATTGTTTGCTCTACAACTTACGTATCGTCGTTAAAAAAGTCTATAATTTTGGAATACATGTTTCATGAATTTCGGCACAAAATATTCACATTATTTCACGTTAATTTTTTATTTATTTTTGTTGTAAAGACCACATATATAAAACAATTTTTAAAACCCTTACATTATATTTCATAAATATTAAGGTCACACAAAAAAGTACATTAAAGCAATTATAACGAATATACATTAAACTTCATGTATACATATACATTAGAATGGAATAGTCAAAGCTTTATGGTCATACTTGGAATGAATGATCTTGATCAACTGGATATTATAAACTCATGTAAGCTATTATTGATGAATGGCAGCGGAAACAGAATATCTCCAGTAAATGTATACTTTTACATCAAATTTAATGTACAAATATATTAAGCTCTTTTTAATGTACAATGTACGTAAGTTCATGTACTTTAATATCGTAAAGTCCATTAGATTTAATGACATTGGATGTTTATCACGTACTTTTGGTGGATAAGACTCACGTTTGTATATTTTAAAGTTTCCAATTGTTTTATGACTTTATGGAAGAAATCTCATGTAAATCCATTAGAATGCTGATTTAGTCTTACAACTTTAAGCATATACATAAAGATATATAAAAAATATCTATATGAAGCACCAGACCAAGATAATTTTATAGCTAGGAACGGAAGATTGTATGACTTCATTAAGAATGATACATGCCAGATGTCATGTAGCAGGTGCTGGCTGCGTAGGTAAAACATCCATAAAACAGCATAAAACAAACTTATCTAGACCCACGTCAACGTTCGGGCCTATGCCAGGCAGTCTTTCAAAGCGCCTGGAGAAGGATTAAAAGGTTTCCTGTCCAGGAAATTTCCCCTCCGGGAATAGAACGACCCACATTTTATGACAGATGCGTCGCCTCATTGTGTGGCGTCGCGGCGTGGAATCAAGGCATCCCAAACAAGCGCGCAGGGCGAGCGCGACGGCGGCGGGGTCGGAAATAGACGCCTCCGCCGCCGTCTCCGCTCCCGTCACCGCCGCCGCGCGCACGATCCCTTCGCCGACATCTTTGACGTTTATTCCCCGGAAGTGAGCTCACCGAGCCCCCCCCCCCTCACACCCTCCTCTTCCTTTTCCGGCGGTGCGACGTCGGGCGGCAAAAGCTGTTTGCACCTTTCGGCGCGATGAGTTTTCGCTGCTGAAAGCAAACGGCGTGCACAGGAAATTGCGGAGGAAAGGAATGGAAGTCTGTTTAGATGACCCGACCGTCACCGGTGACTGCGATGTTTCCCGCGACGGGTCGATCGTCGGGTGCCGGGACTCGATGTCGAATTCGATCACGCGCGGGTGAAACAAATTTGCTAGAAGCACTGAGCATCGGCCGAGTTTGTTGCCTCTGTGAGGTTTGCGCTTGCGCCACACGCGCCCAGTTCTTCCCCATCGACGCAGTGAGGGTGTATGTCCCACACCGTCGCGCTTCACACTGAACTAGATTATAAGCGAAGAAGTGACAACAAATGGAATACGTTGTTAAAGAAATTATCAAAAAGTGACAAAAGGCCTTTATTGCAAAATTATAAGCCTTTCTATCAACAATTCAAACAGCTTTCAATTAGTTTTTTTTCTTTCCAAGCGGGGATTTAAGTTATGATAATTTTACAAGACCAGAAACAAAAAAAAAATAGCAATACACATATGCGTAGAAAAATAGTAATTTGGTCGACATTGAGCAAAGGAGACTAGAACTGAATCCACGAGTAACTACAATCTAAAATCGCAACAAAAACAGAATAGTGAAGAATAATACAATATTAAAACGAATATTGGCAAATATAGACTACGGGAAGTTAACATATGATTTAAATGGAATTTGAAATTTGATTGAAATTAAATGAATGATTAATGAAATTTAGATAGAAATAGATATTTAAAATTTCAACACATATTCGGGTTCTGAATATCGAAGTAATTTTAACGAAATGGATGTATGTGTTGAAAAAATACATTGTTAATGCAAGAGTAGAAAAAACTATGAAAACACGACGCACCATTCGCTATGCCGCCTGAGGTATTCCAACTAGCGGTCATGAAATATCTTCCAAGGACAAAAAGCGAGTTCGTAAGAGCCACGGGAGCGGGTCCGGGTGCGCAGAAAAACCGGCGCCTGGAGTCGAAGCCGGGCCTCACTTGTGCCGACGCGACTTCGTTCACGGCGTGGGAGGCGAGGGCGGCGGCTGAGGGCGAGGCAGGAGGAGAGTGGCAGGAAGGGTGGGCGCGAGGGCAGAGGCAGGGGCAGGGGCGATGGTGGAGATGCGGATACAATGGTGGGGCAGAGTCACTGGCAGGGGCGGAGCGGTGATGGAGGTGGGGGGAAAGGGGAAAGGGGGGGGGGCAGACGTGAAACGGGCGTGGCGATGGGGGGGGCGGGTGAAGGCAGAAAATGTGGCGTACACATAGGGAAGAAGCGGTACAGGTGACGGAAGCGAACATAGAAGAAGGGGGCGGGGAAGGGTGGGAGGGGGGCAAAAGAAGGGGAGGGGAGGGTGCAGGCGGATGCGGAGGCTGAGTCGGAGGTAGAGGTGGAGGCAAGAACGGAGGCAGGAGCTGGGTGTTGGAGGCTGGTGAGGAGGCGGGCGGAGGCGGGGGCAGGCGGGGGTGGGGGCGGGGCGGAGGAGGGAGCGGGGATGGGGGGTGGCGACGGAGGCGGGGGCCAGAGCGAGTGCAATGGTGGCGTCTGTTGCGGGGGCGGCACGAGGCACTCGGCCGCCGCTCGTTATGTATACACGACGTAGGCGGTGAGGCGGCGGCGGCGGCGATCGCGAGAAGATTGCCGCCGCAAATTGCGGCCCAGAAAGCGAAAGGAAAATCCGGGGCGCGAACGAGCGAGCAAGAACCCCCCGAAAAAACTCGTTCGTGCGAAGAGCCAGCCAGCCAGAGCGGCGGCGGCGGCGGCGAGGGCTGCTTAGCGAACGCCGCAACAGGTCTAGGAGGAATCCCCGGGGATATAATGGGCGCCTCCAGAGCGTGGGATATAATGGAGAGTTTCTACAAAATAAATGCCCCGTTTTCTCTATACATTTTTCCCGCTACTCCAAGTTAATAACCTCAATGTTAAACCTAATTCGTGACTAAATTTTATGTTATTCACTACGAAAATTATTTAAATACATTCCCTTTCTTAAAAGTCCACATGTTTTATTGTTATCATATTCGGAAAATCATCATTTCCTGGACGCTAATTTACCTGACATATTTTCAACGTTAAAACTTTGAGCATACGTACTCGTATTCTTTATGGACATTCTTCACAAACTCTTCTGTTTCATAAAACAATGGTTTCATCAGTGTTCGTGAATGTGGAAAATCATTTGAAAGTCTGCTAATTATGATCTACGACACATCAATACACAATACGACATGACACTTATTTGTCATACACTTCATATTTATGTAAAAAAAACAAAATTTGTACCAAAAAATCATTTTTCAAATATTCCCATAACAAATGAACATTGAAATACTTTCTTTACAAGTCTTATGAAATTTTCAAATCAATTCGACCAACGCGAATATAGAATTTCTATGAAGTGTTTGAACATTTATTGTACTTTGACATAAACACATTTTGAAAATGTTAACATTCCGACTTGTCCAGTATGTCTACTTGTCCAGTATGCCTGGATTAGTCTCTGTCCTTTACGAACATCAAGCCGAGAGCGTTCCGCCCACGAGCGGTAATAACTGTAATACTTCCTTCCTTTAATGGCACAGCACTTCACGGTGTCATTCGCCTTGAAAGTTCACATGTAATGCTCACGTCTTTGAAATGTTCAATAAACGAACACCTGGCTGGATTATCGAAGAGAATGACGCGCATGGACTTCATAATATTTGAACCTCTCGTTCTACGACAGTGGGAGAGACTCCGACAGTGATTCGATCGCATAAAATGTAGATTAACTGGCTGAAGATGTCACATTCTGAGATTAACAACAATTCTTTTCTATAATTAGCCACATAAGTAGAACATTTAAAAAAATATGAGTGAAATGTTCTAATTGAAGATCCTCAGAGGAAATATGTGTAATAGAAAACAGAAAATTTTTGATTCTTCAATAGCCGATGAAAGTTCGTACGCACAATCGTGCACTTCTTAATTCTCGATTTTTAAAAGCGTATGACGATAATAGTTTTACATTAAAGTACGTCGATTAAAGAAACAACTTCAGATTCTTTTCTTTCTTAACTTCTCCTCATTGTTTATTTCTCAGCGGTACCAGATTTCCCAGCGTGAGAAGAACTTTTGTTTTCAAGTGCCTAACCGGTGAAGAGGTTATATCAGTTCACTCTTTGGACTATGGGAGCGGACTAGGAGGAAGCAGCGTGGGAAGGCTGTGTGCGGTTTGGGATGGCTGTGTGTGGCTCGGCGAGTGGAGAGGAAAGAATAAGAAGTCAAAAGAACGACGACGAAACAAGAGAAAAATAGAGAAGACAAAAGAAGGAATATGAGAGGTGGCAAGGGGCTGAACATGGAGTTCGAGTAGGGCTGCGGCGGTTGGAAACGGGTGAAGGGGCGGAAATGGATGGGGGGGGGGGTGGTGGGTGAGGGAGTGGAGAGAGGATGAGAGGCTGGAGAGAGAGGCTGAGAGCGCTGGAGAGAGGCTGGAGGGCTGGAGAGGAGTCTGAAAGGGCTGGAGAGAGTCTGAAAGGGCTGAGAGAGAGTCTGAAAGGGCTGGAGAGAGAGTCTGAAAGGGCTGAAGAGAGTCTGAAAGGGCTGGAAGAGAGTCTGAAAGGGCTGGAGAGAGGTCTGCGAGGACTGGAGAGAGGCTGCGAGGACTGGAGAGAGGCTGCGAGGACTGGAGAGAGGCTGCGAGGACTGGAGAGAGGCTGCGAGGACTGGAGAGAGGCTGCGAGGACTGGAGAGAGCTGGAGAGACTGGAGAGAGGCTGCGAGGACTGGAGAGAGGCTGCGAGGACTGGAGAGAGGCTGCGAGGACTGGAGAGAGGCTGCGAGGACTGGAGAGAGGCTGCGAGGACTGGAGAGAGCTGCGAGGACTGGAGAGAGGCTGAGAGGGCTGGAGAGGGGCTGAGAGGGCTGGAGAGGGGCTGAGAGGGCTGGAGAGGGGCTGAGAGGGCTGGAGAGGGGCTGAGAGGGCTGGAGAGGGGCTGCGAGCGGCTGGGGAGGGACTGCAGGGTTGGAGAAGGGCTGAGGGAGGCCGAAAGAGGCGGAGTGCCAGTAGAATGGTTTGGATGGTCGTGGGAGACGGAGCAGGTTGAGAGACGCGATCCCGTGGGCTCAGCGCAGGGCAGCGGTGTGAGGGGCCCTACGCCTCCTGGCGCGCCTGGGCGTCGGGGCAAAAACGGCGCTCCACACGTGACACCTGCGCCGCCGCCGCCCCGCGCCGTGCAGGACTGGTCGGGCGGGTCTTCTAATAGCGCCGTTCCATCACTGTCCGACAACGGCCGCGGCGGCGGAGGTGGAGGCAGCGGCAGAGGCCATGCAGCGATATGACGGTCGTCTATATGCATGCTCAGGGCTGCTCTGCCCTCTAGAGGTACTATGTAAGGTTCGATGGGTGTGATGGAGAATATGGTGATTTAGAGATGAAGGAGATCAAGATTTGCAGGGTTGGCATCTGAAGGAAGATTTAGAGGTGGTTTGGATGTTCCAGAATTGTGCTGAGGTGGTATCGATGATTAAATTTGGCTTGTGAAAGGAATATGGCAATAGTCTAATTGTCCCACATACAAATAAGATTTGATGGTAAAAGAAAATCATGTAGTCGGCTCGGTGGCCGAGATCGCTAAGGCAGTAGTGTCGTAGTGATCTCGGACCGAAGGTGGCGGTCGAGTCCCGCCTCGGGCATGGTTGCATTAGTGTTCGTCCTTTCTCCTTATCATCAATCACCATATCGTTTCATCCACATTGTTACCATACCGTTAACAGCAATAGTGGTCGCTAATGACCTAAGATGTTGATGCGACCTTAAATAACCAATTAAGAAAATCATGTGGGGCTCATACACACCTCTAAGAACCGTCTTCGAATCTATCTTGCCAAAAATGCGGCAGTAGTAGAGATAGAATTGAATTTGTTAAGTATAAAAGTGGGGAAGGAAACATTAATTTCAATAATGAGATAAGATACTATACTGATGAATATATACAATCCATTTATCCTCCAAAAATATTTAAAAATTACAGAGCATCAAACACTATATGAATCAGATAATTTTTCTTTCCCGTGAGGAACATTGTCGCACTTTCTTCATTATTTCTCACCGAATGGACCCTTCGCGTTGGCGGCTTTTTCAGACACATCAACTTCCGTGAACCGGAGCCCGTGACCAATTCGATAACGCGCATCGAAATCTGCAGGAGTGTTTTACAGCCCCTAGTCAGCCAAACCAATGGCAACTGCACACAAAACAAGCGTGCCTACTTCAATAAACCGAATAACATTGAAGAAACCACAATGACGCAGAAAGCCGCATATCCTTTGGTGCAACCGCAGTGGGTAAGGAACAGAACAAATCATCAGACAGTGACCAAGGAGGGGAAAAGCTATGCACAAGAAACAGTGCAGAATTGACAAATAGTTAATTGAGAATCAAGCTGGTATGATGTATACTTATTGTTCATTTTATGCACAAGTACTACATGAAAATTTTACCTACGTAATGCCGTATAATTTGCGTTACGAATTAAATTGAGAAATTCATTGACCCAATGATATAAACATGACAACGTTGGTACATATATGATTTGAGGATCATTATTACAAAAAAAAAAAAGAATTTTCACGAGTTGAATTATATAAAACTTGTTCTTTTGAAACAGATGATGAAGTTACGTACATTATGCGTGCAACGAGGATGAAATATTCTTACGTTAGCAAAATAGTTTACACTCTAATCGGGATTTCGCGATTACATAATCGCATTTGCAATTTCTCTTTAGTTCCGAGTATCATTATAAAGGTCTTCTGAACGTTGGATATCCTCCCTTTCCATGTAGTCACATCACATACGAAGGAGAAGATGCACGATTTATCGTAGCTTTAGGGATTAATCAACATATTCTCATCCAATGCGCTACATTCGAAACAGACTTTGGACTGATATATAAATTCATTTCCGCAGTCCTACTTTAGTCTTTCTACATTATGGGGAATGAGCCATGGTGATGAGGGTTCAGTCCACCCTATGGTCCTCAAGGGATGAGTGGCAGGATGTGGATAGAAGGATCTCGCGCAGTCTGTAGCCCTTTGTTTACGTTACTGGTCCAGCGACCATACGAAATTCTTACGACGAAACCACGGAAAATAACGATCAGAGTAGCAACGCCTGTAGGAATCTCTGCCAGGCAGTGACATCGCTCGACTCAGCTACATACTTCAGATGATTATGCTCGAACTTCTCTCACCTCTCGAACTTTCAGTTATCGATTTACAACTCCACCCCACATCCCGTCCGGTTAATCATCATGACAATTGTCTTTTCAGAACGAAATTCAATTTACAGTATTTCCTCCTGCACGCCATTTCGCAGTTAAGAAGAGCATCTCGCTCGCATCACGCCCTTCCGGATCGGCTGGCGTCGTGAGCGACGCCAGGCGGTCGCCGCGCTTTCCGGGGCTCGACGCCGCGGCCTCCGGCGCACGACTTGACCTCGCGCGCGGAATCAGGGTCACGCCCGCGCACAGCGCCCACTGGCCCGCTTTGCGGCCGCCCACCCCACCCCAACCCGCCTCACCGCGACAAAGCGCAGCGCCGGAGCGGGCAGAAGCCGCGGCGGCGCCGAGGCCGGGGAGGAAATACTCGCGGCCTCCCGGAGCAGAAGGGAGCGACGTGGTTCGAGGCAGCACGTTTTCGTTTGATGAATGGATTGATTAGCGATTCCAAGAGCGTCAACTGATAAGAACAGTATTCCTTTAAGTGTAGTGCCTATTTCTTTCATCGGAAGATGGCGGTAGTCTTCCCTCACTGATGGCGAGATCTGGCGCCGCCCTACACACAGTCTTGCTGCGTTTTCCTTACCAGATATCTCCCACCAGCGGGGCACAGCCCCAGTCGGGACACGTTCTATGCTCGCGAGCGGGGCGGGTAGATGCTGCGGCGGCGACGATACCGGTGGAGGAAATACTCGCAGATACGGCCTCCCGGAGCAGAAGGGAGACACGCGGCTCGAGGCAACATGTATTCGTTTGATTGATTAATGGACTGATTAGAGATTCCGGGCGCGTCAACTGATGAGGTCATTAGTCCCGTAGGTGAAGTGCATGTTTTATCGCGGGAAGTGGCGATGGCTTTCCCCACTGGACGGCGAGATCCCGTGTCGACCTAAACGTTGTCTTGCTGGGTTTTCCCTAATCAGGTAATCAGGCGAAAAAATAACTCTATATTGCCACCAAGAACCAGTCAGTCTTCCGTCTCCGTAAGTGCTATGAAATGCATTAGAGTGAAAGGTTTCAAACAGTTCTTAATGCTCTCCAGAGAATTCGCAAGCGCAGGGGGAAGGCACCGCATGCCAGCCGCGATAACCTAGGGCTCCTCATGTTTCAAAGGCGGGGAGAGGGGAGGATGCGCGTTTAAACGACCGGGCGGCATCGCAACATATTGCGGTGAACACTCCTTCTCTGGTCGTTCGTAAGTTACGTTCCTCGCAAGTTTTAGTAAAAAGGAGTGTTTTAATGATCTAGAAGTTAATGGTTTATATAATTGTATTATAGAACAATAATTCAGGACTGAATTTGATTGTATTGGGATTTCAGAAAAGCTCAAAATAAAAGAAAACGGTAGAGGGCGTAAAGTGCGGTATACTTTAAATAATGTCCAGGATTCGCCACTGGTAGAAGCCGCGGCGGCGCCAGCAGATTGTGGTCGCGGATCTCCACGTGGGAAGCAGCGGAATAGAGAGAAGCACCGTATGCGTGCAGCAGTGAAGCACAAACCAAAGCCAGAGGAGCGATGTCAGGAGGCAGCAGGAAAAGGATGTGAAGTACATCGATTGCGAAAAGACGAAGTGGGATGTGGGGAAATCCCCAAGTATTGCGTCAGAGCATGGTAATGGAGTGGAAGAGGCTTGTGGCAAACGGAATACATATTGAGCATGGCACCGAGAAAATGCAAAATGTATATAAAGCAGTGCACAGAGAAAATAAAGAGCGAAGGGGAGAGAGAAAGCGATAATTCTGGAAAGGCGGATGACGGGAAGTGCCAAACTAGGAAAGTGGATGCTGAATCAGGGTATTCATTATGATTTCAGCTTCTCATTACACTTTGAATGGATGTATAATTAGATAAATACGTGAATGTTATTACATCCATATATGTCAGGAATAATAACAGAATGATACGCACGAGAAACGGAAGATTTCCGAGAAAAACTGTCGTGATCCCACAAACTCAATCACAAATACTCACTTGGAACCCAATCAAACCACATCAAATGGAATGTCAAGGCTGACAAGTAGAGGTAGGAAGAATGCGTGTAGGTCGCAATGCTACAGATTTCCCGAATATTTTTCTACTAGCCTCAGACCAATGAATGATTAATTTGAGAAATTCTAAAACAGCCGCACATCGCTCCGCGAAATGTGATCTTCCGCAAGTCCAGTGAGCCGAGCGCGAGTTAAAATGCCTCGGAAGTGTCACTCCAGTGAGTGCACTTGGAGGTCAGGATTAGTGTGCATGAATGATTGAGTTTGTTGCGATGACACTCAAAATAATCGCGTGCGAATTGATACAATCGTGTCAAAAAGCATAATATTACAATGTTTTCAAGGAGATATTAAAAGTGAAGTACTGTACCTGAAGGCAAATTGGATAGCCCACGATTACCAAATACCGAAAAGCCTTAAAGCCTTTCATGACACTTCCAACAAAAGTCGCAATATACCGACTTTCAACCAAAGAATATTCCGTGTAAAATTTTTTCGTTAAAAGGACATTTTAAAGTGAATCTTGCTTGAATTATAGCGACAATAATAACCTTTTTGTGAGAAAATACACCATATTTACGTATTATAAATAACAGCGGGTACTACAGACCCAGCAGAAGTTAGACAAGGTTCATGATGAAATGGATGCGAATAATTTCTGCATGTGTTTACCGTCCGCAACCCTACTCCGCCGCTCCTCCACTGAAAACAGGAAAATACTTCATCATATTCTCAAATGATGTCATATTACTCTTACGTGTCTTCTATGGCAGTACATGCACACAGAACCATCATGAACTCTACCACAAATTAACGTAGAAACATAAATGTCAGTCAGTGCAGGGAACTCAAACCACGTTGAACATTATAGATATGATCTCATCTCGAGACGTTACTGTGAACTATCAACGTGAAGAAAAAGGTCAAGGATACCCTGATTCTAAGAATCAGGCGAAGAAAATGGTGTAAAGAAAAACAGCGTAGGTCGCCTCCACGGGGTGCGACGAGGCATAGGCTCTCCGTCATCTGCTGAAGGAATCAGTGGAGCCAGGATGCTTTGCGGGAACGTCCCGAAGGAAGTAAACGAACGAAATGGCGTGACGACTTACAAAACATGCTTTGTTAAACAAAACTATGATTTCGAATGTGGTACAACAAAACAAAATACGTTAACTCCACAAAATACATTTCAATTTGGTCTGCACTTTGTTTATTAATATTTTTTTAACTTTCTGAACGTACGCCAAAGATACGTCGAAATCAAAAGGTAGGTCATTTAGATAATTGAGAAAATTTAAATATAACATCAGAGATAATAAATCCTTGGATACCACTTCAAACCGCGTTATTTGTTGAGCGAGTGTGTTTCGTCTCGCTCGATGCGGCGGCTGTCCGTCGTGCCTGGGCTGCGCAGATCGAGGCCGAGTGCAGCTGGAGGATGCAGTGCGCGTCGCGGGCGCCCGGGGACATCCACCGGCGGGCGGCGCCTCCGCGGCCATTTACCAACGTCAGGCGCGGGGACGGTGGGAGGGCAGAACAGAGGGCTGGAGGGCGTGACAGGGTTGGAGGAAGGACGGGTGGGTAGGAGAGAGGGAGGAGGGATCGAACAAGGAAGGAAGGGATGGAGAGGGGAGGAAGGGGAAGGGGGGGGGAGGAAGAAGAGGAAGAGGGAGGGGGGAGGAGGAGGAGGGATGAAGAGAGGGAGGAGTAATGAAGAAAGGGAGTGAGTAATGAAGAAATGAAGAAAGGGGGAAGTAATGAAGAAAGGGTTGGGGAAGAGAAAGAGGAAGAAGGGGGGGAGGACGATGGGTTGGCGTGAGGGAGAGAGGACGGCAAAGACGGCCAGATGCCAGGGCGGGCAGGAAGGGCAGGATGCTGGACAGAGGGCTGGGGCCGCGAGGCGGCGGGGCACGTGGTCGGCGCAGGAAAAGGTCATCTGGCGGCGCATCTCCCGCGCACATGCGCCCGAGCGCCGCTTGGCTCCCTCTCAAAAGCTCCTCCTGTCCCTCCGCCCCGCCCACCTACGGCTTCCACGAACCCCTAGAAGCGACGACGCACCTCACCATGTTGCCGGTGACGTAGGATGGCTCTGTCCCCGCTCGGTGCAACGTGCTTACCGGTCGCTTCAATCCGTTTTCTCTCTCTTGAATTTAGCGGTCTTTGGTTCCGGAGAAACTGTGGTTCAAGAAACGTTTTAAAAATGATTATAAATAAAAAGAACATACCATAATTCTAGTTTTATTTTAGAACATAAAACGTTACAATGATGCGAATTCCATAATAATTTTGGGCAATCCATTATAAGATAGAATATCTGCATTGGATATACATGGGTAAATATACATGGGGTTTTAAAAAAATGTTTCTTTGATCACTACTCGCCTAGATGAGACGAAGTTTACATCGTCTCATCAACGTATTATTATTTCTCTCCCCCCCTGATTCAGTCTCGCGTTCAGCTTTTGACGTATCAAATCATATGCTCGCGTTTCGCTGCATATTTGCATTTAGACTAGTCAGTTGCTTTTATCCATTCTTTGTTTTCTTTTAGATAACCATTGTCCTACGACGCTGGTGAGCAGTGAAGCCCGTCTCTCCCACCTGCTTCCGTCTGTTGCTAGGCTTTGGTGTGTTGCTAGGTTGTCCGCTTCACTGATCGTGCATCCTTTCCGTACAATCATTAATCTTCTTACTCCACTTAATTTTTGTTTTACGCATCCCGCATTCTGACCACGAAGGGAGTGGCTCGATCCTATCTCCATCTCGTACAATCCCTCTCACCCACTCAACATTTCACTGTCGCTTCACTTCCCGTTTCTTATCTACTCTTCCATCTGGCTTTCCTAATGCTTTCATACGTGATGATTCTTCATATCAAATTGTCAGTCATACTACGTGATTCCATACGTTTCTTTTGTTTTTTACACGTTTATTATAATTTTTAATTTTGTTTTTTGTATGTTTGTTGCTTCGCTTGTTCGTTCATTCGCCTGCAAAAAATTGGCAGGGCTTATTCACTTGTGGAAAAATCAATCACTTTTCTGACATCCCTGTTATCGCCTCCCGTTATCGATCCTCCCATTGTCGTCAGAGTGCAATCTGGAATCCCTCGCCTGAAAGATTTCGACATAATCCGCTTAGCACCCTCATGTATAGGGCAAAGGTTAAAGTACGTGTACAGTAAAAGAGACCTAATGCTAAACATCTCTAAAATTTCTTGTAAGTTGTCAAATTTCTTGAAATTGCCGCAACCAGCGACTGTAAGTATAAATACGTGTGGATTTCTTTTGTGATAAAGTAGATCATTGGTGGGAACTAAGAGCAAGTCAGCATGGTTATACAATGTAATATGGGAGCAATACAAACTCACAAAAAGATTAATAATAGTCGCACCAGGAGAGAATCGTTGCGACTCTTTTGGGTCCCAAGTTTAATTCCCACGTAATCTATCGTGGAATTTGTGGCGGATAAAGCGGTTCCGCGGCGGATTTTCTCCATATTACCTGAAATTCCACTATTTTTCCATCATTCATTATATCACCCGTTGGCTGCAATAGTGGCACAATGCAAAAAATACGAATTTTGAGCGCATACACTCACCAGAATTCCAGATTAGTCCATCTTCCAAGCAGCAACAGAATCATGTCTTACAGTACAGTATTCCACCAAAACACACATTCCACCAATGCATCAAAACAAGGTGAAAACTTCAATCTCGTATAACGAAACACTTTATTTTTTTAGAGCACCTCTAAAAATGTCTTTATGCGCTATTGCAGCACACAACGATACTATTATATTAAATCTTGATAATTATCCATCAAAATCACGATTCATTCAAGGTTTAGACAAAATACTTTCTCATTAACATCATAATAAACAACAATTACATCAGGACATTACATAAATTACGACAGTAATTCCACTTACAAATTAATTTACTGTTAAAAAATGAACATAACGAAGAACTAGATTTAAACGGAACGGAATATTTCTTGAAGTGCTAGGAGAGTAATGATCGTCTTAAATTCTTGACTCGCATATCCCCGACGATGTCCCGCTCATCGAGACCATCTTTGGAACCCCTCTTCCCTAAGCCTACCCTCATCCTCCTGAGCCTACCCTCTGCGGCATTCCCTCCTCCTCTTGGTCCCCGCCCTTCTCCGCCACGCCCCGCCTCGCGTCGCCCCGCGCGCAAACAATCCGCCGCCTTATTGATTGCTGCCGGCCGGCGCTGGGGGCGTCGACTCCGCCTGGGGGATGCTGCTGCGGCGGCGGCTCCGGAGGCTGACGTCACAGCCACAGTGCGGAAGTCGTGAATGTGCGAGAGACACGCTGTGTAGTTCCCGTGATACATCGCCTTTTCATTTAAAGGATTAAAAAAAATTAAACTTAGGTATAGAATCTGAGTACACTTTCGGATATGAGATACGAAAAAACGGAGAGAGTGAGTGAGCGAGCGAGACTGAGAGACTCAGTGAGAAGAGAGATACAGGATAATTATCAAGAACGTCTTTTCTATTTTTTACACCAATATGATGATGATGATTATGATGATGATGATGATGATGATGATAATAATAATACTTTAAAATTACATTGCAATGATATGAGAATATACAAAAACAAAAATTTGTTATTCAGATTTCGAAAATATTAGTGGAGAAACACAATACGTTATATTCATAGGGTAAGTACTGCAATGAGTCAAATGCATATTTTGTCCCCCTAGATATGGAAAATATTGCACTGTCGGACGGCGAACCCTCAGGGTAAGGGTGGGTAAGGGTGGATAGCGGCAGGTCGAGGACTAAAAGCGAAGAAGACTGCCAACGGGAGCAGAATGATGGAGCAGATGACTGCAAGGGCGTGCGAGAGTGAGTGCAATAAGAGATTAGTAAGGGCGGAGGTGGCAACATCTACGTGAGTGGAATAGGAAAGACATGACTGACAGGACTGATGAAGCGGAAAGAGGACGCATTCGCAGAATATAAGAGGAGACTGATCTTTGAGTAAGCAGCGGGAACAGCAAAATGTGACGGAAACTGAAGTTCTCTAGAATGATGTGCCGTCCTGATACTAAACATTGGAATTCGTTTAATCTTCCAAATAACCCTCTTCTACATTATTTCAGTAATATAGATGAGTTTTGCAGCTCTCACACGCAATCAATCTTTATAAATAGGGTGTCTGAAGAAGGAGAATTTCGCGGAGATATGAAGAATTTACTTAAACTTTAAAAATAGGAAGGCTTTTTAAAAAAAATTAATATTCATGTCAAATGCAACCCCCAATAAACGGACAGCATTATCAAATCTGTATAGTTATATAACTTCAAATCGAAACATTGTAGGGCCTTAAAACTGCCTACGATCTGGAACGTTTCTTACACTATAATCTAAAGGATGAGATCATCTTCGAGATTTACATTTATTTTCAGAGACGTGCAGAATTCGCAACTGTGTGTGAAATGAAAATAATTACTTGGTGTTCTATGCTATGGAATTGCACAGGTGCACTTCTGTGTTCGGTAATAAAGTTATATAAGAATAGTTTGTATTGAGTAGGGTATTTTGTACTGTTATGTTAAAATATGTTTAGTTAGTTCAATTACAAGGAGACATACAACAAGAGACGAAAGATATCTAAGTCTTGAAGAAAAAGATATATTATGGTCTTAATATGGAAATGCAAGGATAGGGAAGAGGGTGGGGTTTGACACGAGAGAGTTCTCGTACGCGGAAGCAAACGCATCTTTAAACTACTAAATACCGCCTTCAGAACTGTTTTATTTTAATTCCAAATTTATAAAAAGTCCAAATTAATGATTTGTTACTCAAACGATGACCCATCATCAACCTACATATAAATACCCCTTCCTATAAAATAAGACTGATTAATCCCGCAATCAGTTGAATTCCACAGCTATAGCATGAAATCAAAGTTTTGGACAAAATAGCATATCAAAACATTTGAAAAGGAAGTATATTCTCGTTCACAAGTTTCATATATTATTCACAGTATTTCCGTATACAGTAAACTCTCGTTAGCACGAACTCTCTTAAAACGAATTTCGCCGTAACACGAACAAAACATCGGTCCCGGCAAGAGATTCCGGTAACACGAACATTTATAATACTCGGAAAACAGAATTTTAGAACACGAACTACGTTTATTGTGGTCTCTTGGAATTCATGTTAATGTGTGTTTACTGTATAACACTCTACGACAAACATGTAGTAGCCACAGATAGACTAATATATTTGTGATTCGGACAGTTGAAACGAAATATCCAAATAGAACCTTCAAAACATTTCACAGAGGCGGACGTTTCACAAAGACTACACCCCCCCCCAACAAAATCCATTTGGGGATGAGCACAACAATAAATGAAGTTGCCGGTAGTGAGTGGTCAAATAACACAATAAAGGGGATGACCATGTGATCCAGGGGGCTCTCACAACAAATGCGTCCGCAATATCGCAAGTGGACCCCTAATTTGGTCTCATTCGTTTAGTCCCCCGGGGGCCACGCCCAAAAGCGAAGAGAATCTCCCTTTCGGTCCACCCTAGCACTTCCTGATCCCAGTCTCATTTCGGGGACCCATTCCCCCCGCATTATTAGAAAGGGTTCTCCGACCACCAATGGACGTCGGATCCTGGCCTCAGTCGTTCGGCTCGGGGAGTCCTTGAGGGAAGCAAGCCCGCCGGCGCGAGGCGAAGATATTCGAGCAGCGCTGCGTGGTATTGGATGGGAAGGGCAGGTTCTTCATTATGGGCTCGGGACGGTTCGCCTCGATTGGAAGGGACGGAATTCACGGGGGATGTGGGTGGAGCAAACGCGGCGCAGAGAGCAGCCCTCCAGGGGTTCCTCCTCGCACGTGTTGCGGACGCGTGGAGCCTCCAAGCAATCTCGGAAAGCTCCGTTCCTCCGCCGAAGGAAACTGCAGGTGTCAATGCGGTGAAGCCACCATTTACTTTATTGCAGGTGTCCAGGGAACCAATGACCCCACGCGACGAGCAGCTCGTCTGTCCTTCCCCCAGAGTCACGAGTGCTTCCTTAGAACTTTTGGCGTGCTCCCTGCCGCACTCAAATCGACAGTCAAATAAGGTACAGAAACTCTTACGAGTGTGCTCTAGCACGAAGTGTAAATATTCACACTATTAATAAAAAAACTAATTACATTAAATTAATTGATGGTTGTTAATGATTCCAGGTGCGTCAACAGCTTAGGTCATGAGTCACGTAAGTGTAGTGCATATTTTTCCTCGGGAGGTGGCGGTGATTTCCCCCCGCTGAAGGCGAGATCCGGGGCGACTTACCATCGGCTAGTAGGCTTTTCCCCTCAACCAGGAATCTCACACCAGCGAGGCACCGCCCCAGACGGGACAGGTTCTAAGCTCCCGACCGGTCTCCCGGCATGTGTGGTAGTGTAGTGCATGTTAGTGTGTGTGTGTGTGTGTGTGTGTGTGTGTGTGTGTGTGTGTGTGTGTAAGGGGAGATGATAGGACAAGGAAGAGGGAGGAAAGATCGCGCGCGGTCCGTGGCCCGTTTGCTAGGGTACTGCTCCGACATTCGTCTGCTGTTGATCAAGGATTAAACTAATTGAAATTAGAGAATTCTCGAAAGCATTATTATTTTTTTTTAATTCCTTACACCGAGATTTTGCATGAGCTTGTAATGGTGACACTTTTTCCGGAAAGAAATCGCACTTTACACACGGTTTGTAAATCACATCTTAATATAAATTCTAGTAAATAGATGAATTTCAATTTTGAAAAAGTGATGGTTTTATTCATCGGAGGTTATGGAGAAAATTCAATTGTTTCATATTTCGATGGTAATGTAGCAGCAACAAGAGATAAGGTTTAATCACGAATGTGGGTTACACGTGAGTTTCTAGGACTAAACGCAACAAAATCATGAAAATTATTTCTTACTTACAATAATCAAGTACGAATAATTTTTAATATTGTGTCATTTAAAATCAAGTTCAAAGTTAAAATGAAAATGACATGGATGAATATCATTTGGGGGCAACCTCCTGTACTGTGCACATGTGCATTTCGAAAACAAGAAAGCATTCCTTTTACATCGATGGTCTTTTACTTGCCACTGACTGTACACGCAGACGCGGCCGCTGTCGATCATGTGCCTCCCTCGCTCCCTGCCCTTCCCAAGAGTAGAGGGTGCCTCCACTCCTTAGAGATTTTGCCGTGCTCTCTGCCGCACTCAAAGCGATGCCTTCGGGGCGGCGGAGTCATCAGAGTTCGCCCACACGTATAATCCGCCCTCCCCGCTTGCGCAGAAATAGATCCAGACAAACATCCTCCTCCGAATGTCTCGGTCGGGATGGAATACATTGAAACCTGAATTACACTCTTGGCTATAAACATTACTGAACATATGATGAATTTGGTCGTTTGATTTTCAGAGGTGGCGTATGATAACAGGTTCAGAGGCATAACATTTGAAAGTTTCACGGGCTTTACCATGGTAGAACCGTTTAGGGAATACGACAAGTTGAATTTCAGGGCGGGCTTGTGACAAACTCTTTTCTATGCAATATGTAGATTTCAGCTAAAATATTCTTTAAAATGTGATCTTACATAAGGTTCAGACACATTACGTTTCGAATTATTAAGTTATTCTAATCACCAATATCTTGCAAATTTTCAATGGTAATGCTATTTTGTAATTGGGATGAAAAGAATGAATAGTAAACGCAAATTACACGTTGACCTTTAAAGGTACGAGCGTTAATTGTGAATGAGTGTGCTTTCTGTTTCTGTAAAAATAACTAATCCTAAGATACGGAAATAAGTTCTTACAACACTGTTAACCCTCCAGTTCCCTGTAAGGATATTTCTGTATAACCTACAATCCTCGCATTTAACATAAGCGAAAACGAATGACCTTCCTTTTCTGTGTGGACGGAGATTTCTTCACGTTTTCACGAGGCGAAGTCAACAAAGTTTCCAGAAAGGACGCGGCAATGCCACTCGTGGCGTGCGTGCGCTTACAAACGCGGCTCTGCTCAGAAGAAGGCGTGGCGACCTCCGCCGCGAACCACTGACCACTGCCTGCCTCGCCTCCTTCCACCCGCGCACTCGGGTTAGGGAACAACAGTGAGACCTCACGCTCCTCCAAGGCTCGTTAGGAACCAAAGTGATTCGCCACGCTGTCGTAGCCTGTAGACCAGTGTATGCCAGCTGATGACATATTCATTATTGAGAAAATACTTCTGGTTGCAGGAAACATGCAGATCTACAGTTCATTTTTACGTGTGAATGGTACAACAAATAACAAATGTGCAGACAAATTGTTCGGATTATTTCATCATGGACCTTTCATGCCTCGTAGAAACAGTGGTATTACTACTCATTACCCTACAAAACATGAAATAATTATGACCCTCAGTCCCTAGCTTATTCGCCCGTAGCTGAGATGGTTTTGATGGATGGGTGACAATGAATGATGATGGAGGTTGGAGGTATGATGAAGTGAGTGAATGCGAACCCAATTTGTCCTCCACTATTTTTACATGGGTTTACCGGCACTTGAACTGCGGACCCACTGTGCACCAGAATTTGCTTCTGCAAATATGAAATGTCACGTCATGGATACACTCGTTACAGCTATGACAGCTCGACACACTTTCGGTTCTCACGGACCATTAAAATCGTACTTTTTAATCCTGCGAACTAATACAAATTGTTTAAAGTGAGAAATATATTTTCAAAATCATTACTAGAGAACTTGACGTGACAGGCGCACGCTCAAGCGGCGCGAGGTGGTGAATGGTGGCTTCACACAAAAAAATGTTTGCCTCATTTTTTTCTATCAAATAACCGAGAACTGTATTAAGTTTATATTTTTCATTACTTATTACTATTTGACGTTTATTATCTTACTCAATTCTTCCTTCTAAAAACATCTTTCCTAAGTGACAGAAATATGTTTAAATGGCAAATTCTCTTCCTTGTTTCGTTTGAGTTGTGTTATTAAATCATTCAGTTACGTATTGTATTTAGCAACAATGTGAATGAATAAACAAGTCTCTATACGTTAACAATTCTCTTTTACGGACCAAAAGCGATTTTAACAAACAAGAATATTTGTCTGTTAAACCTTCTAACCTGAATGTACAAAGTTCGTGCATTTATGTCATTCATAAGTACACAGGATTACAAAATCACGATACTTTTTATTCAATTTCTTTTTAATTTTACTCTCAATTGCGAATTTGAAGTCTGGTTGATGTATTATTTCATTTTAATGGATATTTCATTGCTTTAAAGAGAAAATAGGAATTAATTTAGCTAACTTTGGGAGCAGTAACTGTTAATCGACTAAAGTAATGACTGTCATGGTGCAGGTCTCCAGTGAAGAACCGCCACTTCGCAGCAATTTGTACAACCCTTACTTTTAAATCTCGCGCCAATTTCTCGGGACGCAGTGCACGCGAGCTGTAGTAAGCTTGTTACATTGCCCACGACCTTGACATGCCTGGTTTGTACGAAATTATCGACGCATGCCATAACGGACATTTGAATTATTGCATTTGTTTCTCTATTTCTAAATACACTAGAAGTATAGAGGGATCTACTCCATCTTCAAAAAAAGCCAATAAGTACGATCTCCCAAACAATCTTTCTCCAGAGAAGTGAAATAGAAATCGCAACTGTCATACTTCGTGACCAATGTAGATTTAGGAAACGAGATAGACACTAGCAACAGGCGCTAGACAAAAGGGGTAATGAAAATTCAAATAAGAAGAATGGTACTTCGTTTTTTGGCGTCGGTTAATTATCAAGATTTAAAGAGATGCATCACAATGCAAAATTAAACAAGAGAACGTCAGATTGTAAAGTTTAGACAAGCATTTAAGTGGAGTTAAGCATTGCATACAATTGCATCCGGTTCTGAGTAGTTAACGGTTGTTTTACATCAGATTACAATACGAATTGCAAAGCTACAAATCTATTCATTACTTTCGCGATTCCCATTCAGTATCTTAATTTTTTCCGTCTTAAAAACAATATTTAGAAAGAATGAAGATAGCTTCCTTACCTCTCACAAAAGTAAAGGTAAAACGACACGTAATAGGTGGACTGTCCATCTTTTTTTGAATTTCAAAAAAAGTCAGCTTCCCAGAGCAAGACGTTCCTGAGAAGTATATTTATATCCGACTGCAATTTTTGCACAATTGCAATATTTATCCCGTTATTATGACTATGAAAAAGTGTAACTTTTATATAAAAATCCAAAAAATGTGGACTTTAATCTAGTTAGATTATCCTTACAAATATTTCTGATACACCAGTGTAAAAACCTATGATCTTACTTCTGCACCACGCACACGAATGGAATGTTCCCCTGACGTTGGTATCTTGAGTATTATGCAATGCATGCAACGATACGACCTTGAACCTAAACATTTCAACAGCATAGCAAACTCACTACGAAGTTTCTGTGTTCACTCAGGTGAGACAAACTCATATTAAAGCTACGCTTAAGAGAAGGTTCATATATTCCATTATTCACTGAAGATATTCTTCCTACCGTCATTAATCAATTGCCTCAACTTTTCCTTTTAGAGTTTAAATCAGGATTTTCTTTATCTAATGGGACGTTATATGTATTTAATGGTTGTCTGTAATGACGCACAAATCAAAGGATCTTCAGATTTATTATCTCGTATTTTAAGAGATGATCAGGACATGTGTATATTTCATTCAAGTTGATTCAAAGGTGAACATATATTGAAAGTACAAAGCGGAAGTATCCATCTACCCAGAACAAAACGAAATCCACGACGTTCACCTCGCCCGCAGTGAGTTTCGTCATTTCTCGTGATCTTTCCGCAGTAGGATTAGTCGAAATCTCGAAGTTATTGTCTCCGCCGCTTTCTCTCGAGAGAAAACCCCAGCACGCTAACTTATGGCGATTACGCTACCCAATTACCTGAAAACTTGCAATCGATGGACATTTAGCGGCGTCGTGGGAGGGTACCATTAAGCTGGCGCTTATTCTACCTCTCGCACAGAAACCGACAATAGAACTTAAATGGAGAACCAGATTTTTGTGTTAGGAGATAGGAGGGTACAGGGTAGAAGAAACGATCAAGCACGGTCTTTGTTCTGTTAAGGTAAATACAGTAGTTGAATTGGACCTAACTACGCAGCTAGCGTCGAAAGCCAGTCACCGTTGCGACTACAACTCTTCGACCTCCGTGTCAGCAACTCTGCAGCTGCCACAATAAATAGTACTTTGGAACCATTGAGTCAAATTAAATTTTATTAATTCGATTTGCAACTTATCTCTACAGTGGTAAATGCAAGACAACTAATTGAATTTTCCTAGCAAGTTTCATCAAGTATATTACGATGACTTTTATTAAATGTAAAGAATGAGTAAATGACAAGAATTGGCCAGGGATTTAACAGAGTTTCTGACAATGAGACGGTTTATTTTACACTATAACTTGGAATGTAACATCGATCGAGAAACAACAGTCTTTACTACATACACAGAGTTACGACTATATAACGCGAAGTTTCTTATTCTGAGTGATAGTTTATAATTCATAAATAATACGTAATTCATGCTGAGCATGTACATTTCTCAAGTCGCTTCTACCGCAGTACGCAATGATCTTGAACATTCCATGAGCTGTAACGAATTTCAGCACAGCCTGTTAAACTATCCTGTTGCAGGCAGCTACAAGCAGCAGCCACATGACCTCTATATCCATTCCATCAAGCTCGGTATACACGGTACAGTTGTCGTGCAGATTCTCATATAGTTTCTGTTCAGAAACTTCAAGGTACTTCAAGGTACACTGGAAGCATAAAAGCCACAAGTCGCGCACATGGCCTGAACGTTTTCTGCATGAACTCTGTATGAATCGCCAGAAGAGGCCGCTAGAGGGTGCTAGGAGGGTCCACCGGTTAACAACTGAATTGCGCCATCCAAGTACTTTCAGGGGTGGTATTTCTGTGCGTACGGTAGTCTGTGTGATCTCTATTAAGTATTAATTAACCATGAGGAGCGTAGAGAAGAAAAATAGTAAGGCAGGAATAGGGAAAGAAGTCGTTTATCACAATATCACCTCACACATATGCACCTTATACACATCTAACCAGAAAATCGAAATGATCAATTACCGACGCGTCGGGTAAACAAATCCGTTAGTGAACGATTCTGCCTTTACAAGCGCTTGAGTGAAACTGTAAGCTTCCTGCATGAAAAATTACGTCCATGCTCAAAAGTTTTCATGCAGAAATCGTACAGCCTGGACTGCAAGTTTTTCGTACATCCAATCTGAACAAAAACTTCACCGTGTACACCGGCCTCCAGATTCCACGGAACTCCCCGCAAGATTTTCGGCCAGCCCGAACAGCGACCGAGAGTGCATCGGTCGAACGGCCGAGTTCGCATGGAAGGAGAATAAAGCGACGGACGCTCACGGTAGCAACGACTCTGTCCCCGCCCCCGCCCCCGCTCCCGCCCGCAGCCCGGCGCCGGCCCCGCCCCCGCCGCCCGCGCCCGGATCGACGGCCGCGCGGCCGGCGCCCGGGCGACGAGGTCGTCGGCTAAAGGAGAACGCTCGCCGCGGCCGCCAGGCGCCGCCGTCCACGCCGGCCGCCGCGGCCGCACCTCGCGCGAGGAATCTACGCACTCGGCCGAGAGCCGGAGCTAGACAATTTTGCGCCCGGGGCAATGAAACATAGTACCCCGGCCCCGAAAAATAATACAATTTCCACCGTGAGTTTAAAATGCTAAAAAAATGGTGATCATGTTTAATACAATTATTATTATTATTATTATTATTATTATTATTATTATTATATATCATCATTATTATCATTATTATTATTAATCTGGTTAAATCCTATTAAGGGCAAGGACTTCCTGCATGCAGGGTGGATGGTTGGCTTCTTGGTTGTAACCTTTCTGTCGCGAGCTGTACGTGTCCAGGTGTTGCCAACTTCTTTCTTGAATTCGTCTGCCCATCTCAGTCTGTGTCTGCCTTGATACCTCCATCCTGTTCTTGGATACAACATTGTTGCGGTGTGTGCCCATCATCCTTCATCATTTAATAAAATTGCTTGTTATCAAATACATATATTAATAAATATGAATTTCAGTGGAACATATTTTAAAGTTAGCGTCATTTTATTCGTTTCGTAGAGTCCTACCTTATAAGTAATGACTTTAATTAATTATTTAAAGTAAAAAATTAATTGAAAATTTTATGAAATATCACACTCATTTTCTCAAATTCTAATTTATTTTTCAATTTTTTACTAATTTTTCCCATCAGTCTCATCATCAGGCGTCTTGACTAGCGAGGCCCCGGGCGATCGCCCATGTTTAGCCCATGTCTGCCCATGTTTAGCGCCGGCCCTGGCGGAACTGAATGCCGACACAACAACATCGACCTACGTGCCCCGTCAACAGGCAGCACAAAAAATACCTTTACATTCGTTCTATGAAATAACGCAAAAAACAACAACTATGTCCTGGGGATGCCGGCTTGGATAACCGAGATCGATAAGATTCAAGAGCCTTAACTACCATGTGCCTGAAGAGTTGCGTGTTCGAACACCGGCCGGGGCATGGATATTTGTGTGTACGTATACCGTTACCCCGATGTTATATATAGTGGCCGCTATATGACCTTAGTAGTTAAAAAGCGATCTAAAGTAAGTAAAATACAAATAAGTAAATTTAAAAGAAATTAAAATGTTAGGCGATTTCAACATGTCATTCGCACTGCGCTACCCGACGTTTTCTTACTGCATAATTAGTGATTCCTGGCGCATCAAGTACAGTGGTCAATAGTTTCGTAAGAGTAGTGAATGTTTTTCCTTGGTAGATGGAAGTGATCTTCCCCTGGTGGATGGTGAGATGGGCCCCGATCTACCTGTCTGCTAGCGAGGTTTTCGCCAACCAGGTATCTCCCAACAGCGGGGGCACTGCCTCAGCCATGACAAGCTCTAAGCTCCCGACCGGTCTCCTGACAAGTGTGAGTGTAGTGCATGGAAATGGAAATGGCTAAGGGGGTGAGGATAGGACAAGGAAGAGGAAGGACGGTTCGCGCCTGGTCCGTTTGTGAGGGTACTGCTCCGGCATTCGCCTGTATGAATCAGAGAAACCACGGCAAACTACCGATCAGAACTACCGATCAGAATTATCCCTCAGACAGCGGCTGAATCCGACCTGGCTATCAAGCTAGAGGCGAAAATCCAGCCACCGTTGGAACTCGAACCTAGGAACTCCCTCAGCAGCTGAGTACGATATATTTAGAGTACATTGGATAATATTGACGTTTTTTAATAAACATGATTGATGAAACGAATGCACTGAGAACATGGGCACGTTAAGAGATTCAATAAATAATTGTTTGTGAAATAAATGTGCGAAGCCACATGAGCGACATGATGGTCAGGAAGGATCGTAAAACTGTCGCAGGAATTTCCGCATTATCTATCGTGGTGAGGATTTTGTATTCCAATTTTGAAGTGAACGGCGAGAGAGTTGAGAGGTGTGCCATAGATTTCTTTGTATTCTGACAGATAGCAAAGACACAAACGCTGTCAAAGCATCCGTGCGAGATGCGCCGGCTAGGAGTCAAGCAGGCTCTGCGCTACTCTGACGGAAGAAGTTCACAACCAGAAACCAATTTCTCAAGATTTTCAGATTTGTACAATATGATGCTTATATTTCATATTAATTATCTGAACTATATGACGCAAAATGCTTCTATGATAATCATACTGCAACTGACTTGTGGGTCCAAATTCCACGTATGCTTTTCCACGTTCCAGCTTTTTCACCTTTGAGTTGAGACAAGAATGTCAATTGCAAACCACCGTTTATCTGGATAACAACAAGTTTACTTGCATTATATTTATGATTTCCCTTGGAAACAAAGAACCAGGACACTGATTCAACTGATTCTGATGTGACATGTACTCTTACACTACATATAAAGTAATGGGTTTATGGAGATAAATCCATTTATGGAACTGAATGACCATGAACTTCTTGGGTATAATCGAGATGAAATAGAATGTTGTATCTGGAGGAGGTATCACAAGTCTGAGGAGAATGACTATGAACACGTGTCGGGGCAGGATGTTTTTTGGCATAAATAATCAGCAGTTGAAAATCCGAAAGGAAAACAATACTTAATTCCTAAAATGGTGCGACGATAATTTGACTTACTGAGACTGAAATATATTATCTAACACGACAGCACTTTGAGTAAACCCCAATTTCTTGCTTGATCAAACGGTTTGGGATGGAAAAGCTTCCCCATTAAAACACAAACTATCTCATAGCACAAAAATAAATTATCTCTTTGAACATTCTCCCTCCGTCAGCACACCACTTACGTAAACAAAGGAACGAAAATGTCTAAAGGGGTTCAAAATAAAATTAACATCATCTTTCACATCAAAGAGAAAACATCTGAAGCCCAACGGAGGAATGAACCGGAGGCCGTGACCGGACACAAGAAGCTATTTTGGTCGCTGCAGAGGCCGACCGGATCGAAATCTCGCCCTTGACAATTCATTATTCATGAGGAGGTACGCCACTCTTGGATCTGCACGAAGGTCAGCGACGGGTGAATGTTAGCACGTTACGTGAAAGGAATTCTGCTACTTGTGCACGTCGTGCCCCCAAATAGGATTAAGTATGCGCGATACCCAAGGTGTACTTTAATAAGAAACTTCTTCACGATCGTTCAGAAATTCCTATGTATCTCACTCCCTTATATTACTTCGGTGTGTGACCAGAGCTAAACGTTAAATGGATGTGATTTGTTTGAGGCAGTAGTGTGTAGATAAAATGTTAGTTTCCGATATCTGCATTCTAGCACCGCGTCTAAATGTTATCGTTTATCTCCAATCCTCGACAATTTTTAATGTTTTTACACTTAATCACTGCACAATCAATTCAACGACTCTGCCAAACTTATATTTACATGGTGCAACTTTGTCAAGTGCTGACTTGTGTCATTGTTTCGAAGTGCATCGCTATAAAAATCTCCCTAAATAGGTTGATCTTTTGTGCGCTCGGTGGACCGCTTCACCACATGGCATAGAATATATCAACACATCTTCTGTGGTAAAAAATAAAACTTATAAATTACGTAGAAAACTATTTATATTAAACTAAACAATTTGTTCATTCTAATAATTATATACTTCCATTAAAATATATGTTAATGAAAATGAAAATAATAATGAGGATGTTGTTTCGTTTAGATCATGTTGTGTTACGGACAAATTCCATTATTTATCTCTGGACTCCAATTAATAAAATCGAATTTTGGACATTGATTTTCATTCTCGGTGACTTCTTAAATATAGTGCACGTTATTTTAAAGTAAAATTTCATTAAATTTTATTATTCAGTAACATGACCTGAACTCATCTTGTCACTTTGGTGAATCAAGAGGTCAACACATTTCAAAGATCAGTAATTTTGTAGAATAGTTGTTCTTTTTGTTTTAACTACAACGCGAAACCGAATTTGAAGCCGTAAGGCTGAACCCACAAGGTCCACGAAAACATAGGAATTCGGCACTCTTCAGGGGGAACAGAATCATCCCTTGAGAATGAATGAGTTGAATGAATGGGGGTATTTATATAATGTAAATAAAGTATTGATGATGTGTGAATGCGTGAACAGAAAAGAAAATTTACCAAGATTGTTACAAAAGAACATTTCTTAGAATTGAGGAAAAATATACAAGTTAGGCACGCCAAAGTGTATGCATGTTAACTAGAATTAGATTAAGCTAAAATTAAGTTCGTTTTAGTTTAGTTATTAACAAAGAACCCCCCTCTACGTATCTAAGCCATAAGGCAGAAGCGAAATGCACCCAATTTATAAAAATAAATTTCCGCCTCCACAGGGTACTGTAGGGGGTAAATTGAAAAACAAAAAATAGGAGGAACCACACGCTCATCTCGTTTATTGAGTACATCCGGCTCCGCTTGTCGACACACGAACGTGCATGTCATTGGAGGACACCGTCGGGCCCATGCTTCAAACTCCATTGGAATCCGATATTCCATTACGCGCCCCATGTGAACGCCGGTAGTGACGCGTCGCACGTCTGTTGCTTCGTTAGCGCGACCGCGCGGCGTGAGGTGAATAGACTTCGATGAGCGCTGACATCTGAATGCGCCACAGACGCACGTCGCGCATGTCCGTTCCCGCTGATACTCTGCAGCCGAGGAGCAACGTGTTCGAGTCTGAAGAGCCAGACAGGCTCGCAGCCCCAGAGCTAACGTCTCTCTGGAAAGAAATATTAATCCTTATTTATAGACATTTCCCACTTCTGCTTAGGTGGCTCAACGCTCAATTGATGCCACTGCAGAGCCTCGGACCGTGATGTTCTATGGTTCGAGTCCCGACGGTGGCAGGATCTTGGACCAAAGCTACATAGCTGGGTTGAATTCAGCCGCTGTCTGGAGGAGAATTCTAGCGTCTGGTTGCTCTGATCCGTAATCTTCCGTGGTTTCTCCGATCAACACCATGCGAATGCTGGAGGAATGCCCTAACAAACGGGCGACGGTCCGCGGGCGATTTTTTTCTTCCCCTTTCTTGTCCCATCCTCATCCTGTACTTATACACAATTACACTTCCATGCACGACACTACCACACATGGGAGATTAGTCAGGAGCTTACAGCTTGACCCAGCTGGAGTGGTCCCCACTGATGGGAAACAGCTGTTTGGGGAAAAGCAGCAGGCTGACGTATAGTTCAGCGCCGGATCTTACCACCCAGCGGGGAGGGGGGATCACGGTCACTTCCTGTGATAAAACCAGCCATAGCTGTTTACACGCCCGGAAACGCTAATTAATCAACCAACCAACCAACCAACGAAGCAAGCGACTAAAATCGGCTTGGGCTATCTTTCTTTAGCTCGTTTCTTAAATTTCATTAGGTTTCTTTAGTTTAGGTCACAAAAAGATCAATACAAGACTTGAGAAATTGAGCGCGTTAAATACTACGATGCGAGAAACTGGTTTAATGTCGTCAATTGCAAAATATGTATGGTTTTGTTGTGCGACCAATTGTTGTTTTCTAGTTTGAAAGTTGAAAATGGTGAAAAAAACTTCCCAATTCCTCTAACTGAGTATCGAAAATAAATTGTAACAAGTCATTAATCTTATAACTAACATTCGGTCGAATTTAGTAGAGTTTTGTGAGACGTACCGTACAAAAAGACTGAAAGTTAATTTTTGATTCTAAGTTTACCGAGAAGAAAGATTTTTTTGTTTTTTTGGCATTGGTCCAACTCTCTCAAATTCCATTACTCTTGAGGACCGAATCGTTACGGATAGTTTCTTACAGACACTTAATAAAAATGTACTTTTTAGAGAGTTGATATGAAATTAATTGCAATTGAATTTATAACTTTCAATTAACCTAAGCAATCATGTAACATAATTTACACTTCTCAAAAATTAAATTTTCAATCTAAACGTATGATTAAAATGATTACCATTCACAAAACGTGTTTCATCAACATTACGAATGTTCAATTTACAACAACAGATAAGCGCATCAACATTCATATAAAAAAAATTTTTTCTAAAATTACTGTATACATCGAGAGCAATTACTGGAAATAATAATAATGTAATAATAATAATAACAATAATAATCAGGTGCAAAAATGTTCTTATATCTAGGTTAAGTAACCACAGTTAAAATTTGAGCGTGCTATATTGATTTCAACAAATTCTAATATTACACAAATTAATAGACGTTTTACGAAGACGCGAATTAATGCCAATATTTTACGCGCCGTTAAATAAATTGAGAAAAGTGGATTTAATTTGTAACTGTACACAATACGTAATTAGTTAAGTGATGCTCTCCAATAAATTAATTTCACATGCAAGCCTTAATGTGGTTAGGAATATTCTCAGCCTCTCCGATGAGACGTAATGAACGTCTATTGTCGGAAGCCGAAAGGGAAAGTAGGCTGCGCTAAGGCACGGATCGTCATCTCACGTGAGAACACGGGCGCTATTGTGGCATGGGCTCGTGATGCATGGGCCTCACGTGACCGTAATTAAATATTCCCCCAAACTAAGTATTTCACGATCGCTCCCCCTTCGTGCATTAATGAACCTCGCCGGCGCCCGCGGTGTCAGAGCATGCGCGCTCGTTACGGCGCGGCCTGGCGGCAGAGGAAAGAAACTTGTATTCTATTACGAACACTATACTGCGGTTTTCACAGAGTTGCGTTTGAAGGATATTAGCTGCTTTGGTGTCATCGAATCGAAAGGCTGAATGCCACCATTATGACGCGTAAGGTAGCGATTGGACAATACACAAAACACCTGACATCCTTCAAACGCAACTCTGTAAAAACCACAGTATATTAGATTTAATTTCCATAAATTACAGATTACTATTTTTATAGACAGTAATATTCTTATTTTAAAATTTTCAAAACCGTAAAAATTTTACACACTATATATTCACTTCACGAGGTGGGTATTTTTTTCTTGTAAAGCATACTTTATTCCTAATACTTTAATTTATAGAAAAATTATAAGTTTAAACAATTGTTTTTCCTTTTCCTTTGTTTTATGCCCAGACTACAAAGTTTCTAAAACTAATAACGCGTAATTAATGAGCGGTGTAAGTTTGAAAAATTAGAAAAAAAATTGTACCAGAGGATGACGACAAAACGTTGAACCGTTATACATGACAAAAATACGAAGTGAAATATATGTTTAAAATTTCTACTATGTTCTGTCGCCTCAAGGGGGAGCAAGAGCGCCTGAGGAGCTCTTGAACGGCGAAGAGTTGCGCCACACACATTATTTACGTCCTTGGATTAGCTTTCAAAAATATTCCCTTTAAAATCAGTTCGCACCTGTTCGTAGAGTGAATAAATTACTGTAAAGGAATCTCGTAGATTTGAGGCTTTACGACTCGAGTGAAATTATTATTTATTGAAATGTGTAAAATGCAAGATTACGATAAATATAATAAAATACGAAAGATGATAAACAAAACTTTCTCTTTTAGGGAAGTACCACTGAGCCTCAACACAAGAGTCTTGCTACTCCGAACTTCGGTCATCCGAAAGTCCGTTTAATCCGAAATCGAAATCTGCAATTTATAGGGGTAGGAAGAATAACGTTCTTTACGTTAAAAACTATTGTGTGTGTGTATATATATATATATATATATATATATATATATATATATATATGGTGCGTGTATTGAAAATTACAAGAAATTATTATTATTTTGAAAATTACAATTTACTTTACGCTTGAAAAAGTGATAATTTTTATAAGAAGATAATACCTACCCCTGGAAGCGAAATTGCGCCAGCGCCACAAAAACATGAAGTCCATGCTATCACTTCGGCTGTTTGTCCCGAGTTGTTCTTGCTTGTATCTCGAATCTCTATAGCAATTTTGTTACAAGTTATTGTTGCGTTAAAAACTGAATGTTGTACTCAATAACCAGTAATTTATGAATTCAGGTGTAACAATACAATAATTCAGCTTAAAAGGAAAAAAAATCGTTAATCCGAAAGGGGTCTAGTCCCAATTATTCCGGATGAGCGGGTCTCTATAATAACATTCACTCTTCACTGCAGATCGAAACAGAATGGTCATTTCTTCTGGGTTCCATTACTCCCCAGTGTTAAAGTCACTTGAAAATGGTTTGGAATTATTTTCTTTGATCGACCCATCATCTTTTACAAAGATCTCATCTCTCTAAATTTTTAACTATTCAATTTTTTTTTATTTAGAGCATTAAAATAGTCTATTACTTCCTTCGTTAAAGAAAAATTGCCGCTAATTAATTATGCATATTTGTGACGCGAAAAGTATGCCAGAAAAGTAAATTTCGCTACCCGTTTCCGGCATTCCAAATTTCTATTAGTTCAAAAACGTCTGTAGCCACAACTTTATTCACATCATGATACCACTACCTTATAAAGAGCTTTCCGAAAGAGAAAATCTGTCACAGAGAAATAAAGTATTGAAAATCAGATCCACAAACGAATCGAATGTGAGCGTCATAGAGGCATCGAATACAACTGCTGGACGGTAATGAAATTTGAGCGAATTTGCAAGATCGTTTGCACGTCTCTGGCAGCAGTTATCGTTCCATCCCATCCGAGATTCCTCCCGAGCGCGCGATCATCTCAAACACGACGCACCGCTCTTACACATGAATTACGGAACCTTCCCGAACGGCAAAACGAAAACGAAACCGCAGTTTCACACCCGTGTTCAACGCAGCGATGAGTGTTTTTTTCCGCCGGGCAACAAGTGTTGCGCCTTCTCTTCAGGTACGTGTTCGAGATATCGATAATTAAATAAAACGCCGGCGCACGGTAGCGTGAGAGATCGACGAGAAGAGTCTGCGAAGGCGGCTGGGGCGGGGGGAGGGGGCCGGGCCGGGCGCAGTCGTGCCGCATGGGCGTGGGTGAATTCGCCCGAGGAGAGGTGGGTCGGCAAGGAAAAGAAAAACACGAGGCGCATTCCGTGCGGCCTTCGAGTTATGCACGCTGGGTGTCGGGGCCCGTTGTCCGCGCAGTTGAGCGTGCGGTTAACCGCAAAGCGGCCGGCCCCCTTTTCAAAGACGCGCTCCGAGAGGGGGCTCGCGCCGAGGAATGACCCCCCGGAGGGGGGGCTGCTAGGATTATCCGGCGATGTTGCGGCGGACACAAAGGGGTGAAGTTGTGCGTGGGGTGAGAGAGAGCCGGCTGATGGATGGGAGGTGTTGGCGAGTTCGAGGCACGAGCCGAGCACCCCCACCCGCGCTTTCTTCACCTGGGGAGGGGGGAAGGGACACCGCGCTACGCGGCACGCGGCAGTCGCCGCCTCCAAAAGGCGCCACCAACGCGGTCGGTTCGCTGACAAGTTGCACGCGCGCACAAAGCGACGGGACAGGTACGGCACAAAAAGTAGCCCCGTGCCCCGGCTGACCGCTGCTCAGCTGACGGCCCAGCTCTCCGATGCGACGTCCTCGGGATGAGAAACCGCCGAGGTTCGTCTCTGGGGATGGGCCTAGACCGACTGCAACCCGCGGTCAACTTTTCCGAAGCCGTTTACCTCCCTTTGCAAAGAGGCATATTCCGACCGCATCCCGTTCCGTTTTCCCCATAGTGTAAGCATTGAAACCTACATTTACCGTGGGCTGCTTAGTAACATATTGATTGGTTATAATTGATCCATTTCTGTCAGTTTTAAAGAAAATTTTAGAACACCGCCAACACTGAAAACTACGACTTAAATTTTTAGAAACAAAACTTGAAACCACATATCACGAGCATCTTGTTACCCTGCTAACTTTACACAATTCCGATGATTCTGCCATGTTCAGCTGAAATGAAGGTTTTTCTCTCGACTGAACGTCAATGCGCGCTACTTGTACATGAAAATAAAAAATAATTCTTCCGAAACCCGCATGAACGAAGCAGAATGCATACTGGCTTTGCCTTCTAAGGTAATGAAAATTAAAGGGAGATTAACTGGGAAACGGTGGTGAGGAACTACTGACTGAGGGATACAGTCGGGTGATTCTCGACCCAGGAACGTGCATCTAGCATTCCCATTTCTAGAAACAGTTCTTCAGTTCCCTCTACCGACAAGCAACCAAGAACAGAGACTTGCTGCTTGTTTTCACTAGTCAATTATATAATTACGAATGGTTTTTGAGATCGTAATTTTGGATACATTGCGATGAGTGTGAGGCATATGTCTCATACATATGGAATGCATAAATCATTCATTCTTGAAATCAAAACAAAACACAATCTTTTATTACAAAAATGAAGGACAACTAAACAAAGCACAAGTCAAACAATTTGATAAACTTTTTAAACAAAATACTATTCCCGGATGTGCTACTACAGCAATGCATTACAAGTTACGATGCAAAAGTGACTATTAAGTTTACAAACAGCATTAGATCATTATGTAACTTAATTTCATCACGTTTCACCAAGTACTCAAAGAGAAAGTATCAATTTAAATCAGAATATAATGTACAGAATATAGAACACCAAAGAAAGTATTATACATAAGCGAGATACAAGGAAGTAGCAAACAGATAATTGTACATAATACTCTATTTCATATTACGTGCTATTATGAAAATTAAATTGGTAAAGTGTAGTAGGTTCAAGTCGAGAAATGATTACCCCTTATATATCTTCGCCTTAAAAACAATAATTTACTATTTTATTTTCCTTTGTAAAAACAGAACCTTATTAAATGACGGGGTGCGTGACATTCCGTAATTTTTTCTCCCCTTCATGTGGTGGTATACAGAATGAGGAAGTTATATCATACATTTCCTCCTAATTATAACATCATATTGTAACGATTAGGAAGAAAAGTAACAACGTAAGTACTCCTTATTTCAAAGGTTTTACAAATGTTTTCATAAAAAGTAACATTTAGTTCCATACCAATTGTTACGATGCAAGTCTCTTGGACTAAGGAATGAGTTTGGCGAGGACTGACAAAAGAGGTACTGACATATTGCCTCATTCCCCTCCAGCTCCTGTATTTTAAAATTAATTGCAACTTTTGCAATACTCTGTTTATGGTAGAAAAATTTATATTCCACTATCTGCACAACTCTTAAAACATTTCAGAAGCACCAGTAACATACCTTACTTTTGACTTCTGAACGGAGATGGAGCTCAAAACTTCCAATCTGCCCAGATGTGTGTGATACGCACAATGTGAATTACACATTGTGTCATTAAAAAAAATTTCGGATCAGGTACTTTCCAAAAGGACTTTACCATTGATTTTTGAAACTAGGAATAACACGACCACAATCTCATTTCTTCCCTTTCCTCTTATTAAGCCACTTTCCCATAATTCTAGGAGTATTTATAGTAAATTTACTCAATTTTTTGTTGCGTCCTAACATTTATCCTTGCTACAATATAATTAGTACTTTCACTAACACATAAAATACATAATACTTTTCTTATTTGTTCAACTGAAGACAAAAGAAGAGTTTTTTATTCTTTTCCTCTGCTTCCACTTGCAGTTTACTTCGCAATGACACCAGGGTGCTATGTTTACCAACACGTCACAGAAGTGTTCACGAGAGAGTAGCAGGTCATGGTTCGCGGAAGTAACACTTGCAACTGGGCAGCTCTTCCACAGAAACCAGATACAATTGCGAACACCGGCTTTGGGAAGTCCCTCGAGAAGTACCCGACGGGTGTTTTCCGACAGACTGCGTGACACAATCTCCGTCTCTGCGCCGCGGTATACGGCCTTCCCTGCCAATCCTTTCCAGCTTGTACAGCGACAGCTTATCTGCACGCGACTATCAACGTACAAACATTGGTGACACACCACTAGGTGCATTGACTGCTCCGAGTAATCGCCCATGTGTCTATGCAAAACACATTGGTGTAGAACTTGGATACGTCGTACTTGCTGCTGCACTACGTTCGTGGCTTAAAGCAATTATTAGGATGAGGTCTTTTCTTTTCAACTAGTTACTTCAGTTTATTTTAATATTTCATCTGTCCACGACCCAATATAAATTATAGTACAGTCAACAATTCAAAAAGTTTATCCACGTCTCAAAATTTGGATTAATTTGCCTGTGAAGCATAATCGAAGTATCGCGGCGCGCCTCGGAGGAGCTCTCTATGATTGCAGCAGCGACGGCGACTAGACTGAGTTATGAAGGCGTTTGTAACTCGATAGCGTAGGAGTTTATTTTAACTTGTTGGTTAAAAGTTAGCTTGAGAAGCATATCAACGAAAGTGATGTAATTGAGAAGTGGAGTGCACGATCATTCTTCACATTAACATTCACAATATTTGAGAGAGCAAGTGAAGTGTTTGTTTGACTTCGAAATAATTTCAGATTTGTAAAATTAGCGCAGAAGGACATTAACTAAATCCAGCATCTCATATTGCACGCTGAGACCACACACGCCCAAAGTGTGGTAGGTAGGCCGAGCATTTAAAGCATAAATTCAGCAACAGTAATTATTCGAGACTGGAAGCACGAACAAACTTGTACGAGGCGCAAGGACCCCAGGAAGAGAGAAGCGTAGGCGAGAAAGATTTGGACTGGAACGAGAATCGTACGAGTCCGGAGAACAGGAGAAGGGTGTGGAAATTGGAGGCGTGGTGGAGTCCAGAGCTCGAGGGAAGGAAACTGGTAACATCGAGGGACAGCGAGCGAAGACGGATTGCAACGCGAGGCTGTGAGCGGCTGAAAATCCACAAGGTTACCTACAGGCGAGCGATGCGGAGCCGTTGAGGTAAAAGAACTGGCAACTTTTATGCGGCGATCAGTTGGGGAAAGAGAATAGCAGTAAATACATGACAATTCGTGTTAAAAGTGGGTGAAAGGTCAGAATAGGTGGGAGAAGTATTCCGAACGATGTGAGTGGCAGTTTCAAGTTTATTTACTGCACGTGTTATTGAATTCATCCAAAGAGGCCATACCTTGTGCAATTTTACTTAAATAATTCATGATTTTCATATGTTGTACAGTGATGTTATCTGGAAAAGTCATAGTTTATTGTATTGTGTTAAAAGTAATTGCTTTCTGTGATATGTAAAGGGGTCAAATTTAAGTAACGTGTATGGTACGTTTTTTTCTCCCTTTAAGGTTTACAATGTTGTAGTGAGTGCGAAGCCCAAGGCCTAGCACCTGTGAACGGGATACCTTAGAACAAGTGTAAAATTCATTTTAAAAGCCGTGCACGGAAAAACTAGAGAGTAGAAAGAGTAAAATAATTTGGTAGATAAAAATTCAGAAATAGGAATAAGCAAATTGTGAATTGTAATTGGTGAAAGTGTGTTCAGGCAGTCGAGGTGACGCCAATTTTTTTGTTTTGCCTTGTTTTCTGTTTTTTCAGTGACCAACTATAACCAACATGCACTTTAGTGCATAATCCTATTATATAATTGTGCCACTGTAATTTTTCATTGAATATATATATATGCTCATTTTATTCGTATTTTATCAGATTCTTTGTGTCATGGGTTCAGACCTTTCTCATACCCTGCTTCCCGAGGATTTTAAGCTCGCTTCACGAGCATTCATACTATCACGCTCTCCCCACGTGCTGGAAGGTAGTAGGTGGGCGTATTAGAATATATATGAAAACCCGATTTATCCACTTGTATACCACGCCCCTACAAAACGAGTTTTTCTGGCGAAAAGTCATCGATTTTTGTCGCAATACTCCAATACCTTCATTTTACTATGAAAGTACGTAGTACGAAAGAACGTAGTATATAGCGAGAAACTAAAAGAAACTTATGATGAATGCTATATTGCTTGATGTAAAGGACAGTTTTGTAGCTCTAATACTATTAATAAAATAATTACATTTGTCTTCTTTCTAATTTAAATATTTTATGATCCTAAAAAGGACGCCTTCTCTACTAGTTTTCAGGAAATTTCTTATATATAAATAAAGTATTACATTTTGTGGGAGTATAATATCTTCTGGCTTTTTCGCTCTGCGCTTTAAATGTCCAAGTGTACTCTGGTTCCAGAGGCTCCTGCGCTTCACTTCGTATTCAAACTCGCTTGCGTCATGTTTTAGCGCGATTATGCTAATAAATATTCACCAGTTACGTTTTCGCTAAGTGATGTTAACCAGCAAGTGCCAGTAAATGCTCTTAAGAAGATATCTCTTAGCGTACAATGCTTGTAGAAAACTCGAGCCAAAGCGATGACTGTAACTAAAATACAATTAAAAACTCGACCTCAATATGAATCTAATATTTGTACATTAGTGGATGTAATTTTTAAAAAAATTATATTGATTATGAATATTACTTTTCTGTATAGTTCGTAATATGCTCCTTTATTACCTGTAAATCACGAAGATAATAATAAACAGTCAGCTTCCCGTTCTGAGAATTGCAAGTTTAGCCGACTGGAAAGGAACGCTTACGATTAAATTGACATGTACCACTGTATCATTACCTAAACGATTTCTCATTCTAACAAACTTCATTTAATTAGCTTATTAAAATATCATCAAGTAATTCTAGGAAAAGCGAGCTACAGATTTCACGTCTTCATTCTTTATTTACTAAAGATTCAATCTCAAACGGCGGAAAATTCTGTACAAACACACATTTTTACTAATTGATGCTAACTAATCACTATTGTAATTGTATTAATTGGTATTTAATAAATTATAACAGGAATTCTATATAGACCTCAAACAGTCTTACAACGCAATGCATACAAGTTATATAATCCGGACACCCTTCAATAATCCAATCATCTTAAATATTACTTATCAGATTCTTGTAAATTACTTTTGCTCCAGTCCTTTCAGTTTTTTGTTGTCCTTGAACTATATCCCACACACTCTCGAACTTCTGACCATTAGGAAATATTTACTTTTCTCTCCACTCGTCGCTTCTCTGTGTTTATTGATATAATAATTGCTCGGAATTAAATTCTCAATTGGTTTATTCTAGACATGAAAAAGAAGACTTGTGCATTTATCTAAACTGTGTCAGATGAAGCAATTGAATCGTGTGAATTTTTGCTTTCAACAAGAATCCACAACGAATCATTCAAGAGTTACATTTCAACAACATCAAGTAATGTCCTGTCATTTGAAGATTAAAGCACCGTGAAAATAAAATTAAGAATGTGTACCACAATCTGTTCGGTAAAATCGAAAAAAAAAAAATACTCGTGACTAATGGCTTGTAGCAGCAAAAAGTGCTCAACTATTGGGCGATTTCCTTTTCATGCCTCTCAGTAAATGGGCTACACCACGAGTTGGCAACCTGCTCGTACCCGCAGGCCACATTCTCAAAACCAGAATATCTGGCGTGCGGCGCATTATCCCCAACTATTTATTTTGTTTCTTCAAACTGTAGAGTTTTAAAGCAGGTACAATTTGCCTAAAAATTAAACACATCGACTTATCCCTACATTTATAAAGAGAATTCTGATATCCGTTGTTGAAAAAAGGCCGTGCCCTCTACATCTACAGCACTGAAGTTTACCAAATGTACAGCATTGAAACTTATTCAAGCAAAAATTATCACTGGAATAAAAATAAGTGAAATAACTGAAATGCTTATCGGTTTCCCACACTCCTACTCCGTTGTGTTTAAATTTTCTCATTAAGACTGAGAAAGTGCCTAAGAACTTGAATTCTAGAGTATGATTCGAAGAATACTTTATGGATGATGTCACAACAATAAAATCTACCCTGCCACAGTGCCTGCTAGGTATTCTCCTGCATGCTTCCTGTTCCAGCGTCACTTTAAACAACGGGTAATGCCAGCGGACAAACAGCTGATAAGATCCCCGGTCCGTGCAGCTTTGTTATCTTCTGCAGAGGCAGCAGCGAGATAAGCGGCAATTACCAAACGCCTTGAGCGAAGGGCATAAATCAAGCTAATTCTTTTCGGGTTCCTCCCTTCATTTATTTTCTCTAATCGACCGTTATTATGGGCCAACGTCCGTATTTAACTAACAAATGTGGCCGCATTAAACCTTCATTACACAATTTCGCAACACCGCTTTCAAATCCGAAAATAATTGGCCATCCTTTTGCCGTTACGGTTGTGGGCCGCAACACGACAAATGACCGAATCATAGTGGCGGGGAGGACCGCAGCGATGGGAAAATAAGCATGTGTGTATCTATGTTGTTATGCGTGAATTATTTTGTTTGCTTTTTTATCAAAAAAATTGTACACCAAAATGTAACAAGACACTGCTTCTGCTGTGGAAAATTCGATTTATTTATTTATCGAGTCTAAAAATTTAATGTAACACTTTCTGAAACATCACATTTATTTAAAAGAACCCAACGTCTGTTTCGTTAAGTTCGATGACGTTTTATGACGAATCTTAAAGCAGTCCTAGATGACCGAGACTGTCTTTACTAGAGGCACGATGTTATTTTATAATTTTTTTTACAGAGCATATACAGTTCAGTACATAATACACTTTACATATGTATTGAATGGCTCACATTCTAATTTACCTAAAATTAAACTACAAACTAATTTGGGTGAGAAAATATTCTTCGGACACCTCTAAAAACAATCTATTGCGGAAAATTTTACTAGGAATGCCTGGTATGGATATATATTTTTATTCTGGTTCCATATGAGGAACTTTCTGGAGTCTGAAGTTGTCTAGGTGTGGAATTTGAGGTATGGAGTGATAAAACTGGGTTGAGAGATATGTCATACGGTGTTTTATGGCGCCAATTTGGAATTCTTTGTAGAGCTGTGAATTTGTGAGAAACCAAGGAGCATTTTTAAAAAATTTTTTGGACATTTGGGTTTTGACGGAGATCCCAACTGGTAGGCTAAAGGAGGAGTGGTCTTATGATACTTTTGTAGATGGTTATGGTGGTTGGGAGTTAAGGTGTGAATATCGATTAATGATGGGTTTTAGTTGGTGTATGTATCTTATTTTTTGCTTGCTGTATTTTACTATTGATGGGTTGGTTGCAGTTCAATTTAGTATCCATATTTAGACCTAGATATTTCACGGTACTATTTGGAGGGAGCCAGTTAATGGGTTGATTATTTATTGTGAGTGGTAAAAGGGCAAGATGGCCTCATTTTTTAAAACTAAAGTATAGAATATTTTAATCTACTTACCAACGAGAAGGGAGTAGGAGGAGGCTAAACATTATTTTTCATAAACATTGAGACTTGGACATTCATGATGAATAAAAATACTTAATATCGTGCATGATACATTCATTCACTCTAACCGAAGAATCATCCTTTAAAATAAATGCGGCATCCATGAGAATTTTTCTGATGAATGGATCTTATTTAATGACACTGGTGAATACTCTCACAAAATAATGAGTAATAAAAATAGCTTTTTAAAGTTAAATAACATAGCGTTTACATTTTTTACTTGAACGTTCTTGTCACTTGTCCAGAATTTCCATTGAGGACAATGTCCATTCATTAAGCTAAGAAACTATTCGTTCAGTGGCAAAATTCCAAGAAAATCAAGAATTTTTAATAGTTTACGACAGCTGTTGCCAATTATCTTTACGTAATAAAAAAGTTGTCAATAATCTTTACATATTTCCTCAGACAAGACACAAAGCCCAAGGATTATATTACGATAAATTAAATACTTATTTTATATCCATAAGTTATTATCTGTTCTGGTTAATACAAATAGGTGGTCCCTAAGATACATCAAGTTATCTACAGAAATTCAAATATTACCGATTACGAATAGGGTTCTTTTCTGTTTCGGACAATGTACACAAAATCACTGTGCATATACTTATATGTTCATTTTTACAGTCCTTTAACTCTTAGTTACAAGAGAATAAGGCATTAGAACAATAACATTCAAAAATTAATGAGAATAATAGAATGGAAACCCGAAATAATGTAATAGCAACTGTTATGGAAACCTCAGCGGAGAGCATTGCGCATATCAGCAGCGATTTCCGTACGGGCGGATAACACGCACTACCGCTTCCGAGTGCGACGTCACCTCGCAAATGTCGTGAAAGTGGCGCGACTCACCCAAGCGACTCGATAACCGGCAGGAAAGGCGCGGATAACGATGCTCTCACTCACCTGCAACAAAAGAAACACGTTTGCCGTTAATCTGCATGTTTAGCACTGGTTCAGAATAGAACTTTAGTGGGGTGCAAACGAAACGTTTTGGGAGACAAAGGACGTTGACTGGTTGGCTGGCTTTATGTTTACCGCTGGATTCAGTTTTTATAACTACTTGAAAGAAATGTTCGAGTAACCAAATAAAGGAACACATTTTCTAAATTGATGTACTAAATATGGTGCAAGAGCTGAGTGAAAACATATGACTCTTGAAACCGATAGCTTACCCGCAGCAGTGACTGCCCGCACTATTGTGTTACAAAATGATTCTGGATTCCACCACTACACAACAGTTCACATTTTCTTTTATAGAGTTGTTTGTTAAATGTATTTACGCACATAGGAAGGAATAGTTATTTACATTACATATCAACGAACAAAATTTTTAATACAACTTACGTAATATAATAAAATAATTTCTTTACTTAAATGACTATCGGTAGAATCGGTTAATGACTCGTGTTAAGTGCAGGTAAAGTTAATTTTTTTCGGAGTTAGACAAAGTAACTTGTTTAACACATTGATGTTTGGATTAATTATTTACCACATTGTATTTAATTATTAAAATAATAATTAAACTTTTTGATCACATATTCGTGTGGTAATTATCTTGCAATAGTAAAATAATGGATGCTAGAGACGGCCAATTCTCAACAATAAATGAACAAAACATTAATTTATGTTCTTAAAAAAATTAAATAATTAACAAAAAAACTACCTTCTGTTCTGAAAAATGAGGAGCAAAATCGTGTTGTAATATAATGTTATTGAACGAAAACACAATACTTACACAAATACATGCATGAGCATGTATGTCACGATATTTCCAGAAATATTGTAACACGACTCTCACACGTCGAATCTAGTGCGAAAACTAACAGAATGGACATTGAAGGGAAGGGGAAGAGAAACAATCACAAAAGCAGAGCGACGGTGAAAAGTGAGAAAAAGAAAGAGGAAGGGAACAAGAAAAAGTCGAAAAAGGAAACAGGAAAAAGAGGAAAATGAAAGAAAAGAAGGATCCTGGAGAGGAGGCAAGGAGTGGCGTGAGCCGAAGCGCGACAATTGGCTCGTGTGCGCGACCACATCCCTCCTCGCGCTGCATCGGCGCCCTTGTGGGGCGGAAGCCGCCTTCCGGGCTCCCGCGCGCAGCCCCGCCCCTCAGCATCCCAGCGCCTCTGACTCAACGGCAGCGGCGAACGCGAGACACCCACTGTAACCTTCAATGCGCCGTAACCTCAGCGCTGAGGAACTCCGTATTGCTGCATTCGCCATGCACTCATTAGTATTCTGCCCTTCAGGAATCAAACACACCGATGGGCGAGCATGCATACTCTCCTGGTTTGCTCAGGATCAAATATGCCATCAGTCACATTCACACTCAGGACTAGCTCACATAAATAGCGAACCGAAAACACATGCCATTCCATTATCTATCACTCTCCTATTTCTAATTCGTCAACCGATAACGGAAAAAAATATACTAACGGTGAATCCTTATACATAAACTTTCGCGTGAAAACGACAAATACTATGTTATCATATTTTGCATTATTGAATGCAACAATTTTATAAAAGAACTAAAATCAGCAAAAAATTAAATGACCAGTTGAATACCTAAGAAATTGTTCATTCATGAATTAAACAGGAAAAGAGAGAGATATTAGAGGCTCTTTGTGATATTAGCATTCATTTATATAGCATTCATTCCCGCAATTATATATGATTTTTATTTCATAACATTATGTTCATGTTTTACAAATATTAATATCTCACCGGTTTAATTTTATGCGAGAAAATTATTTAAGTTCAATATTTCTTTTTGTAGCCTTCTATTGTATTCCATTTTCATAAAACGTTTTCAACCTCTAGATTAAATACTTGGAGCGCCCAAAAACAGTACCCGGCATATTTTAAATGTTTTTACAACAAAGAACGGCTTTCGCGCTCTCCAAGATTTGGGACATGAGGGGAATGAGTTATGGACTAGAGCCATAAACCGCGCGCAATTACTCATTTGTCCGCGCGTCGCGCTGCCGTACGGTCGTTCCGCGAAGCGCCGCCCGCGGAAACAAAGGCGGCGCGCAAAAAAACCTCCGAAGTCCCGGAGCGAAAGCGATTTTTTCGCGACACGCCCCCTGGAATGCCGCACGAATCGACCTTGACGCTCGCGCCTGCTAGGTGCAGGAAAGGCAGACCCCGCAGCGATGCTGCGGACGATATATTTGGTAGTGTAAATAGGAGGGTGATGAGATGATGAGGGTGTTTAATGATTGATTATTTCGGGCGCGTCAGCTGATAAATTCGTTAGTCCCGTAAGTATAGTGCATGTTTTTATTGGGGTGTGGCGGCGAACTTCCCCCGGTGGATGGTGAGATATGGCGCAAACGTATCCATCAGCTAGAAGGGAATTCGGATGTCTCCCACCAGCAGTCACCGCCCCAGTCAGGACAAGCTTTAAGCTCCCGACCGGTCTCCCGGCATGCGTGGTAAAGAAATGCATGTGTGTGTGTGCGTGTGTGTGTGTGTGTGTGTGTAAGAAGGGATGTGGATAGGACAAAGAATGGGAAAGAAAGATCGCGCGCGGTTTGTGGCTCGTTTGTTAGGGATCTACCCCAGCATTCGCCTGGTTGAAGAAACCACGGAAAAGTACCGATCAGATTATTATCCTCACATAGCGGCTGAATTCCATCAGTCAATCTATTTAGAATAGGAGGATGAGATCGCTGGAGATATTTTTGAAATACATCGTAAAAACGAGTCGAATTTCAAAAGCATCATTCCTACATATAAACATCACGTATTGAGAGGTAAAAAAGGGAAAGAAAATATTTTAATTCAAGCCCTATCATCGATCATATCTACATTCTGCGTACTCAGTAACTTATTTTTTCCGAAGATTTGTGCGTTTTACTCTGATATTTCTAGAACCAATTTGGAGGAGAAGCATGATCGACTTGGCAGCAAACACCAGGGGTGGGAAAGCAGGAAATAATTTTGATGCTACGCGTACAAAAATGACTTTCATGCCAAAATTATACATCAATTATAAAAATATCCTCAAAGTGACCAGAGTTCAAAGTCCTATTTTAATTTAAAGCAAACGCACTCTCGGCTACTGGTGTCTGGCAACTTTTTAGAGCCTGAAATACAGATTTTTAAATACCGTAAACATAACTCCACAAAGCTCGTTTCCCCAAAAACTGGCTAATATAACAAAACAGCCATTGCAAAAGCGGTAGATACAATATGCCAAGACGTTTGTACAAGTGTGTAAGAAAGAAGAAAAAACATTACACAATTTGTTTGTGAACGTAAGTTCAAGTAATCAATCTTCTCGAAAATGCCCTTGATGAAGTTGGACGAAATAAGAATAAAATAATAACATTTACACAAAATATACACTATTTTATTTTTATGCAGATTTTATTAAACTAGTTATCCAATTTGAATGAAACGTTTACTTGAAGAGAAATATAACTCCATTTTCAAACTTTCATTGGACAGATTTGCACGTAGGTGGTCGAGTTGGCTAACGTCTACAGAATCTCAAGCCATTCAATATTATCTAGACAGGAAAATCTTTCATTTCCTGTTGGCGATGGAAATTGGACAGGCTCCATAATTAGCTAGCATCATGCCAACGTGTGATGCATTCTGCAACGACAGCGAGTGGGATGAGGTAAATAGGGAACAGCATCATACAAGCGGAAGGGTGTGGTGTGAAGCAAGAGGGAAGCATGCAACTTGGCAGTGCACGGTATCTCTGGTTGGACCACCTTGTGTTACTGCCAAAATAAAGACACACTTCGTTTCTTAACTTTGGAATTTAGCCCGTTTGTGCTGTACACTGAATCATTTGTATGCATCATTTGCTTGACATTTATCTTCACGCATGTATCATTTTTGTATACTGTTGTGTCATTGTTGACAGATTTTGTGTTTAAAAACAGTGTATAGGGAAACAGAAAATATTTACATAAAGTTACTGGGTTATCAACTACACAGTTTTCGAACTGTTCATCTAGTGCTTTGCTACTGTTCTGACCAAGATTCATCATCTACGTATGTAGATATCAAGAGTTTGCACGTAAAATATTCATATCACAACTTTTTCAAATGTCCTCTTTGAATGAATTACGAGTCAGTTCATTTAATCATTGCATTATTTATTCCAATCATTAGGTGTTATTTATGAACAGAAATTCTAAAATGTTTTCAACAAACAACGGTTTCTGATTTATATTTTACAATTTCATTACTACATACTGAGCAATGAAAAGTAACCTATTGTTGATACATCTAGCTTATTTCAATGACATAAAAATTAGAGTATTAATGTCAAAATCAGGAGAATTAATTACAATTCTCGATGAAATTAATAAAGTATGCAATATTATTTTGATAGCAAAGTCAATTTCCTTTGTACACGTCATCTGACCCTATAAGTAGAAGCGTCTGAATGAACGAGAAGTATCGAGGAATCAGTTAGGAAGTTCGTGACGTACTGTTATACAAACTGCTGTTCAACCGGAGTCTCAAGTGTTTTATTCGACTGAAAATTAACGTCACGGCGCCGCATTCCCAACCCGCCTGTTCAAAAATACTTTATTTCTCGTTTAATATTGAAGAGGCAAACTTGTTTGTGATTTTTATTACTGAATAATTAAACTATATTTAAATAATTCGAATGCCATCAACTTGTGAATGCGAATTGTTATTTATTGCTCGAATCATCGAATTGAATATTCAATGCTCAAATATCGACAAAGTAAGGCATTTGATACAGTAAGCATCACTTTCGTCAGATGTAATTTACTTCAGTAAGTGCCACATACCAAAACAATAGAAGAAGGAAATCGAAGGAAGTTGGACTAATTAAAAACACAGGAATTCAAGATACACAGCAACGCAATGTCTCATAGCGTGACGCATTTGACAATCGCATTGTACTCATTGTTGAATGCATTAATATAATTAATCTCATGACGGAGACCGAGACTGACTGAGACCAGTGGCTCTTCCATTTCACCAGTCTTGTAATGCAATGCCAAGCAATTTCCTAGTTAGAACTTGTTACTAAACAGCAGCTATCGGAATAGCAGATGTCCACATACATTACATTAGTAATCTTGCATCGTACAGAAGATTTGAAACTAAAAGTGAAAAGTATTTGATCCTTCGCAGTATTAAGGCGATTTAGTTAACGGATAATTGCTTTATCAAAATATTTAAAGGCTTGCATATATAGTGGGAAGCATGATTCGTGCATAAATATAATTTGTCAACAATCTAACTGCTTAATCTTATCTAAAGGCAGTTAGGGCTTCATGTATTTCTTTAGCAAGAGGATAAAACACAATTAGAAAAATAAAATTGATATACCGATATATTTTGGAGTGAAGTGCTGCTCTGCTCGTTAGATCATATTTACCCTTGGCGTATATATTATATCATTTATGACACGATGATTCAAAATTAAGGTCATTTCCAACATTTATTTATCAGAAGACTTCGATTAAGTTTCAAGTCGAATTTCTTAATCCGGCCACGAACATATTTTTCAAGATCTGTGGTATTCCGGGTCCCCTCCAAAACACGAAGCGCCAGAACATTCCTCGACGATAGCATTACGGAGTGGGAAGGTGGAGGGCGAGTGCAGAGGAGAGGAGAGAGCCACAAAAACCTGGGCCGCCCGTGGCCCGCGAGGCGACGGAAGAAGCTGCGCGGGAGCAAGGCCCCCTGGACCCTTCGCGCAGGGCCGGCGGCGTCGCGTCGCGTCGGCCGCGGAGGCGGGGATGGAAAAGACGGCTGCGGCGGAGGAGGTGGTCAAAGGGAACGCACAGGTAGCGGTGGAAATGACGATTGCTTTAAACATCTTACCAGGTGGCATTAAACAATTAAAATCGGTATACGTATTTATGTTTTCAGCAAAATATTGTCTGCTGCATAACTCTTTCTATACAATTTCAGACTATATTGACCATCAAAAACAAAAATGTTTATTTTAACAATTATATATAATGCGTTAGTTTACATTTGTATTGTAGATTTATTTAATAACCACTTAATATGCCTGTAAAAAGGAATGTACTTCAGTTTCCGGGGCAATTATCTCGACCAGGTTTCTGTTCAGTTTCCCTGATCCATTGAACAAAAGCTGAGATAGCCTCTTGGTTCGCTTCTCTACATAAATGTAGCTTCACTATGCGCATGTTTTGTTGAGATCTTCTACCTCTTCTCTTGTAAAGGTAGTAGTAGAACCAGGAGTGTGTTACTCCTTTGTTAACAATACAAAAAAGATCAAACCAGCCGTTCGTTTGCTAATGCAAATAAGATTTCGATAATTCAGGAGGGAAAAATTCTAATTTATCCAATGTTGCAAATCTTGCGCTTTTTTAATTACATTTTTGTTATATTTCTTTACTTTTTAACTTTCATTCATCTTCTATTTGTAGTTAAAATGTTGCGAAGGGATTTTGGAGCCCAAGAAAACGTGCGCAGATGATACGTCTTCCCCATACTTCACATACAGTTTTTTACTATTCTTTGACTAAAAAAATCGAATAAAATCAAGATGTGAAGATGCAAGATGATTTGAACTCGAAGGTGGAAGTGACGGGGGATGTAGATGACGACGGCGAGGTGATGATGGCGGTAGAAGAGGGACGGTGAAGTCCCAGGGGAGGGGGAAGGCAAGAGAGACTGTTCATAGGTCTGCGGTAGTGCAAGCGGTGGCCAGGCGACACACCGGGAAACGTAGCGACGGGGCGGTGATAAAAGCGGTAGTGGCCGTAACGGCGAGTGTTCAAGACGGCCGGCGGGCTCGCAGCCGTGGAAAGATGCTTCTGGCGTTGGAAACGACGATCACTTGGCTATTAGAAAATACAGACATGAATCAATTTAAAACTTTCTTCTCTCTTTAAATAAGGTGAGAAATAATGTTGCATCGCACGAGTAATAATCTTGCAACATTTCTGTGGCGATCAGTCCACATTGTGATCAATTGCACGAGTTTTGTAGTTCATACAAACGTGTACACTGTGGAGTAATTACCAGAACTATGGACACTTAGTGACAAGTGTATTACTGATCTTAGTAACAGAGTTGTGGGAACTGTGATATAATATTCTCGTCAGAAATCGTAATCGCTGATTTTATTTGTAATATTTTATTTCTTCTGGTGTAAGGTACCTTCAACCACTACCGACAGTGAGGCAAATTAGTGATTTTCTAATGAGTAGATGAATGGTGGTTGGAAAATTGTAGAATGAGATGTAGTGAAAACTGGAGAACCCTGTGAAATCCTGTTGGAAGCTCGCTTCGACTTCCTAAAATCCCTCATGGGGTAGCAGGTGATCACACCCTGGCGCAAGTGCTGGAAAGCGAAAGCGCTATCCCTTACTACGCGATCCACCCCACCCCCAAAGACCCCATTTAGCTCAACAGCAAATTAACTACTGTAGTCTAGAGACACCTTCAATCCAAAACTTCCTATTCAAGAATACGCATACATCTACCGTCAATCCAAGTTCCAGAGTCAATGAGTGGTGTCTCCTTATACTTTCTCACTGTATCTTAATTTTAGCGTCACCATCTCAAATGATGTTTCTTTTTCAATCCCCCACAACAACTTAGACAGTGATTCAACGACGCCAGTTTCTGCAATTCCAGCGCTATAATGTGAATGGCACCTAAACCGATGATGATGGCGACAATTTTGACTGGAAAGGAACCTGCAGCAAGGGAGGTGAAGGAGGAGGGAACAGCGAAGGATGCAGCAGCTGCCGCCGCCGCCGCCGCCGACCCCCCTCCCCTCCCCTAGCAGCTGTGCGGTGGGTGCCCCCGACCAGATGGTTCTCAAGGTCGCCGCCGACCGCTGGCTCTGCCGGCCGGGCAGCCGGCCGAAGCAGCCGCTGAAGCATTCGGACACCTCGCCGGGCACAGAGGCTGCTATTCATCCACTTGCCATTGCCAGGTGCCAGGAAGTTAAAATCCAGCGGTATTTCAATGCACGGATTCACATCTCTCGACGTCCGATAACGCAAATGTTATTAATTCTCTTGGAGCTTCCATGTATACTACCGGTGTGTGGCAAAATCTATTGAGGTTGAAATCTACACAAAAAATCGAATATTTCCTTGTTTTCCCCCCTTCCTATTAAAAAAAATCAGGTTTATGGGTTTTATTTCAACAAAACATTGGTTGTAATATACAAAACATATTTTATTTCACAATATAATAATAATAATAATAATAATAATAATAATAATAATAAATTTATAATTTTCATACCCCATTTATTCTTCCTTGAGTACCACATTATCAAATGAAAAGGGTCTTTGGATTCGCACCACGTTGTGTGGGAAATACGAGAACCTATTTATGCTAAACATGAAAATGATACCGGGTGATGCAATATTTTGGTGTATAATTGTTAAGTAGGCATGCATCGTTTCAGACTTATTCAGCTGACAAAGTAAGTGTAATGTCAAATTGTATTTGGAAGTCCCTTGCCATTAAAGTATTGAAATCGAGCAATCTTAAACTTCAAAATTACGCTCATTAAATTTCAAAAGTTCCAAAGTCAGCGAAAAAGAACACATTGTCTCTGACTGCGAAACAAACGAAGGGATAAAATCGGGAGAAAATCACTTCTTGCAAAATGACAAGTTTTCAGATGTGTCATTAATCTATAATACATCATTTTAGAGCGAATTTGTAATTTAAAAAAATGTTAATCCTATATCTTTTCAAAGGGCTGTTATGGCAATCCTCTGAAGGTCCCCTTGTACGTGGCAGGAATAGGCCACAATTCCAGAAGGCCGAAGAGGCTGCGACAGCCAGCGCGCATGGACCAGAGGAGGCGCCTATTCAAGCGAAATGGAGCGACGTGCTGAGGGGAAAAAGCGCTTCCGGCTTTATCCCTGGCCGCCCGCGCACCTGGCCCCGGGACGCGCCGAACGGCCGTGCCCGTCTGCCCGACTCGAAAGCTCTCCTCGACTCTCCCATCCGAGCGATCACGATATTCACGTGTGCGGGAGAGGGTGCTCCGTTGCGACATGATGGGAGATGGATCAGCGAGCCCAAGTACTATTCTCGAGTCTCGTTTTTCATCCTACATGAAAGAGAGAAACGAAGTTATGGAATATTGAAATCCTCTCAATCGTGACTAGAAAAAGGGAACCGGAGAGCTCTGATGGCAATTTTGTAACTCCACCAGAGAAAGATACAAAGAAAAAGACAGTTATGTGAACACTGAAAATATGCATTATTCCTTACGAAAACGTATAAGTATATTTTTCATTCGATGTCAAGAAAAAATTCGAAATTAGAGAGAACAGAGTTTCTTGATTGGAGTCATTCACAGGCACACGTATTTTATGAAGCAGTTTTGTAGTGTATTAATTAACCAACAATTCCAACAGATCTGTATGCACTGAGAGATGTGTGAGTTTCATTTAACCACCAATTTCAAATCGTACTCATTAGTAAAATTCATTATAAATTGGAAAAAGCTAATTCTCTGAAGGTCGCGTGGCCAATCTGAATACATTCCAAAACTTTTTGATTTGATGTTATTAAGGACAGTTAACATGATGAAACGTTAAATTGTTGAAGTAGTAAGAGACAACCATGAATGAATATCCTCTATCGCGCAGATGTCAATAGATTTATTGGTACAATATAAAAGATAAATAATAGGCAGTAATGTAGATCAGCGTTTTCAGCATTATATATACGTGAGTAGTATCTTCATTTCCATTTTGAAGCAAAAAGTTCGCATAAATGTGTATGATATGCCCCATATTTCTCCTGAAGCAGGTAAGACAGCCTTAAAAAAAGATTTTCCAAAATACAAACTCGTAACTTCCACGTAGAGTCACGAACAAGCCCATATTTCACAAGTCAAAAATGGAATTGAGTTTACTCACTCAGTTAAGAAGAAATTGCGCATTCTCTTCAGGTACTTCCCGCAAGAGTAAAAGAAGTATGTGCTCCACAAGCTATAACAGGACGGTAGTTAAGACCACTCCAAGTTAGCAACAGGGGATTCTCAGAACTACTCGCGGTGAATTTTGATACGTTACTACATTAAAAATCTGAACAGCTCTCTATTCTCACTCGAGACTCGTCAGTCACGTACACTTTACACACATTCTTCAATAGACGTGCGCAGAAAGCAAGAGAATCGCTATCTAATAGAGTTATGGTCCATATTATGGACGTTATGTCGACAGGGCATATTAGACTTCATTTTAAATCGTCGATAAATGCTAATCAGTTCTCATTGAAATGATTCGATTTCAAGCGGTTTTGGTGAGACACATGAACAACAGGAACGTTGGAATGTGAAAACACAAGGAGCGGAGGAGGCTTTGAATTCCACAATAGCTTTGCTCTAACGCAGCACACACCCATCTTCACAATACCTTGCTATGCCCAAGAGAATGGTGAAGATCTTCAGGGCAACGTTCGCGACAATGTATTCTCTAGAAGGCAAATCACGATTTACGAAAAGAATTATCACCCATGTTTGGTAAATAAACCGGGAGCGTTGGCTCAGTGAATCAACTAATGTCACTGCAGTATTTCTGACCGCGAGATCCTAGGTTCGAGATCTGCCGGCGGCAGGATTTTCGACACTAGCTTTTCAGCTAGGTCGAATTCAGTCGTCTGGAGGAGAATTCTAGCGGCCGACTGCTCCGATCGGTAGTTTTCCGTGGTTTCTCCGAACAACACCAGGCGAATGCCGGAGCAGTACCCTAACAAGCGGGCCACGGGCCGCACGCGATCTTTCCTTCCTCTTCCTTGTCCTATCCTCACACACTTACATTAACATGCACCACATTATCACACTTGCCGGGAGACCGGTCGGGGACTTAGAACTTGTCCCGGCTGGGGCGGTCTGCTGGTGGGATACCTGGTTCATTGTCACTTCTTAGCTGTCACAATGTAAGGGAACTGCGGTCAAGATTCAAAGTTAAAAACAAATATAACAACGAAAATCTAGCTGGAACTCTGACTTTATTTGTCCAACTTCAGAAAACCAACATCTGGATTAAAACTCGATACTGAGGTCAATTAACTTTCTACACTATTTCTGTACTTGTATATTATGAAAACCAAAGTTGAGAAAGCCGTTCACTCAGTAGTAAAACCCATGAAATGTCTCAAAACAGTTACGTAATTGGTGGATATTGTTGCCAAACTTTTACCCAGAATGGGACTCATGATGGCGTTGAAAAAATAGTGACTGGCCAGACGATAGTTCAATTAACGAGTAATTTGATGGTAGTTTCACTTCCTTTGAGCAGTCTTCTGACGTCGACTGTTTAGTATACAGCGTTTTATTCAGAGCTGCGTCCGACAGGTCATCAGCTGTTACGGTCCTATCCAATGGGGAGCTTAACGTCACTAGTGACGTCACTATGGCGGCGTTCAACCTTCCGATTGGATGCTCCCCCTCACAGGTGATTTACGTCAGACGCAGTTTTGAATAAATCCAAGAGTAGGATTCTGTGATCCACAAGTGCGTCACCGGATGCGCGTCGCTGCCCGTAGGTTGGCAACCGCTGTCTAATTGCCTAAGTATTCCCGTGTCCCTTGAGTGTCCCCTGGGCATACAGCCCTCCGCATCCGCATCCAGCCTGATGGGGTTGGATTTGTTAGTTGGTTAGTGATTTCTGGCGCATCAACAGCTGTATTAGTCCCGTATGTGTAGTGCATGTATTTCCTCGGGAAATGACGGTGATCTTCCCCAACTGAATGGCGAGATCCCGCGCCGACCTAACGTCGGATAGCGGGGTTTCCCCCTAACCAGCGGGACAAGCTCCCATCAGCGGGACACCGCCCCAGCCGGGACAAGCTCTAAGCTCCCGACCGGTCTCCCGGAATGTGTGGTAGTGTAGTGCATGTTAGAGTAAGTGTGTGTGTGTGTAAGGGGAGAGGATAGGACAAGGATGAAAAAGGGAAGATGGCGCGCGGTCCGTGGCCCGTTTAGTAGGGTACTGCTCCGGCATTCCCCTGGTGTCGATCGTAGAAATCACGGAAAATTACCGAGCAGCCGGTCGCTTGAATTCTCCTCCAGACAGCGACTGAATTCGACCTAGCTGGAAAGCTGGTGTCGAAACTCCTGCCGCCGTGGGGAGTGGGAACCTAGGCCCTCCCGATCAGAGGCGCTGCAGTGCCATCAGTTGATGCTCTGAGCTGCCGCTCCCGTCTGATGGGGTTGGAGGCGGGCGGCGCTGCGAGGCGTCGCCGTGGTCGCCGGCGAGTGCAGTCCCCCGACCGGGCAAGGACTTGGCAACGCGGCGCCGCGGCGCGCTGCCGCCGCCGAATTCTTCTCTCCTGAACGTCCGGGGAGCCACTTGTTACCTTATCCAACAAAAAGGCCAGGGGGCGGGAACGGGGGGATATTACGGGCCCCGAGTAGGGCCCGGGCGCCGCCGCAGGCTGCGCAGCTGCAGCGAAGGCGGGAGGGGGACAGCGCCCTCCGCATGGGGGGCAAGCACGCACCCTCGCTACCGCATGCAAAGTGCACGGAGGAACCCGCTCTCAGGGTGCTCACTGATACGGAGTTTAGTGTGTGGTCCAGGTAACTGTGGGTGTGTCCAGAACTGATTGTTATGAATCAGGATGTAAATATGTATGTCTGATATTTCCTTTCCAAATAACTCTGCGTATCGAATGGAAATGTGAACAAACGGCTTAAAAAGAAAAACAAGGCAAAGAGGTATCAAAGTTTGAAAGGAATATTTGGTCCTGTCAACTAATGTATTTTTAATACGGCTGGGATATTCTAATATTCATAATTTGAAAGAAAAGGGATGTCAACACAGAATTCTGGTGATATTTTGATCATTCGAATACTTTAGGACTTAACGTTGCTTCGAACCAGATACTTTAATATCACAGTTTTCCTCTGTCTAAGTATACGTTCGTAATGGTAAATGCACCTAAGTACATAGTATGAAGTATTGCGTAAGAGAAGCAATGGATATTTCTCTCAAATATGTACGCGGAGAAATATCGCTTTTCAAAATTATCTAAATTAGGGTCGCGTCCGGAGCAGGCGCTCTGTTGCTTATCTTAAGAACATTTATGAGAGGGCTCCCAAAACCGCTGTCAACGCTAACATGGTTTCAGATTGTAGAAGCAGGAATTTGTAGAAAATTATGAGAGTGACTTCAAAGGGAAAAGGCCTCGGACAGTAATGTTAGTTTATTGCGTCCAGGACATGTAGAGTTCTGGCGGGTGGCGTAATGGCCTCGTAAATTTCCTGTTTTCTATATAAGGATCCTCTAGCGTTGATAACAGGCAGACAGCCCAGAAACCTTGCTGTATTCACTTCACGCTGCTCTGCAGCTCTACTTTCAATTAAACTTGTTTCACACTTCATCGAACTTGGTCTCTGTACTTGAACCTCGCTCACCACCACGCTCCTCCAGGAACTTAGCTTCCTGCGAACTCAACATTTTTGCATCCTGTACAGGAAGCATTTGTAATTGCCTACAATCACTACTAGTAGTACAACACCTGCAGTGAAAGGCATTACATGGTGGCAGCGGCTTGGATTGAGGCACAGCGAATTCAAGTACTTTCTGCTGACGGCCGGGCTGGAGAGACTTCGCGCCTGTACCGAGGTGGGCCGGAGCCTTTCTCGAGGAACAACGCTCCAGAGGAATCCACAAGGCGCCGTGGTAACCGTTCACCGCCTGCAGAAGCCGAGTCCGTGGTTTGGAGGCCAGCATCAGCAGCCGCTGACGAGCCCGAGGACGTCTTCGGTGATAAGCCGTTGGCAGCCTGCGCCGCGAGGGTCCTCTACCCTGAGGAGCTGCGAAGCCATCACTGGAGGCCCGAACTGCGCATCTTCAAGCCACCCTACATCTTTTCTTGGTAAGAGGTTAATCCAGCCATGGCAGATGATGATATTGGCGCTAATGAGGAAAATTATATATCAGTTATACAAGCAGTAAAATTAATATCGCGTAACTTTGATGGTAATCCACGACATCTAAGAGAATTTATAGAAGGAGTTGAGGCAGCAACGAAGTAGTACACCCCAATAAACAATCATTACTTTTGAAATTCATTGAATCAAAATTACTGGCAATGCTAAAGATAGGTTATTAGCACGAACAGAACGCAAAACTTGGGAACAGGTTAGAGCGATATTAGAGGAAAACTTCTCTGTACGGCGTACGTTAGAATATTACGCGGGCGTATTATTCACGTCGAAGCAGGATCAAATGAAACAGTTGCACAATGGGGTTCGCGAGTAGATAGCATGGCTATAGATCTGAGAAGGGAAGTAAAAGGCAGGTTGGAAAAATTAGAACAGAAAGATAATGCGCGTTATGTAGAAGGAGGTCTGCAGTTAATAGGAGAATTCTTAAAGGAACGTTTATTGCGGACTGAAAGATGAAAGGATAAAATATATTGTTAAAGCTAAAGGAGAAGAGGAATCTTTAGCACAAATTGTTGAAACCGCTCTACAAGAAGAAAGTGAAGTGAAATCGCAAAGGTACAAGAATAATCAGGGCAATGGAATTCGCGTTACGAGAATACGCGGTATGATTCTAGGAAGCAACAAGGTACGCATATTAAAAGTGAAGTTAATGTTACTGCTGTAAACACTGTAAAATGTTTTAAGTGTCAGGAACTGGGTCATATATCTAGGGTTTGCAATAATGAACCAAAATGCGCCAAATGCGGTAGGCGAAATCATGAAACTAGGAATTGCAAACAGGAAACAGGCAGTAGAGTTGCTTGAGCAGCCGCAAGTAACTCTACCTAATGGCTGCGTAGGTGATATGGATACTGGGAAATCACAGCTGTGAAAGAGATTCGCGTGATATAGATACTGTAAGGATTAGCAGTTGTGATAGAGACTCACGTGATATAGTTACTGTGATGAACCTAGGATGCGACAAGGAGTCGCGGGAGGTTAACTGCGTAAAACAAGGGGACGCCTTTGATAAAACCAGTTACATGAAAAGTGGTTTGGGACCATACGAGGTATATGTATTGTGTCCGGAAATTAAAGGAGGCTTAGGAATAGCCTTAATCGATACAGGGCCCAGGTATCTTTAGTAGGGAATCCTCATTCGACAAAAATATTGCCCAAAGCGATGATGTAATTGAGATTCAAGGTATTAGTGGAAAAATATCAAGGTAAAAGGTATGGTAACTTTAACTCTGAATAATTGCAGTGAACCAATAGAATATTATGTTGTAAATAAATTGCCTAGAAATATTGATGTTATATTAGGACAAGATTGGCTTTTAAGGAATAATTATGTGTTTACTAAAAATATTGCAATACCACCTTTCAGTGAGTCAGTAGTTCAATTCCCGACCACAGAAAAGGAGTGAGGTATGTAGAGCAACAATTATTGCAGCCAGGAATAGTCTGTGCGTCAACTTTAACGAATTGCGATGAAACGTTTCCGTGTCTTATTGTGAATGTCACGCCCGAAACGTTAGTAGTACAGGAGACACCAATATTAAAGAAACCTCCGACTCAGTTAAATAATGCTAGTGATAGGACGAATGAAGACGCGTTCACAAGGCGGAGAATAGAATTATTATATGATAACTTGAGATTGCAACATATAGAGGAAGGAGCTAAAGATATTAGAGATATATGTAGTGAATTTGTAGATGTTTTAAATTACCAGGAGACAAACTGACTAGTACGACAGCGCAAACATTATATTCCACACCTCTATTCCTAAAGGTAGACCAATTACTTTAAAAATTATAGGTTACCTCAAGCTCATCAGGGGGAAATTCAGAGGCAAGTAGAACAAATGCTAAATGACGGAATAATTACTCATAGTAAGAGTGAATGGAATTTTCCTTTGCTTGTAGTTCGAAAAGATCGATGCAACTGGCAAAAGAAGTGGCGAATTTGCGTGGACTTTAGACGACTTAATGACGTAACAGTAGGAGATAGCTATCCTCTTCCAAATATTCAGGATATTTTGGATAAAATAGGAAGATCGCGTTACTTTTCTGCTCTCGATTGTGCCAGTGGTATTTACAAGTGCCAATCGAACCAGAGGATCAATGCAAAACTGCATTTAGTACGGCTAGCGCCATTATGAGTACACGCGTATGCCTTTTGGTTTAAAATCAGCTCCTGCTACGTTTCAACGAATGATGAACTCAATTTTGCACGAGTCAATTGGTGACAGGTGCTTTTGCTACATGGACGATGTGTTGATAATGGGAGAAACATTAGCCGAACATAACAAAAGCTAAGGAAGTACTCGGCAACTGAGAAAACATAATATCAAAATTGAACCCGACAAATGTGAATTTTTGAAGGTAGAATTAAATTACTTAGGTCATGTAGTGACAACAAAGGAGTAAAACCTGATCCGCGAAAGGTTCAATCAGTAACAGAATTTCCGAGACCAGGAAATCCGAAGGACATAAAGTCATTTTTAGGTTTAGCAGGATATTATAGGAAGTTTATCGATGGGTTTAGCACAATAGCAAGACCATTGACAGAGTTATTAAAGAAGGATGTTGAATGGCAATGGACAGAAAGGAACAGAACAGTTTTGATTTACTGAGACAAAAGTTAACTGAAGCACCCTTTTACAATATCCCGACTTTACCAAGCCTTTCATATTGACGACTGACGCTAGTGGATATGCAATTGGAGCAATTCTTTCACAAGGTAAATTAGGTGAGGATAAGCCAATAGCTTACGCAAGTAGAACCCTGAACAAGGCGGAAATTAATTACAGTACCGTGGAAAAGAGTGTTTGTCTATCGTCTGGAAGCTAAACACTTTCGACCTTATTTACTTGGTAGAAAATTTACAGTCGTTACGGATCACAAAGGACTAATATGGATCTTTAATGTAGAAGATCCGAGTTCAAGATTATTGAGATGGACATTATTGCTAGAAGAATACGATTATGAAATCAAATACAGAGCAGGGATCAAAAATTGTAATGCTGATTGTTTAAGTAGATATCCTGTAGAATGCATGCAATTTAATGTAGAGCCAATAAGCAATGAGAGAAATTAGCAATTATTAAAGAAATGCATAATTGCCCGGTAGGTGGTCACCAGGAATTCAAAGAACTTAGAAAGGATTAAATTATATACCAGTTGGATGGGAATGAGAAGGACGTAGCCGATTATATTAGGAATTGCAAGGTGTGTCAAATGAATAAAGACCCCATCACAAAGTAAAGCAGCAATTAGAAGTGACTGATACTCAGGACGAACCGTTTAGTAAACTTTATCTCGATGTGGTAGGTCCCTTCCAGTTACGGAAGACAATTTTGGTATATTTTAACTTGCCAAGACAATTTAAGTAAATATGTTATCGCTATTCCTATTAAGAATCAAACTGTGGAAGAAGTAACAGATGCGTTTGTGAACAAGGTAATATTAATATACGGTATTCCAAACTCTATAGTCACTGATCAAGGGAGTAATTTTATGTCTGATGTATTTAAAAGAATATGCAAGTTGTTTAAGATTGAAAAATAAACACTGCAGCGTATCATCGGAGAGCAATGGAGCATTGGAACGGACTCATAAAACGCTATGTAACTACTTACGTTGTTTTGTGATCCGAAGTCTTTTAATTGGAATACGTGGTTACCGTTTGCGTGTTTTTCTTACAATACTACTCCGCATAGTATCACTAAGTTCACACCTATGAGATATTATACGGTAGGAGATGTAATATTCCAGGGATTTTACAAAGTACTCCAACCTTTGTACAATTATGATGACATAATACAGAACGTTAAATTTAAAATGCAGAATTGTCATAAAATTGCTAAGGAAAGATTGATACAATTCAAGGAGAATCAAAGAGAGAAAACAAAAGCCAATCCTGTAAAGTTTAAGGTAAATGATTTAGTATTGTTAAGAATTGAAGCTAGGCATAAGTTAGAACCATTATGGAAAGGTCCATATGAAGTAAAGATGATGAAGGAACCTAATGCAATTATTCAAGAGGTGGGTAAACGTAAGCATCAGGAAGTACATACCAACAGACTGAAACCATACTTTTCTCCGTTTCAGGAAACGAAACGAAGCATGAGGGCTCTTAAGAATTGGGTGATATTAGTGGCGTTATTATGGTGGTGGAACTGGCAAATGGACAAGAAGTGGAGCAGCTACAATCGCAAACCGGGATTTATTTTGATGAAGCTGGAACTGTTTCTTTTTACCCAATGCAATGGAAAGTAGTAAGCTATATAAATTTAGAACCAATTAAGGAGCTTTGGAAGAGTACTAAAGAACATCATAGGAAGGTAGCAGAATATTGTAATAAAGTATCGGTAGCAAATTGGTATCATCTGACAGACTGTGGAGCTTTTCAGCAATATATGAGATCTAAAACATATTATATTGATAATTTGAAAGATTTAGTTTGCGAATATATGGTAGATTCAAAGCATTTAAATTTTGTGAGAAGTAGCAAAAGTACTTTTTGGAACGCTAACACAATCGGATGCAGAGGAATATAACAAACATATTTCAGAATTAGAAAAAGAGCAAAGTGAATTTTTACACATTTCCAAAGATCAAATGACGGTAATAAAATCAACATTAAGTTCTGTTAACTTAACGATTCAAAGAGTAAACCAAAATGAAAACTTTAAAACAAAATTTGAATAAATTAGCAAATTATACTGAAAACAAAATTAATGCATTAGAAACGGAGATAGATAACATCAGTCAGATCAATGAGCAAATAAGAATATTGCAAAGAGGTATTGATGAATGTCAGCATTCATTTGAAATTTTGTTAGATGCTTTTGTCCATGCAGAGCAGGGAACGCTGCAGCCACAACTCATTACTACTGATAAGATCAAAAAGGTAATGGAAAGCCAGATACTGCCAAATGGTTTGGATTATCCTCCTTTTCCCCTTCCTGAACTTCAAAGATAATAATTCCCATGTGTATGCTTTAAAGCAATATTTGGTGTATGTATTAGAAATTCCTCTTCTCTCCCCCAACATCTATCATCTCTATAAGATCCTACCTTTTCCCGTGTCCAAAGGAACCAACACATATGTATTTGTAAGCTCAAGCAAAGAGTTTATTTTAGTGATTCCATGAGGCAACATTATGGTAAAATGTCGAATGATGAGTTGTCAAAATGTTTTCAAACTAGTATGTTAAACTATGTATGTAAGGAAGATGTACCAATTTATACTTATATTCTGGGGTGGATTGCAAGCATCACTTCTCCATCCATCTACTGCTATTATGCCAAATAATTGTGAGACTAGAATAATTCGTTTAGAAAGAACTTTTGGATACCACTTTTCTAAGTAACCAGTGGTTATTTGTAACTCCAAGGCAAGAAAGACTGACTGTTCTGTGTGGAGATAAATCCGACACATTACAATACAAAAAGAAGGAAAGTTAAGTTTGAAGCAGAGATGTAAAGCTTTTTCTACTTATGTAACTTTGTATGCTATATCTACTCTAGAGAGTAATTTAACTAATGATTTCTTGCCAAGTACACCGATCAATTATGATTGTTGCTTCGACAATAACAAGGTTAAAACTCCTGAGGTTTTAGAATTAGATATTCCTTTAGTTAATATTATGTCTTCAGTTGATGATTTAAAATTGCTAGTGTTAAAGTTGATGAGGTAGAGAAACTAATTGAGGAACAAGAAAGAAAGAATTATTCTTATTGGTATGCTCATGTAATTACAGGTAGTTCAGTTTTTGGTATACTAATTGTTGTAATATGTTCATGTTGTGTATGTTTTTGTTGTGTAAAAGATGCAGAAATTGCACTTACTGGTTATGGACAGATGTTCGCAAAGAATTGTTGGAAAGAAACAAGAAAGATTCTGTATTAATATTCATAATTATTCAGGAGCAGGAAGAATTGTAAGTTATCAAAGATCTGGAACTCATGATGAGCAGTCTTCCACTGCAGAAATAAATTCCACATTATCTCCTGCTCATTCATCAAAATCTATCAGCATAACTGAAGTCGATGGCGAGAAAGAACATCTACCCATATCCACACGTACAGAAGCTCAAGTAAAGCTTTCCGTTAGAAAAGTTTTCATCTGTTGATCAAAACTTTTCTAAGGGGAGGTGTAATGGTAAATGCACCTAAGTACATAGTATGAAGTATTGCGTAAGAGAAGCAATGGATATTTCTCTCAAATATGTACGAGAGAAATATCGCTTTTCAAAATTATCTAAATTAGGGTCGCGTCCGGAGCAGGCGCTCTGTTGCTTATCTTAAGAACATTTATGAGAGGGCTCCCAAAACCGCTGTCAACGCTAACATGGTTTCAGATTGTAGAAGCAGGAATTTGTAGAAAATTATGAGAGAGTGACTTCAAAGGGAAAAGGCCTCGGACAGTAATGTTAGTTTATTGCGTCCAGGACATGTAGAGTTCTGGCGGGGGTGGCGTAATGGCCTCGTAAATTTCCCTGTTTTCTATATAAGGATCCTCTAGCGTTGATAACAGGCAGACAGCCCAGAAACCTTGCTGTATTCACTTCACGCTGCTCTGCAGCTCTACTTTCAATTAAACTTGTTTCACACTTCATCGGACTTGGTCTCTGTACTTGAACCTCGCTCACCACCACGCTCCTCCAGGAACTTAGCTTCCTGCAGAACTCAACATTTTGCATCCTGTCAGGAAGCATTTGTAATTGCCTACAATCACTACTAGTAGTACAACACCTGCAGTGAAAGGCATTACACGTTCCTTTCACTTCAATATACAAAATATCACATACAAGAAATTATTTTACAATTAAAAACATGAGGCTTTATTTATACGATTCAAATCTAAGTCACATACTCAGGCGCGTTCACAATTTTATTCCTTTATTTCCATTATATTTGCAATATGGAACATTTGTATTTGGTAAGCGTGTTATATCAATTTATTGTTGAATAATAAATCGAAACAATAGTGCGAACCAAAAATATTTTAGAACGCAGGGTTTTTTCTTTCATTTTACGATATTGTTTTGAGAGGGCAACTAAAGGGGCAACCTTTAATAAACTGGAGAAGGAGGTAGAATTTCGAAATTTGAATTTGCGTGTCACAGCGTTAGGGAGTGAATTTCAGTTTCACACATCACGTAAACAAATCAATGATCACGCGAAAATAAGCCAGCAAAACCACCGATGAAATCACGGGCTTGCGGGAGAGTGGCGCGGCTACGAAAGGAAAAGCGGTGGGGCGCATGGAGCCGACCGCAGCTGCCTCAGCGCTCCCCGCTCTGCCTGCCCCGCCATGCCAGGCCACCTGACGGGGCCAGCCCAGGCCTGGCCAGGCCGGGCCACAGCATTGCTCTCTCCGCCACGGATCTCCCCGCCCCGCCCCGCCACGTTCCGCCACGCCGCCAAGGAGCGCGCGCGGCAGAGGCGATAGAAGCACCAGGATTCGAGTGGACAATGGAGTCACAGACAGGATAATGTACAGGGAATAACAGGACACGAGAGAGAACAGTTAAGGAAGACGAGGAGGAGGAGAAATAAGAGATTGGGGAAGATCATGAATAAAAACATTTGAAATGAAAATGGAAAAATTACCGACTATTCCTTAGGTCAAACCTGACCCACATAACGAAAGAAAACAAGAACTAAGTAATAAATCATTAAAATATGTGAAAATGGTTTGGTACCTGCTTAATAAGTGCACGAAGGCATATCTATAAGAGTGCAATTATCCTACATATATCCAGAACAATACTCACAAATTAATCATCGTGGGGTGCAAAAAGATCCCAAATATGGTTGTTTTTTTATTAGTGATTCCGGGCACGTCAACTAGCGAGATCATTAGTGCTGTAAGTGCAGTGCATGTGTTTCATCGGGAGATGACGGTGATCTTCCACCGCTGAATGGCGATATCCGGCATTGACTTAGCGTCTACTGGCGAGGTTTCCCTCGACCGTGTATCTCACATCAGCGGGGCACCGTCCCAGCCGGGATCAGCTCTAAGCTCCCGACCGGTCTCCCAGCATGTGGTAGTGTAGTGCATGTTAGTGTAGGTGTGTGTAAGGCGACATGATAGGACAAGGAAGAGGAAGGAAACATCTCGCGCGGCCCGTTTGTTAGGGTACTGCTCCAGCATTCGCCTAGTGTTCATTGGAGCAACCACGAAAACTACCGATTAGAGCAGCCGGTCTCTAGAATTCTCCTCCAGGCAGCGACTGAATTCGACCTAGCTGACAAGCTAGGGTCGAAAATCTTGCCACTATCGGGACTCGAACCTAGAACCTCCCAGTTAGAGGCACTGCAGTGCCATCAGTTGATGCACTGAGTCACTTCGCCCGGTCCAAATACGGTACGAGGGTTAATAAATATAATATGTAACATAAAATAAATATAAAATAAAATAATGAACATAACATATTGTATACACGTCACTTGCTAACTTGACGACAAAGGCCAGGGCAGGTGGGAGAGGGCGGACGCTGCGATCGCAGACGCGTTGGCAGTGAGGACAGCGACAGCACGCGCGGCGGCGCCGAACGCAATGTGGAGCTGGCGGAGAAGGCGAAAGCGGCGGGGAGGAGACGCCGCGCTCAACGCTGATGGCTATCGGACTCCTCGCCAACAAATGACTAACACAAACCGTGCTGGCTGTGGGTCGGCGGGCATAAACAACCGAAGGCGAGGACGAATGGAGGACTTCCGCGTGGGAGAAGGCAGGTACGATCACGAGCAAGGCACACCCGAACCTCAAATGAGAGGTCGAGAAGCCCCAGGACTTTAATAACAATTCGTGTGAATGTTTATTTATACGGTTCTGCACTCACCTAAAGTACTTAAAACTATTGTGGCCAAGGTTTGTGACCGAAAACGGAATAAGGAAGCTGCTGATATAAAGTAGAACAGTGAAAAAATCATTCAGAATAAAATTCAATAGTAAACTTTGTACTTTTTATCTCAACTGGAAACGTAACACTAACTCGTATCACCTTTTGCCTTTCGATGTCTCAAAAAAATCACGCGCTATTGCAAAGCGGATAGAGATGTACGAATTTGGTCTCGAAAAAAAAATTTTACATTCACATTACATCTTTTCGCCACCTAGAGAAACAGAATAAGCAAGATAAAGAAGGTGGGATATGTTTTCTGTCGGTGGAAGGTTTGGGAAAGAGGACGTTTTGCCACGCAAGCTCAATCTGAGGGTGTCAAAAGAAAGTGTGAAGTGTCAAGTCTTGACGATAAACCGATGACAACCTATGACAACAGATACGGTATTACTTAGGTGGCACTGGCTGTTAATAGTCTGAAACTCGTACTAACACATTTGAAGTAATAAAAAAATCTATAATTTGCATTAATATATTTGTAGGTGGAAATTATTATTTTAGTTTATTCTAGGTAAAAATTTAAAAAAACATGAAAAAAACATTTTATCCAAAAAGCTCTAAGTATGCTTTATATGCAAAACATTTTTTACTTTATTTTCAATATTATGCCACGAAATAAACATATTTGAAGTTTCAGACCAGTGACACCAAACAAGCAATTGTATGCACTTTCCAGCTCTACCCATAATTCTCTTTGCTTAACCACGGAAAGCCTAGTGTATCCACACGCGTGGCGGCGTCTCGATCGTGTCGGGCGACTTCCGCAGAGCGGTGGACACAAGCGAGCGGGCCGCGGGCGGGGTGGCCTTGGGCAGGCGCGAGGCGAGCGCCCACGGGGCGAGTGGGCGCGGGCGGGGGACGGCGCCGCGGCGCGTATCGGCCGAACAATATCGGAGACGTGCTGGAATGTCCAGGCGTGGGGCGCATCGACGCCCCGGCGGAGTACAGGCAGTGATGGGGATCGATGTTGAAGTGGGGGCACGCCCCCCAAGATCTTTTGAACCGCGAAAAAATAAATTGGTTTTATTTATTTGTTTTGTTTCTTTATTTTCTATTTGTTTAATTTCGTTAATATTATATTTTGAGTTGATCCATTAAGTGGGTTGTGATAAATAAAGTTTTAAAGGTTGCTTTTAGAGGTATTGAATGGTTGGCTGGACTGTTCATATGGAGAATGTGAAGGTAGAGGAAAATGTGAATATAGAGGAAAATGTGAATATAGAGGAAAATGTGAATATAGAGGGAAATGGAATATAGAGAAAATGTGAATATAGAGGAAAATGTGAATATAGAGGAAAATGTGAATATAGAGAAATGTGAATATGAGGAAATGTGAATATAGAGGAAAATGTGAATATAGAGGAAAATGTGAATATAGAGGAAAATGTGAATATAGAGGAAAATGTGAATATAGAGGAAAATGTGAATATAGAGGAAAATGTGAATATAGAGGAAAATGTGAATATAGAGGAAAATGTGAATATAGAGGAAAATGTGAATATAGAGGAAAATGTGAACATAGAGGAAAATGTGAATATAGAGGAAAATGTGAACATAGAGGAAAATGTGAACATAGAGGAAAATGTGAACATAGAGGAAAATGTGAACATAGAGGAAAATGTGAACATAGAGGAAAATGTGAACATAGAGGAAAATGTGAACATAGAGGAAAATGTGAACATAGAGGAAAATGTGAACATAGAGGAAAATGTGAACATGAGGAAAATGTGAACATAGAGGAAAATGTGAACATAGAGGAAAATGTGAACATAGAGGAAAATGTGAACATAGAGGAAAATGTGAACATAGAAATGAGATGAGAAATGTGAAATAGAGGAAAATGTGAAGAATAGAGGAAAATGTGAAATAGAGGAAAATGTGAAGATAGGGGAAAATGTGAAGATAGAGGAAAATGTGAAGATAGAGGAAAATGTGAAGATAGAGGAAAATGTGAAGATAGAGGAAAATGTGAAGATAGAGGAAAATGTGAAGATAGAGGAAAATGTGAAGAGAAAATGAAGATAGAGAAATGTGAAGATAGAGGAAAATGTGAAATAGAGAAATGAGATAGAGGAAAATGTGAAGATAGAGGAAAATGTGAAGATAGAGGAAAATGTGAAGATAGAGGAAAATGTGAAGATAGAGAAATGTGAAGATAGAGGAAATGTGAAGATAGAGGAAAATGTGAAGATAGAGGAAAATGTGAAGATAGAGGAAATGTGAAGATAGAAAATGAAGATGAGAAATGTGAAGATAGAGGAAATGTGAAGAGGTGAGGAAATGTAAGATGAGAAATGTGAAGATAGAGGGAAATGTGAAGTAGAGGAAATGTGAAGTGAGAGGAGAATGTGAAGTAGAGGAAAATGTGAAGATAGAGAAATGTGAAGATGAGAATGGAGAGGAAATGAAGTGGAAGGAGTGAGGAGAATGTGGAGAGGTAGAGGAGAATGTGAAGGTGAGGAGAATGTGAAGTAGAGGAATGGAGGTAGGAGAATGTGAAGGTAGAGGAGAATGTGAAGGTAGAGGAGAATGTGAAGGTGAGAGGAGGAAATGTGAAGGTAGAGGAGAATGTGAAGGTAGAGGAGAATGTGAAGGTAGAGGAGAATGTGAAGGTGAGGGAGAATGTGAAGGTAGAGGGAGAATGTGAAGGTAGAGGAGAATGTGAAGGTAGAGGAGAATGTGAAGGTGAGAGGAGGAATGTGAAGGTGAAGGGAGAATGTGAAGGTAGAGGAGAATGAAGTGAGAAGGAAGTAGAGGAGAATGTGAAGGTAGGGAGAATGTGAAGGTAGAGGAGAATGTGAAGGTAGAGGGAGAATGAGGGAGATGTGAAGGTAGAGGAGATGTGAAGGTAGAGGGGATGTGAAGGGGATAAGGTGATCGTAATGGTAATGGTGGTAGTAATGATAATGCTGGTGGCAGTGATGGTATTGTTGGTGGTGACGATGGCCATAGTGGTGGTAATGTTGGTGGTAACGATGGCCCTAGTAGTGGTAATGCTAGTAATAGTGGTGATAGTAAAGATGATATTGATTATAATAATTGGGGATATGGTGGAAGGAGTGGGGAAGAGTGGGGTGTAGTTTGGTAATGATGGTTGTAGTGGTGGTAGTAAGAAGGGTGAATATTAGTAGTGGTGGAGTGATAGATGGTAGTGGTAGAGATAATGTGGTAGTGGTGAAGGGGAATGGTGCGATGGTGTTGGCAGCGTCGCGCAGTTGACATGGAGGCAAAGGAGATGGAGGCGGCGGTGGCGGTTGCAGAGACCGGAGCGGAGATGGCGGTGGAACCGAGAAGCACACGGCGCACGCCTTATGAATCGGCAGGCAGGATCAGCAGGGCAGAGCAGCAGGACAGGCGGCTAGAGCTCGAAAGGGAAGACGAGTTTAGCGCGAGAACGGGAACGCACGGTTGCGCGCTATGTGAAGATGGTAGAGAAGATGACGTCCGGTCTGACATCAAGGAAGAAAGGACAGGGTGACAAGAGAGCAAAGTACAAAGATTCGCTTCATGCCCAGTTTCGTACGCCCACAACAAATTAATAACTTCATATTAGGTTGAAAGTAGTGTTGGTCGTAGACCAGAAACATCAATAGTACATGCAGAGAACATATCTGTTTTATGTGTACAGTGATATTCTCTGTAGGTCGTAATCAACCAGTAATATCTGACTATTATTCATTGTAGCGAGCTTGAGTCTGACGCTTTTCCCGCTTCAGAATAGCGACAGCTCGTACATTATCTTCCGGTTGTATGGGTGCATCATTCATCATGGTGAGGATCCGAAGGAGAGGGTATTGAGTCGAAAAGGTGATTAGGAGCGCAAAGCTATGCTATGGAAGGTGATGGTGAAGGAAAGGAAAGATAGTGAAAGAAAGTACGTCCAAATAAAAAAGATATAGAAAGTGAAGGATCATACGAGAAGGGTAGAATTGTAATGCATGGAGAAGGGAGATACGAGAGGAATCAAAGGGCAAGGCACGTAACGTTAGCACTGGACGGGGGAAAGCTCGAAGAAGAGTGGGGTCAGAAGAAGAAGAAAGTGAGAGCGAGGCCACAGGAGATATAAATAGGATGAAAAAGCTCAAATTATGAGCTCTTGAAATTATTGATAGAAGTTGACACACATGGAGTAGCTGAGTTTATTCATCTCAGCAAACGAAACGAAACTGTCTTCAGAACGTTGCCAAGAATTAGCCACGCATGCGGTAGCAATGCGGAGTGAAAAGCTTTGAAACATATGGCCGAAGAGCCGACGACCAAGATACAGGTGGGGACGGAGAATGGAATGGTGGCGGAAGGTAGAGCCGCGGAAGGGAGACTCGGGAGTCTTCTCTGGTAGAGCAGGCTCGGATTGGAAGCAAAGGGGACGTGAGACACGACGGCAATGTGATAGCGGCGGCTCGAAATTGGTAGAGGCAGCAGATGGTGAAAAAGTGGCGGTGGCAGTGGCGCTGGTAGAGCAGGCTCGGATTGGAAGCAAAGGGGACGTGAGACACGACGGCGATGGCTGGAATGTTAGTAGCGAGGTTGGTGGTGGTGTTGGTCGTGGTGGTGGTGGTGGTTGTGGTTGTGGTTATGGTGTTGGTAGTGACGGTAGTGGTGGTGATGGTGCTAGTGAGTTCGATGACGGCAATGATGTAGCATTTCAATGACTACGTGTGGTGGTGGTGGTGGTGGTGGTTGGTGGTGGTGTGGTGGTGCTGGTAGTGGTTGGTGTGGTGACAGTGGCGGGGCTGCGGATGGGCAGATCCAGTGGTGACGAAATTGGCGGGGACTTCGGCGAGGGCGGCGCCGACTATGTTAGTGGGGGTGGTGATGGGGATGGAGGCGGCGGTGGCGCCAGGTGAGCTGCTTGGCGCTGGAACGGCCCCGTCGCTGCGCCACGCCGCGCCGCCGCCGTCGCGACGGGGGATATAATTAGGCGTTCGCCGGCCGCCGTAGGCAGACTCCACGTCTGTACGCGGGCCTCCAGCCGCTCCCTGCGCGCTTCAGGAATTCAGATCCCTAAATCGCTATTCTCCAGTTCAACGCCCAACTTAAAGTATCGCTAACATTTCTTATGATTTTTTTAAAAAAAGACAGATTTCGCTGAAAGCAATTTCCGTTTATTTCCGTAAATTATCGCCAGTATTTAAAATTAGAGAAGTGACCCCGCTGTGAAATCAAATATGCGGTTCGATACATCATCCGAGGCTCTAAAAAATAACAGTGAATGCGCGCAACTATTACGTACGGATAATTGCTACGGAATGAAATTTAGCACTAAAGGATAATCAAAATGTAGGAGACTATTACAAGCTAGAAACACGGGAGTATCAAAATGTCTGAGTATTTTATTTAATCTTACAATTCTTAAATGAAAATATTTTATGTAAATTCTCGTATAACTTCATGAGGACGGAAATCTTCCAAAGTGGTCTCCAGAGGATGGTCTGACCGAAATCTTTTTCGACAAAACACATTTGTTTTGTCGAAGATGAAGTATCTACAGAATCACATTACACAATCGGTCACCGACAACTGTTTTTAAAATTCGGTGATATGACCTCTAGCATCACTTGAGTAATAATTCATTTGGACAGCAATTGCAAATTTATTACATATTCAGATCCCCCAAATTCTCATAATTCCAGTCAAAAGCTATGCTATGCTATAATATGCTTTGCTTTGCTTTACAACCAAGTCTCGGGTGAATCCAGATGGTTCAAATGCGTTTGTCTGATTTGCGTTTATATGGTTATCAAAACCTAAACAAGCAAAGATGAGAAGATCCCATTCCTAACTAACGTGGGTGTAAACAAACAGAGGAACGTGTGAAACCACTCTTTCTTCTGGAGGCCAAACATACGTTCCCCTTCCAAGTCCAAGAACAGTGCATAACAACCCGGCTGGCGGAATTATGCAAATGCAAAAGCAGCTTTGCACTCCTCGCAATCTCAGAAACAAAGCACGCGTCATTCCCTTGGTGTAATCACCACTCTGAGAACAGTAACCTGTTCAAGAATGTTCCCAGAGGTTTTAGATCGAATCGCAGATGCGCGCACGTAGCATTGTTCCTGTGAATGCTTACAATTCAGTGGGAACAAGCAACGGGCAATGGCAGGTGCGGTCTTTTGGTCAACCAATTCGAGCTTAAGTTAACAACTAGAAAGAAGTGTTCTTGCATCTTACAGTGCAGTTATCTTAAGTGGAGGTTCGAAGACCTAACATTTTTTTTAAGAAAATAAATTACATTTGAATAACCAAGCATAAAGAACGTGATACCATCAGCTCCATTCGGCATGTTTCATTTAGTTTTGTGTTGTGTGTAATCTAATTCATTAAATAAATTAAGACTAGCAGAACTCGTGCGAACATTCTCCACTTGGTCAATTGTTTCGAAAGTGAAAATATCATTTTATATCTTCGAACAGTGTGTTATTATATATAATAAATTATCTCAGGAATAAAATATAGTTGATGAAAGAATGAAGTTGCGAGGAAGAAATAGTTTGTCATGTAATTTCATGCGAACACTTTCACTCTTATGAATATGTATTTGGAATCATCACTATAATGAAACCTTTGTCAATGATATTAAGGATTTTTATCGAGCACATGAATATTACACTGAACAAATTGTAACAGGATTGTACATTATGAATTATATTAAAGAATTACGGGTATTTAAGTTGAAAATTAAATTATATAAACAGAATTATATTTGTGAGGATTGACAATAGAGCTGGTCGCAATTCTCCACTAATAAAATGATCTGTAACCTAACCCACGCTCACCAGCAATTCGAAATATTTCATCATGTCTCTTAATTGGTTTTAATCCTTCAACTCCCATGTGATTAAAATCTTCATTCAAGTAAATAACATGCGAGTGAATGCCCAATGTTCCTCACTTCAGCCAGAAAACTTCCTTCAGTTCCTCCTCCCCATAATAACGCCTTTGTACTCCGCGATATCCTGCACGATTACGGCAAGTACTACTCCTTCTCGGAGGAAGAAACCGCATTGCTGCGTCGTGTTTTTATCAGAGCCTCCACGCGCGCGGAAAACAGAGTTCGAAGTTGCCTGCACCGACTTCGCGGCACCCGTTCGGTCGTTTGACTTACTACCTCCCCGCGAAAGGGAAAGCAAGGGACGAGGTTCTGGCGGCGACAACGTCGCGTCCTGTTTTCCGGCACTCCGGCAGTTTATGACGGAGGGAAACAATTGCAAACGTCCCTACGGCGGCGCCGGGCTGTAGAGGGGGGGGCGAGCGACCGCTTCGAGACCCTGCAATCCACGTACCTGAACTGCCAGGAAGTTTCGGGCGCGATGACATCGGTTGCCGAATTCCCAGAAGCGGCTAAGAAGGAACAGTCGCTTGTCCTGCACCGACACGTTCACTGCTCTTCATGAGCCCCGCCGGACACGCCGAACATGGGTCAACAGACTCTCATGACCGGGAGGAACGAGCTTGGGGACAGCAGGAAAAGTTTAATTGACTGCCATTCTAGTAATCAATTAGTAGAAAATCATGTGAAAGAAGCACTGTCTGTCATGGAATTCATTACGTAAAATGCAGTAAAATTGTTATACAAATTCATCACAGTACTATTTATTGGCTACAGAACTTTATTGTTCTTAAAGACAAATTAAGTCGTGAACTTCACAGTTTTGTTAGAGTACGGGAAAAATATTTTGATGATACTCTGAGATATTTTTATCTGGATAACTGGAGAATAGTGAATATTGTATAATTTAAATAAATAAATAAATAAAATAACCTAATGACAGGCGATGTGGTGGTGGTTTATCACCGTCTTTTAGCACAAAGTTCAGAAGCTCCTTTTTCTTTAACCTTCAGCATCGCAATCTTCCCGCAACGTATCATATCAGCGTGCAAATTCATCAGAAGTTCCGAAATGTAAAGTTCTTGTATGTAGCTCTTTTCACTTTTGCTGTAATAATGCGAATACAAGGTCGCGAAGTGCGGCCATCTTATTTCAATATGTAGCTAAGCACCTACGCCTAGGTGCCAAGGTTGGCAGAACCAATGAGGCTGAACATCAACCCACGCAGCTCCAATAGGAATGCAACGACTCTCCATGAGCACGAAGAACTTTCAACATGAAACCGAGATCAAATTTTATTTGAACAAACATAATAGTAATCATATATTTTGGAGTTACCTAAATGTCTTGAAATAAAACAACAGGGACATCAAGCAAACTGTTCAATTCCAAAACTCTCAAAATTTAAACAGCCCTCGGAAATATTCAATAAATTCTGCTGGAGATGTGTAGTTTCCTAGGCAATGATATCGTGTTCACAGCCATGCTGTGTTCCTTTCAGGGGGGGGGATAATATCCGAGTGACGAGAAACAAGTTCACATGGATTCCGGTTGCAGTCGCCTTCGGCCACATTAAAACCGTCACTTTATACTCATTGCGTAATCTACTATATACAAGTATGAACTAGCGACCGGTTTGGGTTTCGAAATCTCTGTTAAACGAGCGCAGTAATCTCAATCTAATGAATGAAGGAGCACCCAACGATACTGTGTATACATAAAACTACTAAACCGAAAGGTTTCCCTATGATTAATTCTCGCCAATTTCAAGATTCTTCGAAAGAGAGTACCTCTTCTCTCTCATTTCCAGTTCTCTGAAGATCCAGTACATGTTCGTTGTCGCCATTTTTAAAGAGATTTTGTGAAATAATTTAACATCAACATTGTATATAATTACGCCGTTTCGTAATATACAGAGCTTCGATCGAAAGCACAGTGAAAGCAGGCTCATTTTGTTCAATAATAGGCTTTTAAGAAAATTTTAATTTAACGCAAAAACGCCAGCCAGGGTTTCGTTATATGCAACATCAATCAGACAGTTTTCTCTGATACTGCAGATGCACGTGTGTCATTAACCAACTTATCACATTTCTTTATCTCTAGAGATAACGACTCCGACCGGATAACTACAATATATTCAGAATATCTCCATGAGATCGATATTTGTCTGTGTTCACCCTTTACACATAGTTTTTCCTACAACACAAAAATAAAAAAATATTATTTTCGAGGATTGAAAATAACGAAAGATATACCTTTAAGAAAAACTATGAAATCAGAATGGTATTTTTGTTTCAATATCTCAAAAAAGCTCATTAAAGTAGAATACACGAGACAAATAAGCTCGTCATTGATGAATTAAACGAGATAAATAATTTAAAGTTATTATATAAAGCTGCAGAAGTTCATGTAAACCAGTTACTCTGAACAAACAAAGCATTCCAAGCAAACTGCATTTTATAACGCTACTTTTCTTCTTCCAAAACCAGCGTCCATGAGAAAGCAAGAAAAAATATAAGAAAGAAAATACTTTTGTTAACAAACCTTGCAAAAAACGGGCATTTTTTCCGGAGTTAAAATTCAAGTAGTTTATGGCTTAGGGTAGGGATCATATAATTTTGAAAACGTGCATAGAATTCACTTCTGCCCATAGCACGCCATACACAGTTTTTACCACTTTTTGAAGTACAATAAATAAAAGCAGACAAGCGGCGAAGAGATAGCTGCACAGTCCTTGACTGTTTGTTAGTGATTTCGGACTCGTCAACTACCGAGGTCATTATTCCCGTATGTGTAGTTCATGTTTTTTTCATCGGGAAGTGGCGGTGATCTCCCGTTCGATGGCGATATTCGGCGCTGACCTACCGTCAGCTAGCGGGATTTTCCAAAACTAGGTATCTCCCAGCAAGCAGAGCACCGCACCGGTCGGGACAAGCTCTAAGCTCCCGACAAATGTGGTAGTGTAGTACATGTAAGTGTAATATGTGGAAGGGGAGAGGATAGGACAAGGAAGACGAAGGAAAGATCGCACGAGATCCGTGCCACTTTCGTTAGGGTACTGTTCCGGCATTCGCCTGGTGTTGGAGAAACCACGGAAAATCGGTCGGCCGCTAGAATTCTCTTCTAAACAGCGACTGAATCCGACCTAGGTACGTATGTAGCTAGTATCGAAAATCTTTGGTAGTGGAACTCTAGGACCTCCCGGTCAGAAGCACTGCCGTGACATCAGGTGATGCACTGAGACACCTCTCCCGGTCAGCCGTTCACACTCTGCTCTATTTGCCTCCTCCTCCTCTTCCTCCGCGCGGTGAATGCGGCGGCGGCTGGGTACGACGTGCGAGCGCCCGATACACTTTACGGCGGCGATCGCCCATCCGGTGACTCGCGGCGCGGTCCGCGGTTCGAGCTGTGCGAACGCCACGGGCGGCGGGCCGCGGCCAAAGTCATTACAAAACACTGCGCCTGGGCAGTGGCGGCGGTCGTATAAATGGTGACGGAGGTAGTAGCTCCGATGATGGCGGTAGTGGTGGTGATAATTGATTGCTGATTCTGGGTGTGTTAACTGCTAAGGTCATTAGTCCCGTAAGTGTAGGGCATTTTTCGCTGAAGTTGGCGGTGATATTCCCCCCTGGATGATGAGATCCGGTGCCGACCTTCCTTTGGCTAGAGCAGCTTTCCGTGATGTATGTCCCACCAGTGGGGCAGCGCCCCAGCCGGGATAAGACCTAAGCTTCCGGCCGTTCTTCCGGCCATGTGTGGTAGTGTAAGTAGGCGAATGTAGTAAGTGCGTGTGTGTCTGTAAGAAAGGGGTGGAGGTAGGACAAGGAAAATGAAGGAAAGATCGCGTGCGGTCCGCGGCCCACATTTTAGGGTACTGCTCCGGCATTTGCTTGGTAGTGGTAGGAGAAACACCGATCACAGCAACTGGCCGCTAGAATACTCCTCCAGACAGCGAGTGAATTTGACCTACAGCTATCTTTCGAGTGCGGTTTCTTCTTGTGCAAGAAACAATTGTGTAGACACTGGATGCAAATGCCACGATAACGAAACCTCAGCGGAAGAAATTGCAATGAAAGACAAAGCCGGAAGAGAACTTGAAGGCTAAATGCACATGGGTGATGTGTTAGTGTTCATCTTGCAATTGCTGAAATCCGACAGGTGAGAGAGTCACTCCCAAGGGGCCTTTTTATGTTGGAGTTGCGGTGTTCGAGTGCCTAGAAGTTTTATGCGGGTTCGTGTAAAACACGAGTGTCTGATCACAATGCTGTCGGTTCCTGATTTTCTTCAGAATGCGGGTTCGTGGTTGATCGAATAGTGAACATCTCCGTGACTTAATCTAGACCGACTACCGTGTTGTAACACTCTTGAAAGCGAAAGTTTTTGCGTGAAGTGAAGACGAGTAAACCGATAGGCGTTAAATTCCGGTATGTTGAAGATGAGGGCAGAGCAACGCACTGCAAACCATCGTTATCTAGCCAACGCTGGCAGAAAAGCGACTGTAGAAAATTTTCAAGGAAGGGTTGTAAATGAAAAAACGTTAGAAATAAATAATTTATACATTGATATCCTCTTTTCCAATAATTCATTTATAACTTGTTTGGAAATAAAAATTATTCTAATTTTTATCTAATTCTTTTAATTTTTCTGCAAGAGCTACTGTTTCTACTAGTAATAGTTTCATTTCAAACTTTATTCTATAATTTGACAAGTCAATATTTTTAAATGCGTTAATTGTAAATAGAATTAAAATTAATTCATAGTAAAAAATAATTCTGAATCTTATTTCTATTTTTAATTTTTTAAAAGTCAGTCCAAATTTAAGAGAGGTACGAGACTTTCACGCTCCTCTCATTACATCGCCCGTCCAAGGGCTGCGATACGACGTCGGTGACGGACGCGTCCGCGTCCCAGGAGAGACGTTCGCTCTCTCAGAGGCGGACCGGGCAGGAACGAGTGCAACAGCAAGGGCAACGGCAACAGCAGCGGCAGCGGCGGTGACAACGGCGAACGGCACGGCAGCGGCGGCAACAGCAACGGCGAGGGCGACAGCGATTGCGGCCACGGTGACGGCAACGGCAACAGCGACGGCATCAGCGACGGCGACGTCAGTGCGCGGCCGCGACTTTTTGCCCGTCAACAGCCCGCGGGCGCCCGGGTTCCGACGAAGCGCCTCCGCCCCCCCCCTCCGCCGAACGTATTCAAATGAGGAGGCGGCGCCCGGCGCGGCGCCTCGCCTCTCCCGGGGCAGCGCAGCGTTCGGGAAGCGACGCCCAGAATTCGCGGCGGGTAACGCGAGAGGGAACAAAACGAAAGAGAAAAGCCTCACCCACAGCGCACTCTTGCTTTTTTTCTACGAGGAAAATTAGCGAGATACTTGCGTAACAGGCGACTCTTTTGGAGCACGATAAAATGAAGTGCAAAATCTGTGTTTTTCTCTCAAGTTTGTACAAAATGTTTGGTGCGTAACATTAAATACTTGCGATAGAATTTCGGTATTGCATTTCTATTTCTCTGCTGATGATAAAAATTTTCTTCTTTCCGTATGGAATTATGTGATACTGATGTTATAGAGCACGAAAAGCAGTGTGGAAAATAAAAGTGACCTGTAAATTAAAGAAAGAATACACAATTTTCTCGTGAGATGTAATTTTAAGATTATCATTGCTTTATTTGCAGTCTTAACAAAAAATATTACATAATATTTCACAATTATTCTTTTATTTCATTTTGAGTCATTTAACGTCATAGTGAGTTTATAAAAAAATAAGAGTGTTGTTTGAATTAAATATAAGTATTCAGCAAAGGAGTTATTTTATCGAAATTAATTCAGCTAAGAAACTGTCCTCTACAGTCGCCATACCCAAAATAATCATAACCTACCTCGCATGCAAACGCAATTCGAAAATAACGTGAAGCGTTGCAACGTACACCAGGAATTACTCCAGCAGATAAATGGAACTTGGAAGCTTTTCAGATTCCGAGTCAGCGGGAAATCATAAATAACACACATTTTTGAGAAAAGGACACACGTGTGACACGCGCCAAATGCCGAACACTAACAAGCCCCTCAGCCCAAATTCACTCCGGCCCAAACGAGCGAGTGCGAAAGCCACCAGAAGATCTGGGGAACTTGAAAAGAGCAGATTCACGAGAATATCCCCTGTTGCAGGCCCCTTCGGGCTACTCGGTAATTACATGCCGTGTTTACTCCGTTTATAAATAAACATTCCGCGACATTCGCGAGAAAAAGTGCGTCGGCAGAGAGTTGCGGGCACGCGGCCTTCCAGCGGTGAGTGCGTTTACACCAGAAAGCTAATTTTAGATAACCTACGAAACAGAAAGGGAGTTATCGGGTTAAACTCTGAGAGCGTAGGAGCTTATGTTCCCGGAAGACAATCAGACGGATCGCACCGTTTTGTAAGTGCAAATGCATTTCAAGTAAACATTTTCAGGAACACTTTGCACGAGAGTTTGATTATTTTTTGGTGAAAACATGCTTGGAATATCAATGTTGCCTTCGAGTAAGCGCAAACATTCCATAATGCACTTACAAAGTACTAGTAAATAGGCAGGTGTAAGCTTTGTTAAATATTCAAACTGGTGTCGTGTAAATTGTGTGTTTGATTTATAGAACAAAGGAAATCTCAAAACAACTAAGCTGCTTTCTTCGCGTCTCATTCGTTCTGCTAACCAAGCATACAAATCTAGGTTCGTTTTTTATTTGAGTATATCCAGGACACATTCTTTGAAACTGAATATACTTTCTCTTGTTGACAGCAGTCTTCTCTTGTGATGTGCTGTATAGACTGTATTGTGCCGAAAGAATAAAACGCTATAAGAAAGTCTGACGCACTCTGACGTATTACCTGCTAGCGATACTATTGCAACGAAAATGTGTTATTGTACAAGTAAAACTTCCAAGGGTACGATGAGACAGCAAACCTATCAGTTGCGCCACATTACTTGTACATCAAGATGAACGAGATCCCAATCAAATATCAATTTAATTTTTTTTTTTTCCAGCATTTTCAAAAGTTAATTTTCTGAGGTCAGCGAGTGTGCTTGTAAGATCATATGTTATGGTGCTCAATTTTTTATGCCATTGGATCGTAATATTTGCAAATAACATTGAAATATTCAAATTTAATAACAAATTTCCAAATCTTTACTAGTGAATCGCCGTCATTAGGAATGTAAAATTTTATATTTTTTAAATCAAAATGTTTTCTGATCTATGTATATAATATATAATTGGTGATTGGTCATTCGTCAACTGAGGTACCTCAATTCTATACAGCATTCATAGCCAAATTTTTAATTTCTGCAAGCCCGAAAGGAAAGTATTGCATGGCTTTCGTACTTCGCACACAAACACTTTGGAGAGCTGTTTGTTCACATATGAAAGAGGAGAGTTCTGAAATCGTGCCAATTTATCTCCCTTTTTACCCACATCGGGGACTTGTTTAATATACAAAAAGTGGTAGCGAAATACTTGGGGCCGCGCCGAAGATTTTATTAAAGAAATAAAATATAATTATCCAATTCACACATACATTTTATATTAAATTACTCTGGACAATCATTGTACACGATGATTAGTGTTGGTGTTGCAATTCTTAAAAAAAACTTTTCTGTAGGTTATGAGAGTAACAAAGTTTATAACCATTGCCACAGGAATTGCTAATATTCCGTCGCCACCGCTTCCAAGAAGCAGTGGGTGGGCCACACCAAAAAATCGAACTCTCCAACGAACAACAAACCGCAACTGTCGTCATCGCGAGCATCTGGCGACTTTCTGCCGTGTAACGGTGATGGTTACCGCACGGTGACCTCACCCGTCTCTCTCCTCATCCTCCTCACACTTCACTCATCTCCCTCTCGTCACATTGCGTGTATATGTGTGTGAGTGTGTGTGTGTTAAGGAAAGTGAGGTAGCGTGGCATAATAGTCCGCGCATGCGTGTTTCACAGCCGAGGCTCTAGTTCGATCCTGGCCCAATTAATGTGGAATTTGTGGTAGGGAGAGCGAGTTGCCTGGGAGCTCCCCATTGCTCTTCATTCCAACACTTCTCCATTATCATTCACATAATTTTCATTATCTATTTCATACTACTCATCTACTCATGAATCTCAACGTTCTCCGTAGTCGCAGACAAATAAATAAAATAAATAAAATAAATAAAATAAATAAAATAAATGAAATAAATGAAATAAATGAAATAAATGAAATAAATGAAATAAATAAAATAAATAAAATAAATAAATAAATAAAAAAAAATAAAAAATAAAACAAAATAAAATAAACGCTCGCACACACTGGGCTGCCACCTTTCGCTCTGTCACCGCGCCGTCGCGCCGCGCTCCTTCGACGTCGCTTCGGAAGGCGCTCAAGGATAACGACAGATCGATGCGCTCATTGGACATTGATGGGCGCGCGTTAATGTTTGATGCTGGGGTTCGGTGCCAACTTCTGAGGCGGCTCTCATCGGCAGGAGGCCCCCGGAAGGCGCAACGAAAAATCGGGCTTGTTTGATGGATTGTAAACGGAGATCAGAGGGAACGGATATTTCGGAAGGTAAACGCCGAGTTCAAAGGTAGAGATCCGAACGCCAATGCTGGTTCTGTACCAAGCAAAGGGGAAGTGACGAAAACACAATATACATTTTAATTCATAGGAATCTCAACAATCTCGAACAGTAATTGATTGATACAAATTTGGCCTATTCCTTCACTTGTTTTAGACACTTAAGGGTTCGATACTTGTAATTTTTTCAACGGAATTCCTCGGTAGCTCGGCTTCCTTTCAATTCGAAATACTTTGCAAATTCAAAAACTAAACGAACAAGGGCAATAAATAATTATTCCGACGTAATTATCTACCAAGGGAAAATTATATGACAAAATTACCCCCCCCTTCATTGAAACTCTCGTTAATTAGTATTTCATACTTATTTTCAAATTAAATGAGGCGAAAAAACCTTCCTTTAAAAAATTCACAGGCCTTCGTCTGCAGGATCCAAGCATACGCTAAAGCGTCTCTCCACCCATCATTCGCGTTCTTGCACCTCACTTCCTCGTGAGCGACGGGGGCACGTGACGGGTATCGCACGCGGACCTCTCCCAGCGCGCCGGCGGCTCTCCATCGATCGGCTTATCACCGGCGCGTTCCGCCCCCCCCCCCGTCTGCCGCCCGTCACACCGCTCCCACCCCGCCTGGCCCCGCCCTGCGCAAGGGGCACGGGCGTCACTTCGCGGCGCAGAGCGGGCTCGAGGGGGAACAGTGGATTGAAAGGGGATGGATCGAAGAGGAGGAGGAGGGAGAGATAGGAGGCGAATGTAAGCAAGGATAAGATGGAGGGAGGCGGGAGGGATGGGAGGTATAGAGAGATCGGATGGACGGAGCGACGGATAGGCGAGGGAGGAAAACGCAAGAAACAGACCATTCAAGAGGAAGACAAGACGCCGGGCGAAAGCGACAGCAATGATGAACATAAAGTGAATGTTGGAGTAGTAGTAGACTGCGGGGCAGCGAAAACAGAAGAACCCAACCTTGCTTTGTCCGCCACAAGAGACGAGGCCGGACAGCGGAGGGCGCTGCAGGTGCAAGGGCGGCAGGTGCGTCGAGGGCGCCGAGGAATGCGCGGGTTGCACGCGCACAGGCGCGGGTGCGGGCGCGACGCAGAAAAAACAGGCTCGCAGCAATTGGAAACTACAGGGCGCCTCCCAAGTGCTTTGCTTCTCAATGCACGAAAATCTCATACGGAATCAATACTAAATACTTACAAATGAAGGGTTCAGTACAACAAGGGGTTATCCCACATTGGCAGAGTTCTGAGATAACGAGGGTATCACCTAAACTTCCCTCACATAACACATTTTAAAACTTTTAAACACAGTACTATTACATACAAGACCATGTTGGATTAACGCATCATATTACACTAAAAGAATAGTTGAAGTTTTGTATAAAGATCATCACTCAATTTCAGAAAAAAATGTGGGATAGCCCTTTTATTCTACCGAACCCTTCAAATATCGAGCGGTGAAAATTATTTTAGTTTCAGACACGCTTAAAGATTGAGGGCTTATACGGGTCGGTGAACTACAACGAGGCTTAAGACTTCAATTTAATTATTTTTAAAGAATAATTTAATTATTTTAATAGAGCCCTTCATGAAACACGATCACTAGATCTACTGTAGTAAATTGTTTTGAAGGACAAAGAACATTGAATTATTTCGTAAATGCGGTCTTCTTGTAATACAATAGACTGACTAAACAATAATGTTTCCCTAAACAAGATAGACAGACTTCCTTTTAATTTTGGTTATATTTTCACTCGAATTATTTATTCCAGCTTATTTTTATGGTTTTTACAATATAGTGTTGGAGGCGGAGACTCGTAGTTGATAGTACAGTTTATTTTCAGATTACATTCCAAAGTCTGTAAGTCCTTTGTTATATGGTACTCATATCTTTGAAATCTACCAATCGATGACAGACAATGGAATAGAAACAAAATCGTTAATATGAGGGCTGTCATAAAAATCTTCATAAAATATAACGTTTTAAACAACATCTTCAATAATATAACACAAAATTTCCAGCAATTTCCAAACAAAACTTTACATACTTGCAAGGACAAGTTTGTCAATCTCTGAGAATGACATAGACCTCTGTTATCTATTTTTAAATTATAATTTAACGCAAGATCTCCCTTGAATGAGAGTGACGAAAATGCAACTACTGTTGATTCTCTTGCGCTTCTTAATAACCGGATGTTACACACGACAGATATGCAGAATAATTTACGTACAGTGGGAGACTGTCGACATTGTGGTTCTCTAGAGAATGACGAAAGGTAGTATCTATCAGTTAATTGCGCATATCTATTGTAAACGCGTTCATATGCAACATACGTCAATATCGTGTTGAAATATCGGAGCATACAGGAACTTACATCTACAGAAATAATACTTCCGGTAGATGAGCACCAGGTGACTAACTAGTAGCCTCTCTTGGCTGTGTCTCAAGGACTTCCTTTCGTGACATCTGTGAGTTTCATGGCGTGATCTGCTTTGAAGTGCACATATTCATTCGTTGGAACTTCTCACCCGAAAAGCTAATATTGAAAAAAATATACAGATCAAATTTGAGGGAAAGAAAAACAACAAACAAACAATCGTCAACAAACTGTGTAAAACAAATCAATAAATTGCAGCAAAAAGAATTACATATTCCCTTACTGTACAAGAGTAGCTATTAAAAGCATGACTCATTAACAATCACTCAAATTAATAATAATGAATAATACCAAAAAAGTCATAATTTATTTTGCATTCCTATAAATACAGGTGGACGCACAAAAGTCTTCTACATATTAGAGAAGTCCAACATCTAGTAAATTATAGAAAACTCCGAACAGCTTAACATATTTCTGACCATGTTATTGCCAATGAGAGTTCTATTTTATCGTTTTGCCCAAATTCCGATATGCAACTTTTCTCCATGTGTGTCAGAAAGCCGTTCCGTTTGCCTGAACCATGAACAGGCAAAGCTAATGGCGCTACTTATTGTTGCGAACGGAGCCCAAAGTGTCAACACAACACCACGCACGCCTTTGTCTCCTTGTCCCATCAGCTCGACGGACGGCACACAGTTGTTTACGTTAGCACAACTTGCAAACAGTTTGTTCAAACGTCGAGACCCGGGTCGTCCCCTACGCGCATGCGTGTCTCCTAACCGACTTTTCGGCTCTCGACACACATCGGTGCAGGTGGGCACGGCAAGAACAGATTGCTTTTTTAATTAAAGGATTTTAGTTTTCAATATAACCCCTTGGATGACGCCTGAGCAGTGTGCTAGCTTTCTGTGAGGCGGCCTCGGGTCCGATTCCCGGCTGGAGCAAAAATAAAGCAGTAGCTTTCTAAAACAAATCGACGCCGTTTCTTTAGCTGTGTGACGAAAGAAAGCGCAGACGGGCCAAAAACGCCAGATACGGTGATGGGAATGCGACATGCTCATAACATGTAGTTCCTTATCCTCAAGCCTACGGCTGTGGCATAGCTAGCTAGGCAGACGTCAGATGAATGTGGCCTTAAAATGTCAAATACTGAGATTTTCAATCCAGGTGTAGTATTGGTCACGGCTAAAGACCGAAATATGACTAATATTAGGGTTGCTGGATGAAATCTTACAAGTGAGACTATGAGCTGCATGAATGTCGAACATGTTGTTTCCGAATTCCTCCGGCTACTATTTGTATCAATCACAGAGCGCTGGCTAAAACAAGGTGATAGTTCACGTGTAAGGAGTCTTGTATGTTCGCAAGACGTAATTTGGCATAAAAATGCCTTTGAAATTAACCGTTGCGCAGACAAGTTTGTCGCCAACTCCGAAATAAGTTGATAATGGAATTAGTTGATGACATGAAATATCTTTAAATCTTTACGGAATGATATATTTTTGAAGTCAGGGAGGCCAGCATTTACTTCTAATTTAAGTTCTTACTTTTTCACCGATTGTAGTATATTCGAATAAACACGGGTACATCAAAATATGATTATTCCATAAAATATTTACCGCATTCTACTTTTATCCTTTAACATACTGCCAATATCGATATACAGGCATTTTGAGACATTTTACCACACATATGTGGGTTGCGAAGCGTCTCTTAACCGACTTTCGGCATTGTGTGCCGCGAACAGTTCGGCCCTCAACACACATCGGCGACGGTCATATCACTCCGGCGCTGAAGGGCCCCGTGGCGGGGCCTGCTGGACGCGCCGTTACTGCTGACGTCTTCATAAATCTGCCGAGAGGAAGACACCCATGACGTGCAGAAAAGTGAATGATATGTAGCTGCGGTTGGAGTCGCACGTGTGTACGCACCATATGGCCTCGCTCTGAGAATTCGAAAAGTTTTAGAAAGATATTAATCGCCTGCGCCAGCGCAAAATGTGCTGAACACTACCACACAAAATGGTTTTCCAAACATTAGCGCGAACACTGCTAAAGAATAAATGAAATATTCGCAAGTGCAACAAATTAAATATTTGAACAAAGCCAGTCATCAGAAAAACTGCGACAACATAGTATACAAACATCTACACGGATACAGAGTACAACAATTCTTTGCCTATAAAGAATATCAAATAAGTTACTGTTCCGTACTGCAAAACGCGAATCGCAAATATTCAATGGCTGGGGTACACTTCGAGACTTGCTATCGCATGAAATCCTATTGTAAGCAGAGACGAACTGAGAATGAGAAGTCAGTGAAATATCACAATCAAATATTTGCATTTTTCACTCAAAATCGAAGCTATTTCATTGTGTTCGATTTTTTCCTAAATTTCTAGGTATCTAATACAACAATAAAAACATTTTACATGGCCAGAGCTAAATAAATTTCTTTCAATTACTGCATGCTTTCAAAAGTCGTATTACAAGTTCCCGAGTCTCACTTGCCCTGTACAAGAGGAACAAGGATTTCCTTATATATAGAAATGTTTTCTTACAATTGTTTTATTAAATATCCAGAGAATGAAGATGTACAATGAATAGAGAACTTCCCAAATTAGAAGTTGTCGGACTACATATTTACCTAAAATTTTTAAACCTAAAATGTACAATACTTATCAATGGTAGAGGAATATTAATTTGATAAATGAGATTTCAACAATTAATTGAATTTATATCATGCGATTCATAATCATAATTTTAAAATAATTGAAGGTATACTTTACCAAGTGTGAAGTTTTATATTTAAAAGTGATTTAAATCTTCCAGACACACAGAGCTGAACTTGTACAGTTTCCATATTGACATAGTCCCGTTTATTCTATTGCAGAAAGATTGCATAAGTAGGCGCATAGATTAAATTATTTCAGTCACTTCAATGTTATGAAGGCCTAAGATGTAAATTATCGCAAGGCATGTACGACTTAGCACGAGGATGCAAAATGCAATTGCAACTTTCGCCATTCTACTTTATTATTACTGCAGCAAATAGTCTTGGTCAGAGTTACATTAACACCACTTGCATCATCAATTCACTGAAACAAATTATCTCTTACATCACACGACGTCACGACTAACACTCCTTGAGCTTTTTTTCATTTTCGGTATAATTATAGTTCTCCAAGTTTCAACATGCATGTGTGTGGTTCAATGAGTTTTGCGTATGCCACCAGAACCACGCAATAACAAGCCTCACAATTCACATAACTTCTGCAGATCCTTTCGTGACAGCAGATCGAAATTATTCATTGAGAGAACGCACATTCTTAAAAATCAATTACACAGGACACCGCCAGCAGAAAACGCCCCCCTGCCCGGTTAGACGGAAATCCCTCTCATGGTACCAGTTTTAAAAATGAATTTCCCTTTTATACCTTCCTCACAAAGTTTTCCGAAATGTAGTACCCCAGATATGTATCCCCCCATAAAGAATCCCCTCCCAACAATGTCTTTTTAGAACTAAGTAATTAGCGTAAAGTTTATAAAGCTGACAATAGAAATATGGAGTGTAAATTGAACTTTGTAAAACCTTGAAAATGCTTATAATAAAAAACACAGAAGTGAATTTCTAACGTTTCTGTGTAGATAAAAGGAATTAAGGAATGTAAATTATTTCAAATTTGTACACAAAAAAACAAAAACAAAAAAACGAAAACGAATATGACTGCTCAAAACAGGAAGAGAATATTTGTTCATAGAAGAGAAAAGTATATAATAAAAACGAATGTATCGGGGAAATTGACAAATAAAATATTGACACTTAACACTATAAATGAGAGATAACTACCAGCATTGAAAAAAATCTCAAAACAATTTAATGCGAGTTCAACCGACAGGAATTTCAAAGAAATATTAAAGGTTACACGTACGAACAATTCGGTTCTATATCTAACGTCAAAAATCCAATAAATTCAGAAGACATTAATTCTGAAAACTCAATATAAACTCAATCGATATACAATCTTGTCACGTTATCCTTATCTCCGAGAATGTTATTTTTATCAGTAATGACGTCCGAACGGAAAACATCTGCGAAACGGGCGAAAAACTTTAATAATGACAATTCGTACCGAAAGTCTGTATTGACAGTAACATATTGGTTGTACCACTATTGACTTCTTGTTATCAATAAAAGATTGACTTAAATGACCATAAGAACCATTTTTTTAATAAGTCATTGCAGAACCCTTAAAATTAATGTTCGACATGCAATGTAACGAGAGTACTTGTAATGTACAATTCGTTTCGCTTTATAACTGACGTGGGTAATATTTTTATCTTAATCTTAAAATATTAATTACAAAAATTGAATAATTTGAATTAGAGGAAATTTTAGGTAGAACAAATAGTCCTCAACCCTCAACGTATGTGAATATATAATAAAATGAAATGAAATATATAATGAAATGAATATATAACAAAATGAAAACATGCCAGAAAGGTTTGGACATGGTATTAACACATGGTCTAAATCCTTTGAAACCGGAATGTGAGAATAATCATTTGTACTCGTACTACTCTTCTATTTTAACTGAACATGCAGAACGAGAACTGCGGGTTCATTGCGAATTCCAGGTTTCCAAGTGCCAAGTAGTAACAATTTGTTTTGCAGAAATATCTACACGCAATCACGAACCTTAAAAGTAGGCCTATTTATTTCTAGTTGGAAATTCCCTGTTTCAATTTTTTTAGAATACATGATGTATTTTCAACTCTATTTATTTGACTTGCATGAACCACTATAAGCGGCAGCTTCATGTTTATTAAGCAGAGAATCGGGTGAGCACTAGGAGCGATGGGTGCGAACACACATCCTGAACAGTTCACGGAGCCGTCTGTGCACGCATTTGTTTTACAAGAATGTATACATGCAAACGAGAACTTCAGCAGTATCATAATACTCGTCAGAGCATAGTCTCGCTATAAGGTTTGTCGAAACTCTGGACAGTGGGTGCAAGTGAACATCTTTTAAGGCTCACGCCACACGCAAAATTTTTCCCCCAAAAAATTCCCAAAGATTCTCTACAATAAAACGCGAACCGAAGAAGTTGGACCTTCTTTGAAAAGGGAATTGGTTGCGGTAAATTCTGTGGAAGCGAGTACTCACATTGCGAGGCTCTACTTGTACGCCTTTGTTTCGCAAGAATGTCCATTTGCAAACGAAAACATCTGCCGAGTCATAATCCTCAAAATCGGACCTCCCTCGCGCTTAAGAAAGGAATGTGTTGTTGGTGAGAAATATGTACAGTAGACGAGTTCTCATTTTTAGTGGCTCAAGCCGGTACCCTCTCGCTTCATTTTGCTACAACAGCTCAAATGCGATCTTGATACATTACTTTGGAAGTATCGTCATTGAAGAATCAATCTGTGTAACTGTTTCTAACCTTTGCGCGTTAAGGAGTGAATCGGTCGTAGTGAGTAGTGTAGTCTGAACACTCCTCCAGGGCAACACACGGAGCAGAACGTACGAGGATTTGTTTTGAATGGATATCTAAGAACAATCACGAATCTCATAATAAGTTAGACGGAAACATCTTGGTTCAGGAATTATGACAATTAGGTGTCGCGCGGAGCAGGGATGAACGTATTTATTTGACAATCTTGACCGTCTCCGAGCAGCACAGCAACATGTTGGAGCTTCCTCGTGCTAAAGACTTTCGAGCGAGTTCTGTGTGCATGAGCTGAACACGTACCCTGTGTGCCACGCGGAGCAGAGGATGAATATTTATTTCACAAGAATGTCACCGCCAACCAATGTCTCTAGAGCGTGCATGAGCAGAGCACTAAACCTGTGTAGTCGGTTTTTATCGCATATATAATCAGATAGACAATTATTTATTCGACAAGAACGACCCCGTGAACCAACGCATGTTGGATGATGTCGGGGCTTCGTCGTGCTTTACGTCTGTTGAGCGTGCATGACCAGAGCACTCACCCTGTGTCACGCGGAGCAGGGGGGCCCGCGAGCAGAGCACTCACCCTGTGCGGCGCGCGGAGCAGGCGGTGCACGGCCGCCAGCTGGTTGATGAGCGGCAGCGTGGCGCTGAAGGTGTGCACGGGCGGGCGCGTGGGCTCGGGGAAGTGCGTGCTGTACGTGAAGGGATCGATGTCGTTGAGGAACTGCACGCGGCAGGTGAGCCCGCCCTGGTCCATCCCGCCGGCCTCCTCCTCCGGTGCTGCGCCGGCGGCGCGACGCCGGCGCCCCGCCGCCCCCACCTGGCCCGCGAGCACAGCGCCACGCTGGCGACTCGAGTCCGCCCCACACGCACACGCACACGCGCGCTACGCTCACACGACGCACGCTCCCTCGGCACGCTCGGCTTCGCCGCTCCGCCTGTGGCCCGCTCGTCCGCGCTCGCTGCGCCCTGCCGGCCGACTGGAGCTTGACCGCGCTCGCTCCCGCCACCGCCACCGTCGACCCCGCGGCGCGGCGCTCGACCTGGCCCCTGGCGCGCCCGCGACCGCGCGGACGCGCGCCGGCATTCCTGGGCGCCGCCGCCGCCCGCGTCATGCCGCGAGACGCCCGTGCACCAGTGTTGTCAAAGGACGTGGAGCTCCCAGCCGCCTCGGGCAGGTGAGAATTAAAGCTGTATTCGATAGTCCTCACTTCTCGCCTTGCCAAACGATTCGGGAAAATCACGGTGTATGGCCTTTATTGTGCCCAAGATAAGGGATCTGAAAACCTCCTCTCCCAAACAATCAACTGCTCCCATGACCCCTGACATTCCAGCTCTCTTAACTCCAATTATATCCGATTTGCGAAACACCATTGAGCAACTATTAACTAATACTAGTGAGAACCCGTCAAAATTTGACGGTGAGATCTGAGATAAATGTAAAATACTGTGCCCAGACTAATGTTCACAATATGTTGCATTGTTTGGATTTTCAGGGTATAACGAAGATATTCTGTGACGTGGAGTTCCCAAAATTTTAAACACGTATGGTCGATGACCAAGTGGCAATGCAATGTGACCCACATATTGCAATAATACACCAAATGACACAAAAGAAAGAGCACTATTATACTGACGGATATTATTTCTAATTTTTTTTATGTGTCATCAACTCCTATAAACAAATTTGATTATTTATGACATATTGCTCAAAAGTAAACTTATTTTCCCCTTATTAAAGAAGATTAAATTTGTTCAAAAAATAAAACAATAGTTGTATCTCTACGGAATCATTCCTCTCCCATGAAACCCCATTCCACCAGTGCCAACTATAAAAAAAATACAAGTTCTGCAGGAACCCAATTGGGAAAATGTTAAGTTGTACAATAAATGTTATAGTATATGTTTGTATTTTGTAACGCTGAAATCATCACGTGTGAATCCTCAAGGCTGATTAGTGAAACAAAATATTTAAAAACAAAACAAAAGAAACGATAAAGAATCGATTCCATGACCAGAGAAAATAGAACTACCTACGCGAATCCGCGATCATTCGGGCATATTAGATACGTACAAATAAGTACAGTATGTAAAAACGGAGTTTGTACAAAGCTTAATTTCTAACATACTTTTATGCTAAATTCTTTTAGAGCCTAACTGCGGTTTGACTATTCATTTCCGAGGTAGCAACGAGGTCCCAGCCTTCGGCCAAGCGATTTACATACAACCTTTAGTCTGTGAAACACATCATTTTAAACACTTTTTGTATGTCAAAATATTGTTTGGATGAACAGTATGTCAGCACGTCCGCAACTAAAAGTATCCATTTTTCAAAATATGCAACGTACTGATCTCGTCTGTTCCCTTTTGATCTCCGCTCTCGCAGCAGTTTAGTTCGTTAAGACCGTTAAAGAATATCGTCCAATGTCACTTTTAAGGAGACGGATCTGGTATGAACATATTTTTACACTATTTAGCCGCATATGTGAAATTAAGAATGCCTAAATAAAATTAACAGGACTATAGCCTCCTAGCAGTCGAGAATCCATGGCGAATGTTGGATATATCGAAAAATGAACGAGGTATAAATGATGATTTATGAAAGCGAGTGCTACCGAACACGCACAAAAAAGGAAGGAAGGATTGGATGTCGTGTTTCGACCTTGTTCACGACATAGCATGAGCACGGATTCTCGTCGGGAAATGCTTGAAGTTAAGAAGGCTAACGATGTTTTATCAAGACAATATGTTTTATCAAGTCAATCCCATATGAAGTTGTAGTGTCGTCAATAGCATCATTCGAACATTGTGCTATCAACATTCTTTGAACGTTCAATTCAGATCCAGATATAATTTCCACTAATAATTATTTGCATTATACCTTCGATCAGTTAGATGTTGAGGAAGTGTGTGATAAGAAACTAGTGGTTCTACCCAACCTTCTCGTATCAATTCATTTGCAACGGTTACGCAATATCATATTGCGAATTTTATCCTGCTAACACTTCAGCCATTACTCGAAAAATGAAAACGACGTAACTCAAAATATACACAAAAACTAATAATATTAAAAAAGTATATCAAATTATTTAAAGACCCAATATTGAAAAATAGATTTCATAAAGAAAAAACTCTTAACTTCAATATTAAAAGTGTAGGACATGTTCGAAAAAACGTTGAAAACAGTTATTTAATCAAAATTACTCAGAAAGTACTAACAATCAAAAACTTTAACCTTTCAAGAAATAAATTCTAAAAAATTTTTATATGTTAACATTCGAAAAAAAATGAAATTTTGGAATTTTCGAAATTACATATATTTAATTAAACTTACACCTGTGCAATAGTATTCAGCAAATTTTGCTCTATTAGGGCAAAAAATAAAGAAGGGAGCCATTTTCGAGAAAATCTTGTGTTTAAAAAAATGCAAATATTAATTAAAAATCTAATTTTGACGAAAAATTTCTTTTCGAAAAAAAATCTTCAATGTAGTTGTAGAAGGCATTCGAAACATTTTAATTTGTGTAATTTTCAAGAATTTCGAAATTTCATTGAAAATACCATTTGTAAACGCATATTGGCTCTGTTCGAGAAAAAATGTTTTAAAAATTTTGATAAATTTTGCAAGAGTCGTTGGTTTTATTTCATTAATAAATCCGTTTTAAACTCAAGGGGCCATGACATCCCTTGGACATTTTAATTTGTGTAATTTTCAAGAATTTCGAAATTTCATTGAAAATATCAATTTTCATAAAAATCCTGAGAACGGTTAAGAGGCTAGTTGTATTGTTCACAGATTTTAAAATAAACATTTCCAGTGTCAGTCTTCCAAAACGGGTATTTCCTTGAAAATCTTAGTATCGATTTTTGGAGCATTAAATCACATTTTCTCCACTACGAATGTGAGAAATAAAAATTATCAATATGTTCAAAGAAAACGAAAAGATTATTGGTCTGAATCAAAAACTGTATAAATTCCTTCCTGACATTTGGGCATCCCCAGACATAAGGTATTGCGAACAACAAGCAAAAAACAATCTGATTTTTTATTTGCATTTTCTTAATATATATAATATATATATACATATCTGGTTGATTCAATGGTTAACTATGATGATTATAATCTTAATTACGTATTGTTAATTGTATTGCTGACAATGTGCCTCTTTTATTCTAAGAACATTGTAGTAGTTAAAGAAATATCTCATAAAATACGCTGGTTACATTATGGGCATAAGATTTAATGAGACTCCGTTTATGGTGTAGGAAAAACACTTTCTTTTCGCCCAGAGATAAACCTGATAATTAGAAATTTACATAACTGGTTGCCATATCATTATGACATGAAAAATCAGTTCAATGATAAAATTTCATAACATAGATTCGATCAGTATTCGGCGTTACTTTAAATCAGGAACATCAACCTTTCCAAGAAGCCAGTCAAAGTGCCTGAGTAGCAATGCCATCCAAAACATCGGGAGATCTTTTAAGTGGTACAGTTGACAGTGAGATTTCGATAACGTATCAGGAAGATTCGATATCATGACACTGATGCTTCACTTCCAAATTATCATGAAATAATGAGTAGGAAAATAAACTAAAATTGAAATGAGATTATTTTGTTTCAACACATCCCCTCAAACCCTTCAATATTAAATGAACAGAGGGACACGGACGGTTTGGTCATTGGTTGATCTGGAAGTCTAGGATCCAGTTAGCGGTAAGATTCTTATAGATATTCAATGTAAACTAGTGGGGCTAAAACAGCCCGTACTTTCACGCAAAATTACGCGCAAAGTACTCACATTTTCGAAAAATGTTATATGACTTGATTTCAAAATCTTCCTTTAAAGCACAGATTTCGTTGAGAGAAAAATTTCTCCCTTCAGAATTGTAAATGAAGGAAGATGCCAAAAAAATTTCGAATTTTTGCAATCTTAGAAAAGTCATAATTTTCAACGAAAATGAGACCTGCACAATTCTCTTAAGTGTCCTTAACACTAACCAAAAACAAAATTTAATAAAAAAATATGAAGACTTTTTTGAAAATTTTGAAAATATTCCAGGAGCTTGGTGAAAAGTACCCTCCAAAATTAAAATACCAATTTCAAATTCAAGGGATCGTGACATCAACCAGAGCAATTCAAATTTATTTTATCAAATGTCTAACTTCGCTACGTTATATCGTTTATTGGTTTTTCTACTCCCAATGTATAATGATGTTATTTGATGGCTGCAACCAGTTGCATAATGATACTCATTATGATACAGATTTCTTTACGATACCGGTTCATGACCAATCACAGAAGTTAACAAACCAAGTATTGACACTCAATTAATTATTGATAATCGTTCTAGTAAATGTTTTGTTTGATTTTGTACATTAAAATTGCATTGAATATTATATTATATTTCTCAGTGTTAACATCTTTTATTATTATAAATTATTACGAGGAATATTATTTAAAATAAATTGGATCGTGATTTCACTTTGATCCTATTTGACTAGCGTAGTGGCTTGTGGAAGCGGTAGAGAGACCATTTGACTGGCGTTAAGATCCATTAGGATATTAATACACTCGTGTAAAGTTTACGATATTCGCTCGTTCCTCGTTTGTATCGTAATATCACACTCGTGTATTAATATCCATCATTACATCATCGTTTCATAATGTTCTATAATTTAGAATAGAAAACATGAATATCCTTTTTCTGAACGCTGCCACACGCATGCATGATAGTGTCTCTGTCTAGCGACTAAAATAAAAAAGAGACGCTCAGACCATCTTCATCTGCATTTTGACAATGAATCTTTTCATTTGAAAATGGAGGGAAGAAAGAAATAGAGCTGATGTCAGTTTAAATTAAATACGTATATGTTTTTGAATACCATAGACCTATCTCGCACATGTCCTTCACCAGGAGAGATGAACCCCGGGATGGGCTCCTGGGCGTCAGCCTCTATCCTAATTCCCGCAGACGCAAAAGTACACCTTTGGGTTGGTATCTGGGTCCCGCCAGAACGCGGTTGACCCTCACGGTAACCTCCCTATACAATGCCTGGGTCGGACCGCCCTGCTAGCTCAGAGCTACTAGCTATTCAGGGTAGTATCGAAGTCAAAACAATGTGCCACACACATGCGCTGGGAACAAGTTCGCTCCTCTTTGCCCAGAGTATCGGGCCACTGCCACGACGAATCCGAGAGGCCAACTGGGGGCCACCTCAACTAAGGTCCAGACGGCTCTGAGCCCCCATCCCGTCTCCCCATTGCTTACCGCTAGCTATCGACGTGGGTGACGCCGGAACCTGAGTAACCTGACGGGTAGTTTCTAGTTTCCCGCCGGTCTTTGAAGTGAGAGTACTCCAAAAAGCATCCTTCGCCTGACTCTGCCCAAAGGTCGACGCGCCGTAGGTCCAACTGATGAGTCGCTGGGCGAGCCCGACTACCCGGAGCTTAGCATCGCCTTCTCACTGCCTGCACCTTCAGATTTGATTTGATTTTTCGTTGTTTCCGGCACGTCAACTGCTTTGGCCATTAGTCCCGTTAGTCTGTTGCATGTATTTTCTTCGGATATGCGCTTTCCCGCTGATGATATGCTCTTTCCCACTGGATGGCGAGATCCGGCGCCGACCTACCGTCGACTAGTGGGATTTCCTCCTAACCAGGACTCTCCACCAGCGGGCCCGCCCTAGCGGGTCAGCTCCTAAACTCCGACCGATCTCCCGAAATATGTGGTAGTGTAGTGCATGTTAGTGTCCTGGGTGTGTGTAAGGAGAGGATAGGACAAGAGAGGAAGGACAGATCGCGCGCGGTCCGTGGCCCGTTTGGTAGGGTACTGCTCGGCATTCGCCTGGTGTTGCACCTTCAGGCTAACGACGTGAGCGCGCCGCGAGACTCCGGTGGTCGTCTACGACACTCACCAAAGACCACGACAACCTGCGCCATCGTGATCCCTCCGCGGGGTAAATACGTATAAAAAGAAACGCGTGTGTACGTTTGTTTATTTGCTTGTCGAGTAGTGTCTTACTCTCCAGTGCTGGCGAGCGTGATGTTCGCCGCGGGCGCTGGGCCCAATGGAAGGCCAGTAGCCGCGCCTCTTCGCGCGGGGCGTGCGGGCCACCGACGCATGCGAGCCGCGCGGCTGCTCGAGGGTTCTCCCGACCGCGCACCTTATCTCTTCTCCAGGCTATCGGTTCGGTATCCCCTTTCATGCGTGCGAGGACCTTCGCACTCTTCCTTCCCGCCGTTACTTCTGTTTCGGGGTTGTTCTACTGGCAGAAACTGTGTGTCGTAGCAAGGCGGATTGTTTTACTACTATATTCACTATTTTTTATTATATTCTTTCTACTGTTCTGATTTTTTATTTATACTCCTGATCTACGGTAACATTTTATCATTTCGAAAATCGCTATCGTAAGTTTTTATTACGTTATATTTTCCCTAATTGTCGCAATGAAGCTAAAGTGAAGTCGATCCTGAATCAATCATAGATCGTCAATCGTCGATCCTGTAAATCAATAATTCATGTAAATTCACAATCAACTATGCACGATTTCATTTCCTGTATAATGATTTGATACGGTATGGTTGCTATGAGTATGGTTTTGTTTAGTTTATTTATATTTCCACATAAGGAAGAGTTGCAATCAGATCAATAGCATTAAAGGCAACTATCAATCAACTAAAAACATACATTCATCTGTTTACAATATACTACATTGTCCATTCCATACTTCAATATTCGAAACTGTTGGCAAATTTCAATTTATTTGCTTGCAATTATAGTACCTTCGCAATTTCCTTTATCTTCTAAGTGAGTTCCTTTCCATGTATCATTCAGAGTCATCTTCTCTTTTAGAATACAATTCTTCCTCCCGTTCAAAAAAAAATACTGCCATTTTACGGTTTGACGATTTTATAATAGTAGCGCGCAACACAACAATGATTACATCCTAAATACACAATTTTTTGTAGCACATCAGGGAACACAAATGCAACAATGCAATTTCCTGAAGCAAGCACAGATCTAGCGGCGATCGCTTTCTTTTGAAGCAAGTAACCGCCATAACCGCGAGGGGCTCGGTCGTGTCCCGCTGCCACAATGGGACGACTCCCGTCCATCTGCAGCGGAGCAGCGCGGCCGCTCGGGCGACGCGACGCTGGCTGCAGTCGGTTCCGGTCCGCTGGCGCGGCACGCGGGGAGCGGAGCGCGCAGCCGCGCGTCATTAGCGAATCACGCGGCGGAGCCCGCAGACGCCGTCGCAGACGACGGCACCTCCGCCACCTCAATCACCACCACCATCATCACACCCGTTTGGGTGACTCAGGGCACCAACTGATCTGACCGGGAGGTCCTGGGCTTCGAGTCCCGGCGACGGCAGGATTCTCAACATTAGCTACATACCTAGTTAAAGTTCAGCCACCGTCTGGAGGACAATTCTAGCGGCCGATGGCTCTGATCTGTTTTTCGTGGTTTCTCCGATCAACACCATACGAATGCCGGAGCAATACCCTAACAACGGCCACGGACCGCGCGCGATCTTTCGTTCCCCTCCCTTGTCCTATCCTCCCCCCACTCACCCTTTACGCTTATCTGCACTACGCTACCGCACATGTGGTAGACCAGTGGAAGTTTAGAGCTCGTCTTGAGTGGGGTGATACAACGCTGATGGGAGATACCTCAATTGGTGAAGGGCGTGAAAGCCGTGTATATCAGAGCCGGACTCGCCGTCCAGCGGAGGACATTCACTGCCACCTCGTGCGATAACAATCTCCACCACACTTGCAGGTCTAATCACATTAGCAGTTGACGCCCATGGAAACACTAATCAATCAATCAATGAAACACCGCCACCACCACTACGACCACCACTACCATCAACAACAACAACCACCGTCACCATTACCACCACCACTAAACCTCAACCATCTCTCCCACGACCTCAACCACCTGTCATCAGTAGCAACACCATCAACTTCGTCACCTCCATACCACCACTATAACCAACAACTTCACCTTTGGACGAATGATTAAGGCTCCTTAAGTCTCCTTTCTTCTGCATTTCTTTCACATCACATAGTATGGCTAATTAAACAATCCTCAAACACAATGTCTCTCAAAACCATTTCCAATATGTCTTTCTCGCGAATGTTTAAGTCCCAAAAAGTAACTGCTGTAATAAAATGATGAATGATATGGAGAAGTAAAGTAAAATGCACGTGAAACGGGAGCAGAGCCAGAAAAGTCATTCATATTCTTCTTCTTTTCACTCTTCTCTTTTTTATACTTCTCCTTCTCCTAGTCCACCTCGGTGTTATGGGTGATGTTAATGAGACATGTCAATGTGCAAGTCGCTGCAGCCCCAAAGTGTGTAATGTATAAAGGTCGGGAGGGATGCCTAATTGACAAATGACAGGAATTCGCGGTGACTCACTTAATATTATTAGTAGAAATGGGTGTAGGGTAATTTATTGTGGCTTAAAAGGGCCATTATTCCCCACTATGAAATTCTCTCTCTCAACCATTGTTCGCTGCGTTCATGTGGAGTTGCCATTTTAGTAATGTGATGTATTTGGTCCTGCGCAGAACACCAGCTTCTAAAGTGCCAATACCGTTCAGTCTTTGTGATGTGTTCCCACTCGCTCTTCCCATACAACTGAGGGAGTAGGAAGGCAATGTCCCGTGTGGCGTGCCGACGATGCCGCCGCGAGAGACAGCCACGCGACGACCTCGACCGCCACCGTCACCGCCAACGATACCGCCCCCACCACCGACAACGCTCAGTCCTGTTCGAAACTACCGTCCCCGCAGCCGCTCCGCCCCCGCCAGCGCCTCCGCCCCCACCTTTACAAAACAACCCCCCCCTCTCCACGCCACTGACCCCCCCCCCCCCGCCCCCCCACAACGGCCACCTCGCACCTTCATCTCCACAGTCACTGCCACTGGCAACGCCACCGCCGCCTCCACCTTCTGTCCGCCACCGCCACCGCCGCCGACTCGTTGGGCGCCTTACGTCAGCGACAGCGGTGGAGGTCGCGCTTTCCCTGCGGCGGCGGCGGGGCTTCCGGTGGCTGCAGACCGCCGCTCTGACCCGCCGCGTGCCGCGCGAGGGCGCCGACCCCCCAAAGTGCACCACAGCGCTTCCCAGATTGTGGAAGACCTGCCACGTGAATACTCGTGAGGCGGAAGGTACTACATGAATAGGGGCGGATTTTAATGAAATGTAATTTTTTTACTTTTCACTTTAGAACAATCCCGTTTAGCATAGAAATTCATTTCACATTGTGACAAAAAGGAAATGACTCACTTTTATACGTCATTATTTCGCATTTTTTGTCGATTTCGACTAAATAGTGTTTTTTTACACTTTTTCGTTCTTTTTAATGCAGTTTTTGCTGATTTCATGAATTTTCATATCATTTTTAATAGTTCTTGCTTCAAATAATATTTCGAGATGCAACAAATGTTCTTCATAGAATTACTCAGTAGTCTACTCGATTTGTTCGCTCAGAAATTGTTTTGGCAGCCGTTGTATGTAATTATTGTGACGTATATCAGCGCCATTGCCGGTTCGGCCAATTTCGGGATAACTAAAGACTGAGATTTCCTGGTAAAGAACAGTCCAAACCAAAAATTTGCAAGTTGAGTTCACTCGAACGAATGGAAGAAGCCTGATTACATCAGTAACGTATCCAATAGCTTGAGTTGTTCGTCCGAACTGGTTTTGATAACATTTTTTTAGTCATTTTTCTTCGGTTTTAGGGCATTTTCTAAGCATTTTAAGAGAATTTTATTGATCATTTTTGTCGATGTTTTAGGTCATCAAAATTCGCCCCCTATACATGAAGAACTTACATGAGACGATTTTAAGAAGAAACTAATCGATTCAGCGATAAGTCAGAGAAAGCTCTGAAGAACTTCTTTTCTGAAATAAATAGGGTTTAGATTCTTCAGAAAGTTGAGATTTTTGTGTTTATTTAAAGAACATTTTAGTAAATTAAAAAAAGGTCTTAATATTTTGACAGAAACCGTATTTAAAACACGTAATTTAGGAAAATTTGATTTTGGAGGTTAATTAATCATGTCATCAATATGTCATGTGTGCCAGATTCTATCTTTAACACCTTTGGGGTACAAATCGCGATTGTGAGTGAAATGCAATTTCACATGCATTTATGCATTTATTGCAGAATTACGTCTGTGTATTTCTTCTCATTAACTAAAAATACACATGCCTCCAATATAATTGGTAATCGGTTAACGAATACTTTGACTGGAAACAAATTGATCAATCAACAGTTCAGCAAACGATTTTAACGATCGATTAACTAATCTCTTGTAGAACAAATCAAATGGCGCTCTGTGTACGATGTTTAGTGCACAATAAAGTAAGGTATTTTTTTAAGAACAAAACGTTTTCATTAATTTAAATATACAGAAGCCCCATATAGCTTCGTAAACTGAAATCTTGGTGCAAAATAATTATATTATTTACTTTGAACTTAGCAGTAACTGATAAACAGCGGTTGGCGTAGAATGTCAAGAAGAAGGTGGCGACAACACTTGTTTAGACAAGTTAGAGGAAATCGCGATAGCGATTGCGGTGACGTTTCTATCTCTCGGATATGTCGATAACTGACCATTTATCTGAGCTCTGTAGTTGTGCCGTCAACGAATGTTGCCGAGAAGGAAAAAAGGTTTTCCGCCTTTCCATTTGGATCCTGTTTACTTATTAACACAATGCCACTGAGGAAAGGAAGAATCTGTTATTGCAAAATTGAGTGAACTTGAGATAAAAATGATCTTGTGTCTCCGGGCGACGGTTTCGTTGAAGACTGTGATACCGATGTTTCAACCAACTTGTGGTCTTCCTCATTTGAGCCCTGAAGAAAAGCATCACAAGGTGGCCGCATCATAGCCATCGATGAGACATCACCCGGATGACTACGATCATTCCGATGATACACGAATTTCACATCATTAATTTGTGCAAATAGGTGAACAGAAACCCGAAAACTTTCAATCATTTTATGATGATTTTCATCTCCCGTGAATTAAATTAGAAAATTATTCTTCAAGTTTTCAAAAACGTTCAGTATTTCAATTTGCACTCATGGTCAGAGTGGAAGATTGTCACAGCACTTTATAACACACAACATATTCTATGAACTAATGTCCTAGAACAGATATTACCTTTATATTCTATTAGCTCCTTACATTCTGACATCTCTAATGGGCTGACATCTGCGCATCTGGGCATGACATCTGTAAGTTGTATTCTATTTTTATTTACTAAATGTATCGCTGAATAATGTTTCAATTCTTATCTATGAGTTCGAGCCCAGCCTCGTCGAGGCAACACCTCTCCGAGCGCTCCGCACGCTTAACCTTTCGCGTTCAGTAGTCACAGTCTGAGTTATAGTATCAGCTTATCAGTTGTAACCTAGGACGCGCGCAGTGATTAACCGCACCAGTTCTGGGCGGCCCACGGCCAAAATGCTGCATTGCAGCATGAAACGGCCAATTTAACTGAAAAGTGAACGTTTCCGAGTGTATAGTGAAACCAGTGTCAACTTTGTGAAAGTGATCTCGTGATGGAAAATATAAGTGCCCACGAAGTAGCTTAGCAGAAACCGGCTCTCTGGTATCTCGCTATGAATGAAGCAATCCTCGCGATATGGATGTGGAAGAACTCATCCACATCAGTAACTACAACAACAATTACTACTACAGCAGCAACAACCTCAACAGCCACAAAATGGCTATACGCCATTACTGCCGCATTACCAACCAACGAGTCCGCAACATCAACAACCTGCAAGTGCAACTCAAAACGTAAACATTATCGAAATTAATAACTCCAACTCCACAAAAGATGTAAGTACTTACCAATCTACTGAATCAGAAGAGCGTAAAAGACTTAAAAGGCACCATGATAGTGAACACGTAGGTTATGCCGTACCAGTGAGTAACAGATATGAACTACTTCAAACAAATGAACCAGTTAATAACAATATTCAACTAAATGAAAATCTAGCAACAAAAAATAAAATCCCACCAATAATAATCCACGGAGTTGAAAACTATAACCGCCTTATCAATGACATTAAAAGTGTTACCTCAGGAAACTTTCACACAAAAACTGAAAATAACAATATTAAAATATTTTTCCAAGAAATTAAAGACTTTCGTGATTTCAGACATTTCTGTGATCAAAACAATGTACAATTCCACTCCTATAGGGACCCTACAGTCAAAAAATTTGCAGTTGTTCTCAAGGATGTTCCCACGTACTTCAAAGACGAAGATATTATAAACGAACTCAAATCTAAAACTTTTCAGTATTAAAGTGCACCAGACTTTACAACAAAGATAAAACACCTATGCAAACAGTGGCAGTAGATCTTATTGACAATGAAGAATCCAGACAAATATTAAATCTTAGTGAGCTATATTATTGTAGAATTAAAGTATATATTAGAACTAATACACAGGGTCCAATACAATGTAAAAAATGTCAGCGTTATGGCCACTCACAAGCTAACTGCGGGCTCAGCCCAAGATGCGTCAGATGCATAGGTAATCATCATTACTCAGAATGTAAACTACCCAAAAATGAAGCAACTCCCAAATGTGTTAATTGTTTTCAGAACCACACAGCTAATTATAAAGGATGTCCTACATACAAAAATTATCCCAAAACTTGAACAAACTGTAAATTACAACTCTGAAACACAAATAATAAACTACCTCCTAAAATGAATACATTTAATCACTCGGTTCCCACAATGCTGATTTTACACACACAAACTTTAGTCAACATTTTCTCCACTTCCCACTAGACCAAATATTGCAAATTACACCCCAAATTAACGCCTTAACTAATCAATGGAATAACCACATAAGTAACCTAGAAAATTTACTAACTAACATTATTACAAAAGTGGTTATCTAAGTTCTGTCAACGCTAATGCCCCAAATTCAAAATCTTTTGTCGTCAATCAATCAACATGGATAATACAACCGCAATAAACATACTTTCTAATCACTCCAACACATTTTCCCTTTTCCAACAAGTTCACTTATCTTAAATATAGATCTATGATAACAGTGAAGAATTTATGTTCTATATTTGGAAAAAATTACAAAACTTCCTAAAATTTTCTGCGTGTTCTACAATCCTTCGAAAGCGATAAAATCAATAAATTTAAGAACCTCAATATTTACTTCTAACTTATATCCCTGTCTATTAGCAATATCACCCTACCAATCCAACAATCCAAAAATGGATAATCCAAAGAGTTTAACTATTCTTAACTTCAATGCTAACGGTATTAAAAACAGGATACTCTCTTTCACCACTTACACCATCATAACATTACGTTGCCTGCATCAGTGAAACCCATCTTGTTCCAAAAGAAAAGCCAAAGTTATACGGCTACAAAATATATAGAAGTGACAGGTCCAGACTAATTGCCTCTGGAGGGACAGCAATAGCTATTAATAGTAAACTAAAACACTCACAAATTCATTCACCTACAACTAATAACCTTGAAACTGTAGCAATCCAAATTTATACCAATAACGGACCAATAAATATCATTGCTGCCTACAGACCACCAAACCAAAATTTCCTACTAATGAACTAAATGAAATATTTTCTACAAAAACTTCAACTTTAATTTTGGTGATCTCAACTGCAAAAATCAAGCCTGGGGGTGTAACTCAACGAATTACCATGGCAAAAGACTACTCAAATACAGGCTTACCAACAATATATATATTCATGCTCCAAGTTCCCTACGTTCTTTTCTAACAATACAAATGTACCCTGATATACTGATTTAGTTATAACTAAAATTTCTACCAAACAATTCAACAAATAGTAATAGCAGAATTAGACTCAGATCACCTACCTATTAAAATTACCATTGACATATCAAATGACACTATTCACCATCAAAACACCAAAATAAAAGGTTATACCAATTGGAACTATTTTAAAATGTTAATTAGCTCAAAATAATCTTTCCAACTCGTATACAAAATAATGATGATCTCAACAACTCAATCATGAATATCATTCAAACAATCACAAAGCTCACTCCGAATCAACTACTCCTCACATTACAACTAACAAACCAAATGCTGATGCACTTCCATATTATATCATAAATCACATTAAAACCAAACGGGCCATTAGACGCAAATGGATTTTAAACCGAAACGCACACGACAAAAAGAAACTAAACAAACTTACCAAAGAAATTAAAATCATGATTACCAATCACAAACATGTCAAATTCCAGTAGCATCTTCGACAACTCCACCCAAACTCTCGACAGCAATGGCAAACTATTAAATACTTCACTAAAGAGAAAAGCAATGTTCCTCCTCTTATTTCAAACAATGTATTAATTTATCCAGAACATCAAAAAGCTGAAATAATAGCAAAACACCTCTGAAACATTCAAACCGAATTCAATAATTAACCAGCAATTCAATACAGAAATAACAGAATTTATGAAACAATCACACGCCACAGTTCCACACCCTATTCATTTCATCTCCCAGTAGAAACCCAAAAATCATCAAACAGCTGAAAAACAAAATCACCGGACACGACAACATTACAAACCAAACACTTAAACAACTTCCCTTCAGCTGCATTGCGCCATAACAGCCACCTTCAATGCTGCACTCGAATTGGCTGCTTCCTCAAACTTGGAAACACGCTATTATATTACCAATCAATAAACCAAAAAATAATCCTAATGACCCTTCAAATTACAGGCCTATTAGTCTGCTCCCAACAATAGCTAAAATTTTTGAAAAATTAATTCTCAGTCGCCTAGTTCATTTCTTAAACTCAATGACACCATACCAAAACACAATTTGGTTTCAAACCAAATCATTCAACAAATCACCCTATTACGTCTAGTTGAACATATAGCAAATAGTTTCCATTCAAAAGAGCACACAATAGCAGTCTTTTAGACATAACTAAAGCATTTGACAGCATTTGGCATCAAGGTTTACTTTATAAAATTCACCAACTAGGTAATTCCTGATTATCTTCAAAATTATTCACAGTTATCTTACAAATAGAACTTTTTAGGTCAAAGTAAACCACATTCTTTCCAACACACACAGCATTCTTGCAGGTGTCCTCAAGGATCTGTACTTGCTCCATTCTTTTCAATATCTATACAGCAGATCATCCCACATCATCAGATTCTAACATAACCTTATATGCAGATGATACAGCATTATTCTCATCTCATCAAAACATTCTATTAGCATATGACCATATTCAATCCCACCTTCACACTCTCACCACCTGGTTCCATAAATGGCGACTCAAGATAAATCCCACAAAAACACAAACAAAGATTTTCACCCTCCGAAACCCAAAACCCTCCACCTTTAAAATAAATAATTCACAACTCCCTGGTTAAACAATTCCACACCCACAAAATATCTGGGAGTACTAATAGATAGACGTTTAACATGGAAGCAACACATTAAGGCAGTATTACAAAAGCAACAGCAAAAGCAGTCAAACTATATCCACTTATTAATTCCTCATCCACTTTAAAAGTTGAAACTAAATTGCTCCTCTACAAAAGTATTATCAGACCCACCTTGACATATGCCTGTCCAGCCTGGATAAACGTTGCACCCAGTAATATAAACGCTTTACAAACTTTCCAAAACAAATTTCTCAGAAGACTCATTAACGCATCATGGTTTATACCCAATAAACAAATTCATTATGAACTCCAAATACCATCAATCACTGATCATCTGATCAACTTATCCTCCAAATTTTTCAATCTCTTACCATCCTGCCCAAGTACAGCCCATTTTCAACTAGGACAACAAGCAAACTCCCAAACCGAATCAAATCTAGATTTCTAAAGACATTTTCAAACCGCCTTAAAAACAAAATCAACAAAATCTTTCAAACCTTTATACCTATACCAATCCTTACTCAAAATCTTTCCACAGCTAATAAAAAAAAAATAAAATCAAATTACAATATTATATATTACTTGCCGAGTAAGAACACTCGAAAAACTTTAGGAAGTTTCCATAATGTTAATTAATAAATAATGTTCTCACTTCTGTAAGGCCATATGGTCGATCGGATAAAAATAAATTAAAAAAAAAAAATTCTTATCTATAAATATATGTATTATGTGGTTAGGGGAGAGCGGGCCTGATGACCTGAGTTTAATAAAGTAATTATTATTATTATTATTATTATTATTATTATTATTATTATTATTATTATTATTATATTACTTCGCATTCATCATACTTTCACAGCTCTCAGTCGGTGGCAACATAGATATTTTCTACCTCGCAAAGACTGCAAGGTGGGAATCACGATGAATGCGTAACTTGTCTTTACATTTATGTGTTCCAAAGCTTCTTACTACTTCAATTAAAGAAGGTTAAATAAACAGCCCTGGTGCATGATGTGTATTGGGGTGAGCATCCCCACAAGAAGTGAGAAGCCACGACAAGAGAATCTTCACGAGATCGCAGCTGCTTCCGCGGCGATTTGTTAAGATTATTATCACACCTGGCTCGCGGCCCGACCTGTCGCAACGCTTAATTTTCATTTGAACGCGCCCGCGCCAGGGTGGCAGGGACGGGTAAGAAGCGGAGGAAGCGGAAACGGAAGGTGGCGCGGCGGAGAAAACGTTGCGACGCCAGCGCAGTCAACAGGCTCTGTTGTAGAACAATAACTGAAGTTCAAGGTGGATCTCCTTTCATTTTGCGTTTTATTCATTTAAATGGACGCTGAGGTCTGAATTAATTACATAGCCAAAAATTGTGTTCCCTTAATGTTAGCCCATGGCACATCATTTATTTTCAATGAAGTTCGTAATTATTTATTTGAAATGGAAAACTGCAATAAAACGGCTTTTCCTTCCTCGATTATTATTTGTTATTAGGAAACCAATTAGAAATATCTGATATCGTACAATGTATTATTTTTTTGCAAAGTTAAATAATAAAATTTAATTATTATTTAAAAAGTAAATAAGTACTACATTAAATTACACATCATCTCCGTTATCAAGAGAATTTTGATGGATTATTTGATTGAAATGTAAAACGTTTCAGTAAATGAAATTATTGCTGATGAGAAAATTAATCGGTTTTTGAATTTTGAATTAAATCCCACCAACACACCTTCTTTCTTGAATATAAATAAAAGTGAACTACAAATGTAATTGGAATTTCATTTCAACTGGTAGCCATAATGAAAATTTAAATCCCATTCTTTGTCCATTGCATATTAGTCATTATTGCCAGATCGATTACTAAAACACGTGACGGGTAAGGGAAGGCGGACCGGAGAGTAGGGACGTGGAGGTGCGGGGAAGTTGGAAGGCGAGACGGGCCACCTAGTGTAGGGGTCATCGAGGGTGGTGGGAATGGTCAAAGCCGCACGGAAGGAGCGATAGTGATCAAGGTGTATCTGACGGGGTGACCGGGGCAGAAGGGTTGATATTTAATTTGTTCTTGACATTTTACTTTTTGTATGTTTTAGTTGATACCTTATATTTTGTATGTCCACAGGATTCGGAGCCGGAATGGCAGAGGTGCGTGGTAAGGAGAGGAGTTGGGCGAGGTGACGTTGATGGGGCGGGGGTTGGATGAGAAGGCACAGAGGGGTTATTCAGGCTGGGGCAGCGGGGACTATCGAGGCGAATAGGACGTTGGGACACAAGACGAGGTAAGCATGATGGGAGGGGGGGAAGGTGATTCGGGGCAGGGCGAGCGGGGTCGAGCGAGGCAGAGCGGGCGGGCGGGGATGGGAGGGCGGAGCCAGACAAGGAGGGCGGGGTGGACGGGGCAGGGCGGGGCTGAGCGGGGCGGGTGGGGGCGGGGCGGGGCGGGGCGGGGCGGGGAGGGGCGGGGCGAGGAAGGGCGGATGCAAATGTCGGCCGATCGCCCGATAAGCGCATTAGCATGCGCGAGAAACGCAGGCGCGAGGGCTGCACCGCTCGCGGCGCTGCCGGCCGCCGCACCACCGTCGCCTCCGCCCCGGGTTCGGTTCCCGCCCAGGCTGTTCACCTCCCGACACCGACGGCCAGACCCTTCCGACTCGCCACGTTCTTAACCAGCTTTCATTTTGTTAGGTTTTATTAAATATGTAGCAATTATATGAAATAAATTAACAAGACTCAATGAAGTCTATTTCGTCCGGTAAAACCACCTCTTAGATTCACTACTTCAGTGTTACGGGCAGCTCGTTTAGCAGAAAATATTTGTTCCTAACTGTAGTAAGTTCGTTCAATTGACTGAATTAATCCAATTAAGTTGCGATCTTAAGACAATATGAATATGAAATAAAGGTCCTCTGGGTTCGAAATGTTTAATTTTACCCTCAATTGATAAATTCAATAATGAACGATAGTTTGAGTTTAATGGATAATTTCTTTGTTTTAATAGAGGAATTGGGAATTAATATAGCGCAAATTTGGAGCATCAACTGACAAACGGCATTTGCAGAAAACAATCAAAGGCCAAGTACTCAGTGAAGTATCGCCAAACCGAAGAAATCTGCACTAGCAATCTGTGTTTTTAAATCTCGTGGCAGTTGATAGAGAAGCAGTTTCCGCTAGTTACCTTTCCTGCGACCTTGACATACCTGCTTTCTTTGCGTTATGTATATATAAGATTCCAGTCAGCATAAACAAATCCGGTAGGATGCTACATTGTGCCTGGTCTCCAGATATGATTCTGTATTTTAAACATCTTGTTTAGTGTTACATCACACTAATATCAATACATCCACCTGACAATTTGACGCACGCACAAACAAAATAATAAAAATAAGCGGATGGTTGGAGTAGTATTCTTCTTTTAAGGTATTTTTCACGATGTAGATTTTTAAAAAAATGTTATTTTAATTGTGATTTAAAACCAGTCCTTTTAAGAACAATAAGTAAAATTACTAATAGTATAGACAACGTAATTCATTATTTTTACTCTATAGTTTACTAAGTTTTCACTTTTGACACATTTCTATTTATCTGAAAACGAAAACTCTGTAGGTGAGGGTGTTGAGGCTCTGTTAGTAAGGAGAGTGGTTACCAGGTGATTGGAGTACACATCCAGTATCTGTTCAATAGTAGTTGTTCTTGATTAGTTAGGTAATTTTTAAGATTTGATGGTCTCCATGAAGAGTCTTATTTTACACAAACCACTTTTGCTATCCTGGGTAATGATTTACACACAGAAAATAACAAATGACCAAACGACAAACGAACTTTTCTTCTACGACCAAAATATTAAACTGCGATGTCTTCATTTCTTTTTTATTTTCTCTCAATGAGCAGCGCAATACACTTCTCATTCATTGTGCCAAGGAAAGTTGAAAATGAACCTCTTAAAATTGTGGGGAGCGAAGTAAAGAATAAATAACTTAAAGATTAAAAAGTTCGGTATTGAAAACGGCGTCGCAGGCGAGCATTAAATGCTGCTGCAGAGACGAGAGCGCAGAATAAGTCTCACAATAATAACTGACAGTAACTAGCCAATATACAAAGTGAATGCCATATTGATACAGAACTCAGAAAGGAAATCAATAAGTAATGAAATGTCTTAATTGGAAATGACGAAGCATCTTAAGTAGTGTGAATTTAAAACAACGACAAATAAAAATACATTAAAATAAATTACTTTCCAAACACCTCGGAAGTAAAATAAAAAGCAAATCCAGTAGAAAGAGATAATGGTGAAGAAATAACATTACATGAACAAGTAATAAACTAATTTTACAGACAAGAAAGAACATTGAGCCTAAATATTGTGTATTTCCCGTTTTTTCTAGTATTCAGTATTCAGTATTCAGAATTGAAACAGACTTTCTCATCAAGAATGACACCAAAACGAGTTTTTATCTCATTACATTTTCGTCAATTACCATATTATTAACGAATAAGAAGCAATCCTAGACACATTTCAGAGTATAAAAAAGTCGCTTTCAAAAGAAATGAAACAACACTCGCAGTTGAGAAAGCATGGAACGCCTTGCTCGTTCAAGTGCAAAACGAACTGCACATGATCACAGGGTTTATGTTGAGATATGTAATCAGAGGCAAAGATTTCTGTATATACATATTCATGACGAATGCATTGCATTTCACGGACTATTGATTTTATGACTGCTTTTCTGCGATTGTAGGTTACGTGAAGAATCGGTGGCTGCTTGATTGCGGGGAACACTGTTTTACAACTAGCTCCTTCCGTCAGGGTCCTTCTCACAAATGACAAAAGCCGAAACTATTCGGTATCGCTAGTTTCTAAATGGGATAATCGTCATGAAGTACTGTTTTGCTGATCAACTGATACTCTAATAATCAGAGGTTGTATATTACTCCAGAAGAGTATTTTATTGTATAGTATATTCCAGGTAGTTTTCGGCCTTCAATGACTTCTAACAAGCAATATAACGCACTGAGCACTGAAGATCTCGTTTAATAAATACTCTTTGTTCTTGTAAACTATCTTAAACTCATAAAACGAATGTAATACAAAGAAAATTAGTAGATCTTTTCGCAAACTCTAATAGCATTAAAGTGCATCATTTAAACTAAAGAAAGTGATCAATATACTCTCTAAATTTAATTTCTATGTATTCTTTCTTATACAAAACAATTATACTAAGCTAATATTTCACAAACTAAGAAAAACAGAAAAGATATTTTCTACTCTCTCAGATGGCTGCAGCTAGTTGTACAATGATATTCATTATGATACTATAGTGCTGTTGCTGTTGTTGTTGTTGTGTTGTTGTTGTTGCTGTTGCTGTTGCTGTTGTTGCTGTTGCTGTTGTTGCTGCTGCTGTTGTTGTTGCTGTTGTTGTTGTTGTTGTTGTTGCTGCTGCTGTTGTTGTTGTTGTTGTTGCTGCTGTGTTGTTGTTGTGTGTTGTTGCTGTTGCTGTTGCTGTTGTGTTGCTGTTGCTGTTGCTGTTGCTTGTTGCTGTTGTTGCTTGCTGTCTGTTGTTGCTGTGTTGCGTTGCTGTGCGTTGCGTGTGCTGCTGCTTGCTGCTGTTGCTGCTTGTTGCTTGCTGTGCTGTTGCTGCTGTTGCTGCTGTGTGCTGTGTGTGTTGCTTGCTGTTGCTTGCTGGTTGCTGTTGCTGTTGCTTGCTTGTTGGTTGCTGTTGCTGTTGTGGTTGTTGCTGTTGTTGCTGTGCGTGTGCTGTTGCTGTTGCTGTGCTTGTCTGTGTTGTGTTGTTGCTTGCTGTTGTTGCTTGCTGTGTTGTTGCTGGTTGCTGCTGTTGCTGTTGCTGTTGTTGCTGTGTTGCTGTTGCTGTTGCTGTTGGTTGCTGCTGTTGCTGTTGCTGTTGCTGTCGTTGCTGGTTGCTTGTTGTTGTTGCTGTTGCTGTTGTTGCTGTTGCTGCTTGCTGTGTTGTTGCGTTGTTGCTGTGCTGTGCTGTTGCTGTTGTGTTGCTTGCTGTTGCTGTTGTTGTTGGTTGCGTTGCTGCTTGCTGTTGTTGTTGCTGTTGTTGTTGCTGCTGTTGTTGCTGTTGCTGTTGCTGTTGCTGTTGTTGCTGGTTGTTGTTGCTTGCTGTTGTTGTTGCTGTTGCTGTTGCTGTTGTTGTTGCTTGTTGCTGCTGTTGCTGTGCTGTTGTTGTCTGTTGCTGTTGCTGCTGTTGCTGTGCTGCTGTTGGTTGGTTGCTGTGTTGTTGTCTGTTGCTTGCTGCTTGCTGCTGCTGTTGCTGTTGTTGTTGCTGTTGTGCTGTTGCTGCTGCTGTTGCTGTTGTGCTGCGTTGCTGCTGCTGCTTGCTGTTGCTGTTGTGTGCTTGCTGTTGGTTGCTTGTGTTGCTTGCTGCTTGCTGTTGCTGTGGTTGTTGCTTGCTGTTGCTGCTGTTGCTGTTGCTGTTGTTGCTGCTGTTGCTGCTGTTGCTGCTGTTGCTGTTGCTGCTTGCTGCTGTTGCCTGTTGCTGTTGCGTTGTTGTGTTGCTGTGCTGTTGCTGTTGTTGCTGTTGCTGTTGCTGTTGTTGCGTTGCTTGTTGCTGTTGCTGTTGTTGCTGCTGCTGCCGTTGCTGTTGTTGCTGTTGCGTTGCTTGCTGTGCTGTGTGCTGCTGTTGCTGTTGTTGCTGTGTTGCTTGCTGCTGTTGCTGTGCTTGCTGTTGCTGTTGCTGTGTTGCTGTTGCTGTTGCGTTGCTGTTGCTGTTGCTGTTGTTGCTGTGTTGCTGTTGCTGTTGCTGCTGTGTTGCTGTGCTGTTGCGTTGCTGTGTTGTTGCTTGCTGTTGCTTGTTGTTGCTGTTGCTGCTTGTTGCTGTTGCTGTGTTTGCTGCTGTTTGCTGCTTGCGTTGCTGTTGCTTGCTTGCTGTTGCTGTTGTGTTGCTGCTGTTGCTGTTGCTGTTGCTGCTGTGTGTTGCTGTTGCTGTTGCTGTTGCTGTTGTTGCTAAGGTGCTGCTGTTGCTGCTGTTGCTGTTGCCGCTTGCTGCTTGTGCTGTTGCTGTTGTGTTGCTGCTGCTGTTGCTGCTTGCTGCTGCTGTGTTGCTGTTGCTTGCTTGCTGTTGCTTGCTGCTGGTTGTTGTTGCTGCTGCTGCGTTGCTGTTGTTGCTGTGTGCTGTGTTGCTGTTGCTGTTGCTGCTGTGCTTGCTGTGCTTGCTTGTTGCTGCTGCTTGCTGTTGCTGTTGCTGTTGCTGTTGCTGTTGCTTGCTGTTGCTTGTGTTGCTGCTGTGCTGTTGCTGTGCTGTTGCTGTCTGCTGTTGCTGCGTTGCTGTTGCTGTGTTGCTGTTGCGCTGCTGTTGCTTGCTTGCTTGTGCTGTTGCTGTTGCTGTTGCTGGTTGCTGCTGCTGCTGCTGCTGCTGTTGCTGTTGTTGCTGTGTTGCTGCTTGCTGTTGTTGCTTGCTGTTGCTGTTGTTGTTGCCTGCTGCTTGCTGTTGCTGTGTTGCTGTTGCTGCTGTTGCTGCGTTGTTGCTGTTGTTGCTGTGGTTGCTGTTGCTGCTGTGCTGTTGCTGTTGCTGTGTCTGTTGCTGCTTGCTGGTTGCTGTTGCTGCTTGCTGCTGCTGCTGCTTGCTTGCTGTTGCTGCTTGCTGTTGCTTGGTTGCTGTTGCTGTTGCTGTTGTTGCTGCTGCTGTCTGTTGCTGTGTTGTTGCTGCTGTTGCTTGCTTTTTGCTTGTGCTTGTGCTGCTTGCTTGCTGTTGCTGCTGTTGCTGCTGTTGCTATTGCTGCTTGTTGCGTTGCTGCTTGCTGCTGTTGCTGTTGTTGCTGCTGCTGTTGTGCTGCTGCTTGCTTGCTTGCTGCTGTTGCTGTTGCTGCTGTTGCTTGTTGCTTGTTGCTGTTGCTGTTGCTTGTTGCTGCTGTTGCTGTGCTGCTGCTGTTGTTGCTGTTGTTGCTGCTGTTGTTGCTTGCTGTTGCTGTTGCTGTTGCTGTTGTTGTTGTTGCTGTTGCTGTGTTGTTGTTGCTGTTGTTGTTGCTGTTGCTGCTGTTGTTGTTGTTGGTTGTTGCTGGTTGCTGCTGTTGTTGTTGTTGTTGTTTCTGTTGTTGTTGTTGCTGTTGTTGCTGTTGCTTGTTGCTGCTGTTGTTGTTGCTTGCTGTTGCTGTTGCTGCTGTCTGCTGCTTGCTGGTTGCTGTTGCGTTGCTGTTGCTGTTGTGTGCTGTTGCTGTTGCTGTTGCTGCTGCTGCTGTTCGCTTGCTGTGTTGCTGTTCGTTGCTGCTGCTGCTTGCTGCTGTTGCTGCTGCTGTTGCTGTGCTGCTGCTGGTTGCTGCTTCTTTGTGTTGCTGCTGCTGCTTGCTGCTGCTGCTGCTTGCTGCTGCTGTTGCTGCTGCTGCTTGCTGCTGCTGTTGCGTTGCTGCTTGCGTTGCTTGCTTGCTGCTGCTTGCTGTTGTTGCTGTTGCTGCTGTTGCTGCTGTTGCTGTTGGTTGCTGTTGCTGCTTGCTGTTGCTGTTGCTGCTGTTGCTCGTTGCTGCTGCTGTTGCTGTGCTGTTGCTTGTTGCTGTTGCTGCTGTTGTTGCTGCTGTGCTGTTGCTTGCTGTTGCTGTTGCTGTTGCGTTGCTTGCTGCTGTTGCTGCTGCCTGTTGCTTGCTGTTGTTGTTCGTTGCTGCTGTTGCTGTTGCTTGTCTGCTTGCTGTTGCTGCTGTTGCTGTTGCTGCTTGTTGCTTGCTGTTGCTTGTTGCTGCGTTGCTGTTGCTGTCTGCTCTGTTGCTGTTGCTGTTGCTGCTTGCTGCTTGTGTGTGCTGTTGCTGCTGCTGCTGCTGCTGCTGCTGTTGTTGCCTGTTGCTGCTGTGCTGTTGCTTGCTGCTGCGTTGCTTGCTGCTGCCTGTTGCTGCTGTTGCTGCTGCTGTTGCTGCTGCTGTGCTGTTGCGTTGCTTGCTGCTTGCTGCGTTGCTGCTGCTGCGTTGTTGCTTGCTGCTTGTTGCTGTTGCTTGCTTGCTTGTTGCTGCTGTTGTTGCTGTTGCTGTTGCTTGCTGCTTGTTGTTGCTGTTGCTGCTGTTGCTGTTGTTGTTGTTGCTGCTGTTGTTGCTGTTGCTGTGGTTGTTGTTGCTGTGCTGCTTGCTGTTGCTGTTGTTGCTTGTGTTGCTGTTGTGTTGTCGTCGTTGTCGTCGTTGTCGTCGTTGTCGTCGTTGTCGTCGTTGTCGTCGTTGTCGTCGTTGTCGTCGTTGTCGTCGTTGTCGTCGTTGTCGTCGTTGTCGTCGTTGTCGTCGTCGTCGTCGTCGTCGTCGTCGTCGTCGTCGTCGTCGTCGTCGTCGTCGTCGTCGTCGTCGTCGTCGTCGTCGTCGTCGTCGTCGTCGTCGTCGTCGTCGTCGTCGTCGTCGTCGTCGTCGTCGTCGTCGTCGTCGTCGTCGTCGTCGTCGTCGTCGTCGTCGTCGTCGTCGTCGTCGTCGTCGTCGTCGTCGTCGTCGTCGTCGTCGTCGTCGTCGTCGTCGTCGTCGTCGTCGTCGTCGTCGTCGTCGTCGTCGTCGTCGTCGTCGTCGTCGTCGTCGTCGTCGTCGTCTTATTATTATTATTATTATTATCCCTGAATACTTAATATTATTACTGTTGTTATACTACTTATTATAACTGTTTCTGTACAATTAGAGACTATACTGAGCAAGGAAAGTAACATTTATTTTAACAGTGATCTTTAATGTATTATTTAAATTTGACGTATAATTCTGAACAACCTAAAATTCCCCGGTCAATGCCCCTTTTTTACAGATATATAAATGAAATATTGTTTTGCTTCTGACATAAGTGTAACTTCATTATCTGTGCACGTATTCTAGAATTCAGTGGGAAATATAGTTATTCAAATAATCGTTCCCCACGTTGTCGCGGCAGGAAGTATATTCTTTGCCAAAGGACATTACGAGGGATGAGAGCCCAAATTTATTGCTGATTTACCCTTGAAAAGAGATTTTATTACATCGGAGCGACTATTTTTGTTCCTTAGAAAAATCGTCCATTTTTTTCTGTATTCATAATTTAAGTAGTATATGGCTTAGGGTAAGGATCACAGAATTTTGAAAACGTGCACAAAACTCACTTCTCCCCATAGTACGGCACACACAGTTTTTATCTCTTTTTGACGTAAAATAATTGAAAAATAAATAATACAGCTTCAGTACAGTATAGGTGTTTGACCAATCACTCAAAAGTTAACAGTTTAGAAGTAATCAGCTATTGAACATCGTTATATTAAATCCATTGGTGGATTCTGTATACTACTGTGCCGAGACAATCAGTGAAGTGATGACGGAAAATCGTATATCTTCCCCTGCTTCCAAACTCAGAAGAAAATTAGAAGACTGCATCACCCCAAGAGTTTTGTACAGTTATTAAGCAACCATAAGAAATTTAAAATAGTAAATGACTTTGATGGCATTTCTTTAGTAAAATGAATCCTAATATTTATCGTGTTCTCCTCTTTTGAAGTCTGAATGCATTTATGCTTAACCAATGCCATCTGGAACACCTGGTGACTGTCCGATTGATGGCGTTAGTTGAACACTGCATGCCAGCTGCCATGTAACCATTCAATGTAAAATTTTAACATTTAATAGCTATTATTAGTCGTACAAAAGTACCGTATGAAAGTTGATGTAATGGGTTTTAATTCACCCGTACGAAGCTTACGATACGAGCGAGAAACGAACGTGTACCCATCATCCCATAATTGTTTCGTAATACACTAATGTAGGTTTTCTGAATTCATTCGTTACTTATTTACGATTAGTTTTTGTATTCAAAAGAAACGACAATTATCAAAATCTATTATTACAACACAAGTTTGCTAAAATCCCTGGCCCTCTATTAACAATTAAAATTAGTTTCGTCATAATTATTATATTAGAACACTCATGTTAACACTCGAAAAAGTACATTGCAATTTTTACAAAGTAGACAAAACTTTGTTCGATATTCGTATCGCAATATCTTTTTACAATATCGATTGGTTATCAAACTTGGCCTAACGGAATCGTTTGAAAATTCTCCAATCTCGTATTGTAAAGATGTCTTGCGATACTTATTTCGTAAATAACTAGTTTGTCACACTGCCATGTCAATCTATCGGAAATTGTTTTATCAACTGACTGTTTAAGCAATGTAATTGTCTTTATAAATAATAGTAAATATTTGTTAGGATGTTCTCGCTTATCTCGAATTTCGCCTCAACACAAAATGTGATTGTGGCAAGGAACCGTAGTAACAGATGTATATAATAATAAAAGGATAACACAATTTGATTATGCGAACATTGATCATTTCGGTCCCTTGAAATTTGTGCTAACGAGAGTTGACTGTGGTATTTATTTGAGGCAACAATAATAGTTTTATGACCATTGTTCGTATTCCTTATTTTGGTTCGTTTTTCTCCCAAATCTCATCCATGTAAATGTGACCAATAATGGATAGAAAAGGTAGCAATCGAGGCCACGTGATATGAAGCACATTGCCTTTTATTATACGTGTGAAGTGACCCGAATCTCACCAAGGATCTCTTAACGACTTTTATGATATCTGTTCGTAATATCTTGTAACCAGTTCAGTGGTTATAAAATTACATCACGTAAAAGTCATTCAATTTTTTGTTGAAATTTAATAAGTGTATAGCAAATACGTAATGTAAATGTAAAACATTGTTAACACTGTAAATAATTTGCAAGAAGAAATGAATGATAAATATTTTATGAATAATTATTATTGAAACAAAATACAATTATAAATGAGTACTCACCGCGGTTGGGCTTGTGAGAACTTGGAGGTCGTTTTCAAAGCACGAGAATTACTCTACAGAAGAAGATACTCACCTGTAAAAATAAAACAACTTGTATAATAGATGTAGTCACAAAATAGATAATGAGTAAGCACGGGAATAACTATCACATTGAGCAAAATATGCCTTAACAATATTTCAAAAAACGCTTTCACAGATATTTTATCTTACGAGGCGTATCGCTAAGAAAACATTCCAAGAAAAAGTTACGAATTCAAATGAAAAGAAAAACAAACGTCCAAAGTCCCAACAAACATACAATGCAATGGTCAGCTGTTCAGAGTTGGCCAAAACACTCGCCAATTGGTTGCCAGAAATGAAATTATCCCTTAGTGGCCTTGGATGTGCACGGCGTGTGTGTCATACAATTAAAGAAAAATTATGAGCTTCATGAATATTTGGGTCTCTGTATCTACAGAATAGCTTGAAATGTATACTACCTAGCTGTGTTAGGGATTTCTACCACTAGATTTTTAAATTTCTTAAAATACGGTTTTACTAGTTCTTGTGATTTTTTTATTGAATATTTACATGCGTTAACCTGTGAGGCTTTGGGCAGAAGGTTAAGAAAATACTTAATTTGAAGATTAAATTTCTCATAACAATTCGAACTAGTACTGAAAAAGTGAAAATATGCAAATATATTGGTGAAATGTATTTTGTGATCTTTCTGGAGATAGGCTGAGTTTGTCCTCAAATATTAGGGACGTGGTAGAGAAGCATGTAGTCTCCCTTTCAGGTCTACGTAAAGTGGGGCTCGGACATTTTGTAATTTTCAAAAAAGAATATTTCTGTGCTGTATTTCGCATTTAATGAAAATTCTGTGCTGTATTTCGCATTTAATGAAAAATAATTTTACATAATTAATTAATGCGGAATTGGGCGTTGGAAAGTTCTGGAAAATTATCTTTTGAAAAATATCTTCGCATGTGAGGAAGCTTCAAGAGGCATCTAGTACAAATGTGTCTGTTCATTTAGTAAAGAATTCATCACTAGAACTACATTCTTATTTAAATAAAAATTTTGAACCAAGAAAAGAATTTTTTTAGAAAGTACAGAAATACATAATTAATAGAATATTTTCAAACATTGTTTACGATTTTCCTTAAAATAATTAATTCAGCAATGTTCAAAAGGACACCATTTTATTTACAAGAAAACATTTTGTCAGAAGTGAAGTTAGTAAATTAATAAGTCATAGAACCTTTCTTAAAAGAAGCGAGAATGAGGACACTTAAAGCTTAAGCATTCCACATTTAAATGAAAATGACTTACAAGAAGTCGACGTCAAAAGAGTGTAAAGGAAGGCCGAGCTAATGGTCTCGGAGACTGCGTAGGAAGTCTGGTGACCTTGTGAGCTCTCGTATTCACGGGCAGTGATGCATTGTCCTCTGGGGTCGTCATTTCGTGAGCGGCCTGCTGTTTCTGGCGCGCTTCAGGAGCAAACGCTGACTCAAGCGTATTTCATTCACATACGCTCAGGAGCAGGGGTTCCAAAATTAACGCAACGGCCGCGGACCAAGCTCCTTTCGCAGATTCAGGTGCAGATGAAATAAGATTCTATGATGTTAATTCAAGTGATCAATTTTCGATGAATTCAGAAAGTGTTTTTAGTTTCTTCAGTTTATTTTGGTCGTATCAATCTAACACAGGAAATCATAAATTAAGAACGACGGACTAAATTAACATTACTCATGATACATAAGTGAACACGTATATTCTAAAAAGAATAGTTACATAAATAGTAATACCATGTTATTTCACTTAAATGATTAAAACACTAATATATAATCAGTATATAAACAAGAATATCTAAATAATTAGAATTATTGCATAGAAGCACGAAAAGAAACATTAAAAATAAGGAAGTCTATAGAATCAAATGGAGAGACAATGTAACAAGAGTGGAAAATAATCGTACAAGCAACGTCGGCACATTTTTGGGAATAAGAAGCAGAGTTCGTGCACAGAATCTCTACTGACATAGGACTGATGAGGATTATGAAAACCAATGAAACAAATTACTAACGTGGGCACAACAAATTTCTGGACGATTACAATCCGTAGCTGGCGTTGAACTACCCTATATTTTCTGAACAGAGAAAGTGTTTTCCTTTTCGCATGTCTCACTCGCTGAGTGCACAGATATCTTGTGCAAACTCTATCGGTAAACTCAACACACTAGACGTCGAGAGGCACAAACCAAGGCTTGAGGGAAAAGATGACATTGATAATCGTTTATGAGTCCCACAAACGACCTCGGTTGATTGATTGATTCTGGGCGCGTCAGCTGATAAGATTATAAGTCCTGTAAGAGCAGTGCATGTTTTCATCGCGAGAGGTGGCGGTGATCTTTCCCGTGGGATGGCGCAATGCAAGGCGTCAACCTTCGTCGGCTAGTGAGATCTTCCCCAACCAGGTCTCTTCCACCAGCGGGGCACCGCTCCGTTGGGAGAAGCTATAAATTCCCGAATGATCTCCCGTCAAGTATGATATTGTTGTGCATGAGAGTGTAAATGTGTAAGGGGTGACAAGAAAACAAGGAGGAGGAAGTAAAGATCACGCGCGGTCCGTGACCCATTTGTTAGGATACTGTTCCGGCATTCAGCTGGTTTGATCCAAGAAACCAAGGGAAACTACCGATCATAGCAGCCGGCCACTAGAATTCTCCTCCAGAGATCGGGTGAATTCGACCTAGCTGTTTAGCCAATGTTGACATTCCTACCACCGTCGGAACTCGAACCCAGAACCTCCCGATTCCAGGTTCTGTAGTGACATCAGTGATGCCCTGGGCCTTCTTTGTCGGTGGACTTCTATTTCGGTTTCGGTGAAGGAGCCGTCCGCAGCTGAGGCCTTTGTCTTCAGGTGCTCCGCGCTTCGGCTCCCGCGCGGCAAGCAGCCGCGGCCACCCGCGACGCGCGGTTTCGGCGGCCGGGACACGCCCCACCGCCCCCCCGCCCTCGCCGCGGCGCCTCGACGCTCCTCCTGCCGCGGTGTCGCACTCCGCCGCCCCCGCCCCTGGGCAACACCACTACCACTACTACCACCACCACCACCATCACCACAAGCACAACCGTCACATCGACTACCACTACCCCCCCACGCACATTGGTTAAGATGGCTTATGGCATTAATTGTTCGCCTTGCAGCGTCCCTGAGCGGCATATTCTGGAGATCGAGTCCAGACAGTGACGAATTGTTGAGCTACATGAAGAAGGTAGGGTCTGATTTAAATCCACCCGCTGTCTGGAGGAGAATTCCAGAGGCCGCCGGAGCTCGTCGATAGTTTTCCACAGTTTATCCGATCATTTCCAGGTGAATTAAGGATACGAACTTAACAAACGAACTGCGGTTCTGCTGCCGGAGACACCTGAGGGGGAATCCCCCTAACCGACGAGTAGGTCAGCACTGGCTCTCACGTGCTACCGAGGAAAATACCGTCACATCCAGGGATATAGCACGCACAACTCACGGAACTAACAACCTTAGCAAATGAAACGACTGGAATACGAAATGCTTAATCAACCACACCGGGAGCGGTAGTTCAGTGCATCAACTGATGTCACAGCAGCGCCTCTGACCGGAGGTCCTAGGTTCCCACTCCCACGGCGGCAGGATTTTGACACTAGCTTTCAGCTAGGTCGAATTTAGTCGCTGTCTGGAGGAGAATTCTAGCGGCCGGCTGCTCTGATCGGTAGTTTTCCGTGGTTTCTCCGATCAACACCAGGCGAATGCCGGAGCAGTACCCTACCAAACGGGCCACACGCCGCGCGCGATCTGTCCTTCCTCTTCCTTATCCTATCCTCTCCCCTTACACACACACACTTACACTAACATGCACTACATTACCACATATTCGGGAGGCCGGTCAGGGCTTAGAGCTTGTCCCGACTGGGGTGGTGCCCGCTGGTGGGAGAGTCCTGGTTAGAGAACCCCACTAGCCGACGGTAGGTCGGCGCCGAATCTCGCCATCCAGCGGAAAAGATCACCGCGCATCTCCCGAGAAAAAACATGCACTACACTAACGGGACTAATGACCAAAGCAGTTGACGCGCCCAGAAACACGAAAAATCGAATCAAATCTTAATCAACCACCACCACTAAATCCACGACCACGACCACCACCGTGTCCACGGGCACCATCATCATCTCCACTACCACCGCCATTTAGACCAACACTTCGGTTTCCACCACCACCAGTAGCTGCGCTACCTGCGGCTGGCTTCTGAAGGTAGCAGTTGCGGCAGAGCATTCGGGGAGTGGCTGTGGCCAGGGGACCACGGGCGCTGAGCACAGCAGGCGCTGTGTTCATGCATGGTCGCACCAGGCGCTATCGTTGTGCCGCGTGAGCGGATCCGAGGAAGCTTTTCACGCGATTTTCTGGGCATGAACACATTCTATCTGGGCATTCTCGTGAAGAAAAATGTAATTATGTAAATGCAAAAAATATTTAAGTGACAAATACCAGAAAGAAGCTATTATTACGAGTATTATATTATAAGAAACATTGAAAGTTTGATGCATAGGAAATAATCCAGATAATTTAACATGAGAGAGATGAACATTTCCAACTAAATGATATAGACTCAAATCCATGTGCCCACGAAATTATTTGAAGTTCATTTTATAGTTCATACCTTTCTTTATTAACCTGAAACTACAACTCGTTCATGTTTATATTTTGGTTTACGGAATATGGCTTTTTACTTTTTAAGAAAGTGAAATATTTTTAGTATTGAAGTATGGGAACCCCAGGGAGTTTGGAAAAATCGAAAGAAAGAAAAAAAAAGACACCAATTCGACTTGGACTGAAAAATACAAATATTTGACTGTGTTATCCCGCTTAGATTGTACCGACTAAATTCTCTTACGCACTACGCCACTGCTTACAACAGTGTTGACTTCATGCGACAGCAAGTCTTCAAGGACGAAATCGCCCGCCACTTAATATTTGCTGTTCACATATTGTGTAATGGAACAACTTATGCGTTTTTATTCTACGTAAAGAATTTTTGTACTGCATATACTGAACTATTATGTTATCGCAGTATTGGCAAAGATGTTTTTTGCTAACATTTTTAATTTATTGTAGTGTTACTTGTGGATGTCGTTGTGGAAACGACGTCTGTCCCGTGGGGTCGCGGCGTCAGCATATGACAGAAGGCCGTGGCTGCGAGGGTGGGGGCGGGGCCCACTTCAGCCTCCCCCACCCAACGGCGCTGAGGGCAGCTGATGGCGACAGACTTTTGGCACTTGCCTCGCCTCCAGCCCGTGAGTCACCGTGTCATTTTGTCACTTCCCATACTCAGCGAGAGGCTGTTAGAAACGGGAGAAGGGCAAGTATATCGGAGATCAGTGGAAGTGCCCTCCTGTGCGTTCAATTTTCCTCTCCTCGAGGAAAATTTTTAATTACACTTTGCGATGTAGTTGTGCATCGAAAAGCCAAACTTTGTAAACTGTTTTGAAATGATATCTATTTCAATGAAGTATCAGTGAGCATTACTTCAAAAATTATATTAATCAGAATACTATCAGTTTAATAGATATGCATATTGCGCTTTCAATATTCTCTTTAGAGAGTTTTTTAAAATGATACTTCGTGATTCTATAGAGCACGTGAAATTTAAATATTGCTAATATAAATAAACAGCATATTTTTAAATTATAGAAAAATCCATGAAATTTGTTTTCAGGAATGTCTATTATCTAGTAATGTAACAATATCTAAACATTAAAACAGTATGCCTACACCTATAATTATCATACTTATTTTGTCGCTTTCACGTGTTTCTATAAAATTAATTTAACACGCTACACAAATTTTACTTCTTTTCATTACGTCATTAAAAATCGCTAGGAAGTTAAGCAAGAGGATAAGGTTTTGAGAGGGTGTATTATCGTCACTATTTGGATTTCACATGGATATTTTACATTTTTAAAGATTTTTCGTTTTCACACATCTCAGATAAATTCAGAGAAGAATGTAGAAACCTTTCTTCACTATACATCATTGCACAAAGCAAAATATTAAAAAAATCTTTCTTTAACAAACGATACCATTACGATGGAATGCTTCAGTGAAATGAATCAATTAACAATGTTAATCAACGCTTGTGTAGCAAATGAATACCATTAAAACCCCCGGTTCATAAGTAATAAACAACTTCATTCAGAATTAAACATCAATACAATAATAAACCAAATAGCACAAATATCACACAACTTCTACCAAAACGTAACAACATATCAGCAGCATCCCATTACAAACTACCGAAAAATCCAGCCCACACTCGAATAAAAAATAGATTCCCTTTTGAAGCATTCCTCAAAATTTTAGCCAACCACGATTCTTAACAGACCTAGAGTATCCTTAACCAACTTAACCAACCTTAGAGTATCCTCTCCAATGTATAGATTAAGTATTAGATATTTTAGCTAGAATAAGTCTGAAAATACATCTGTAAAGTAATTATAGTGAACGATGTAAATCTTCCAAAATGAATAAATGTGTTTAAAAAAACCATTACGATAAGATGCGTTATCGCCAAAGCATATACGAATTTCACAAGGAAACTTAATCGTTTGAAGTGAACTGGATAACCGAAAATTTCCAACTCTTCTCGGTCCGGTGACTTCGATTTCGTAATAGCACACTCTACGCTACATCTCGAGCGCACGCCTCGCCCGTGACTTACTCACGCGTGTCCGCACGTGCGCGCGCCCATTGTGAGCGCGTGATTCACTGGGGCCGCTGCGAGATTTACGCGTGAGGGCCATGCAAAGAAGGGCCGCCGCTTGGTGGGCAGGGGGCCGGAAGGGGAGATGAGATGGGCAGCATTCGTATTCAAGGACTGACGAAACTGTCAGGAAGATGAAGAGAGTAACACAATATCAAACCTTTTACACGAGTTTATGAAATTCTCTTCACCTATTATACTACAAAACAATTGAAATGTGGAAAGTTTGCGTTTTATATTATTGAAAATTTAACATTAGCTTTAAGAATTAGGATATCGTTATGATTATCATAATTATTGGCGACATGCTATTATTATTATTATTATTATTATTATTTTGTTGTTTTATTATTTTCTTAATGTCTTAGACGATAATGTTACATTACCCTGTGTCATCCCTCATAGATCTTCAATCATGTAATTCAAGTACATATAAAAGGATAATCTTGATATTGATGAAATACAGGACTCTTATTCTCTCTTCGATTTTCAGAAAGGAACAAAAGAATCCACACAAATGGTATGCTGTACATTGTATGAGTTAATTACTTTAGACATAAGTATAATAATGATTTTTTAAACTAATGATTGAATGCATGAATGAATGTTGAACGAGTGGCAAAATATTTCATAATATTGCAAGGAAGAACTGGACAAAGCTAAAACGAAGTTGCAGGAAAGCGCTTCTTTTAGGACACAAGAAAAGCTCAAGAAATTCGTGAAACTGGCACTCATTTAAAAATTCACCACATATTCTGAAAAAATTACATCTGAAAGTAATTACAATGAAGCAGAGAGATCATGTCAGAGAGTTCGCCAGCCGTTTGAGATTCGTCAGCAACGTAAGGTAATTCGCCTCAAGAGAGAGGACCAGGAAAAGTTCGCGACTCGTTGGATCCCACGGCTAGAACAAGGCAGACACAGAGTAAAAAGGGCGGAGCGGGAGAATTCCCCAAGACAAAGCGAGAAGAGCGCTGTCATGCCCGTAAGGTGACGCTAGTCGCCGAAGGAGATAAAATCGCGTTCGCAAAAAGATGCCCTCAGGTATGTAAATCGAGAGAACGCGGAACTGTTGTCAGCCTGCGGACGAAAAGAATGACTCGCCACTCAGAGCGGTGGGAGAGCATCGTCATTTACAAATAGCCCTGTTTCCTTTTATATAATAAATGTATTATTTGTATTAGAACACCCATCGATGGACGAGGCATTCCGTAGATGTTCTCCTCATCCTACTTTAGTCCTATTCAAGTCGTGACCTGACTGATAATAATAATAATAATAATAATAATAATAATAATAATAATAATAATAATAACTGTCACATAATCTCCACTCCGCATACACGAACAAAGTCAAAAAATACTAAGAGCTAGCAGAGGAGATAAAGAAGATTTGGAAAGTAAAAAAGGTTCAGATCCGTCCCCTGACAATTTCTACAACCGGAATAATACCAAAATCCCTCATCAAACATCTGCAAGAATTGAATATAAAGCATATACTAGGAACAGTACAAAAGCAGTCATTTTAGACACCTGTCATATTGTCAGAAAAACTGTCACTGATGTGTCTGATACGTAGTGTTAGAGGTCCTGGAAATAAATGAAGATCTTGCTCGTTACTTGCTCTGAGCCGTACGAGTGAGCCTAGCCACAATGACATCTGTGGCAGGTGAATGTTTCCCCCCCCCCGCGAGGGAGAAGTGCATAAGTCATAATAATAATAACTATAACAACAACAACAACGTTGTTTCTGGTAGCCGAGATCGCTAAGGCAGTAGTGCCCTGGTGGTTTCGGGCCGAAGGATCGCGGATTCGAGTGCAGGCACAGGCATGGTTGTGTCTGTATGTTTGTGATTGTCCATTTCATCCTACATCATCATTATCATTTCACCTCATCCTCCAGGACTAACAACCCTGGGAATAAAAAGTTATTCAGCATAAAAATGATGATCCTCACGTGCACCTAGAGTCGATGAATATTACGGAGCCCCGGTGGGTTGCACGTTCGCGTGGTCCCGCGATGGCCAATTGGCGACCAAAAATAAAAAAAAATACAAAAAGTTCTTGGCACACGTTTGCACGATAGTTCAACCTCAACTTTTTCACACTGGGTTGCAATTTGTACGCCCGCTATACAACACAATGCACTACAGTGTATCTTTGTGGGTCGATTTAAAACGGGCTTCAGTAGAAGTCTTGTTAAAGCTTCTGACATTCAATGATCGAGGTAAACTAACTGCAGATTGCATGACTTCACTTCTCTGTTAAAATAATAAAAAGATACCACCTCTTAATATTACTAACATCTTTACATTTTGTGACGACTTTGAAACCTTATGCCATTCCTGGATGTTCTCGAGACCTTAGCATTAAAACACACGGCTTGAGAGAACTCCATTTCAATGTTATGAGAAGCTATCTGTAGCTACATTTAAGTGAGATTAATGATTTCAATCACTGGTCTTGAAAATAATTCCACTTGTATATACAAAGTAGGAATGAAAATAATTGGCGCTCATTCAGAATCATATGACACACGTTTAACTTACAGGAATTACACAATGGAGACCTTTTCAATAGCTTAAGATTATTGTGAGCTTACTTCATCTCGGTAATAATATTTTATTCCTATCTTCTTCAATTCAGAGAATAGACGAGGCCGCCTATGGCATTGGATTGTCGGCACCTTCAAACATCTTCATCACGGCCTGATCGGCTCCTGAAGGCGAATACGTGAACTCTCACTCAGCTTCCCCAGCTGGCCTTCGACACAACGATGCAGCAAAGCGCCGAATACGTAATCGCAGCGGGGAGCCCTACCACCTGGGTGAGTCACCCTCCAAACACGCACGCGCCTCCACCCTCCGCCCGCGCGCCCGCCCGCCCGCGTGCCGGTCCTCTGGCGGGGCAAGGCGCTGCGGGCGACGGCTGGGCGACGGGGGCGTGGGGAGTGGCCGGGGAGGGTGGAAGGCATAGAGAGAGAAGAGGAGGGACGAAGAGAGAAGCGGAAAGAGAGAGGTGAGGAAGGGTGGAGGAAGATGAAGAGGGGAGGAGAGAGAAGAGGAGGGGCGGAGAATGAAGGGAAGGGGCGGAGAGAGAAGAGGAGGGGTGGGGGGGAGAATGAAGGGAAGGGGCGGAGAGAGAAGAGGAGGGGTGGAGAGAGTATAGGAGGGGAGTAACCTAAAGTAAGAATGGACAGAAACAGAAAGGGCGGGGAGATATGAGTCGGAATGAGAATGGACGGGAAGAGAAGAGGAGGGGAGGGCGAGGAGGGGAGGGAGGAAAGAATGGTGGAGGGTGGGTATGGGCAGGTGCATTTGGGTGCTGTGTGTGATGTTGGTGGTTGGACAGGGGGGCGAGGCAGGAGAATGCATAGTGGGAAAGGCTGCGGAGGAAATGCGCTCTGATGAAAAGGGTCGTCGTCGTCGTTTCATCCCCCCTCCCCCTCCTCCTCACCTCCACGCGCCGCAGTCGCCCTCCCCCGCGTCCTGCCCTCCCTCACCAAGCTGGCCCGATTCTTCCCGACTGAGTCACAGACAGACCGGTCGAATCACGTTCCAACATCGCTACAAAAGCTCTAGAGCAAAAATGCACGTTACATTGGTTGAGTTGAAAACAGGAATGTAGAATTTCTCTTCGGTCAAGTGCATACCTGAATATTCTACATTATACAGGTAAAATGCATTAAAATGTTATAATATCTGTGGTAAAAATATTATCTTTAGTTACATAGAATGCATTTGGAAGACGTGTGACTATCGCGCTTTTGTCTAATATAGGACTTAGGCAAAATTCCATAAACCAAATTTGTTAAATGCACCATTTGGTTTTCTGAAAATACGAAAAGTTTTCTATAAGAAATCTAAGACTAGAAAGATTAGGCCAAAAACCTCTGTTACAGCTCTGAAACAGTTTTGAAACTCTTCTTTAGTCTTTCGATACGACGAAAGAAATATCAAGCAAAATCATTTCCCTTCTTTCAAAGAGAACTCGCTTATGAAATTTTGAGAAGTTTTTGCGCCTGCTCATCGCATTTTCAGTCTCACCCAGACACAGTGAAATATTTTAAACTCTGAGAGCATACCTAATTCACATGCGATTTTGATTTCACGTATAGAATATGTCTTTCAAAAAATGACAGACAAAACTTTTATTAAAGAATTCTCATTTGAATTCTAAAGTCTGCGTCAATTTAATCTAACATCCGCGAACAAATGAAACAGGGCGACAGGCAGAGTCTAAGTATCTCGTTACGGAAAGCCACTTTTGCCGTATGATGAACAATATTTTATTTGAGACCTACATATTATTAAAATTCGTACATGTGATATACAAATTTAATTAAAGATCGCGATAACATGCCACGTATTTATTCATGGGTTTGTACTTTTTTTAAATTGTCGTTTTTAATACTTCTACGGAAAATACTTTCACTTTGTTTTGAGGCTGATGTTAAAAAAAATTGAACATGTCCGAAGTATGAGACATATTCTAGACGGGCTCGAATTAAAGAAATTTAACCTCTGTCTTACAAAAAGGATTTTGAATTCATGTCTCTCAGATTTGGAGTACGTTTCAACATTGACATTATTGCATGTGGACTACGTAAGTGCATATATGTATGTCGAATTGTGGAATAAAATACCTAACTACATTGACAGTAACTGATGAAGGTATCGATTCTGCAGAGATGAAAATATCGAGGTGTTGGTATCAAACTGGTAGGATCAATTTAGAAGAAAGAAGATTACAAAAATAACATAAATAAATGGAACAAATATTTTAACATTGTCATTGTGTTTTCTCATCCGCTTTTTTCTCTGAAGAATTACAATGGAGGAAATGAGTGTTGTTCGCTTATTGGACATACTATGAGTGAGACATATCTCTCGCCTACGGTCGGCATCATCACAGAATAAGGAGAGGAAAATGTAACACAAATGTGAACTACAGAAATATATAATTTATTTAAAATATTGATCTATTGATGATTGATCTCGGCAATTTAAGTCAAAGTTGTTTTAATGTTTTCATTTAATTGATTAGAAACGTTCGATAACTAAGATCGTATATTACATCTGACTTAATGACAGATTAAAGAACTATAATCAATCATCGGATTAAAAAAGATTAAAAGCTGAATCAGTAACGTAAATCAGTTAATAAAGATAAAATAAAATTGAATTATATTCAAATATTCTCAAAATTGTTTGAATGTGGCATAACATCCATCATATGCCGATATTTTATGCATGGATCGACATCAACCAATATTGCAAAAAAGTGATTGAGTAGTGTTTCCGGGCGCGTCATCTGCTAAGGTCATTAGTCCCGTAAGTGTCGCGCGTGTTTTATCGCAGAAGGTGATGGTGATCATTCCCCGCTTTACGGCGAGATCCGGCGCCGACTTATACATCTGCTTGCTGTGTTTTTTCTTCTTCCTCAACGAGGTATCTCCCACCGGAAGCACCACTCCAACCAGGACATGCATAAGCTCCCTACTGGTGTGCGGAGAGCCTCCCCGACATGTATGGAAGTTTATGTATTTGTATGTGTAAATAAGAGGAGAGGATATGTCAATGAAGAGGAAGGAAAGATTACGCGCTGTCCGTGGCCCGTTTGTTAGAGTATTGCTCCGGCATTGGCCTGGTGTTGACCACGGAAAGCAACCAATCACAGCAGCCGGCTCCTAGAATTCTCCTCCAGACAGCGACTGAAGTCGCCCCAGCTATGTAGCTAGTGTAGAAAATCTTGCCCCCGCCGCAACTCAAGCCGTAGGACCTCCCAGTCAGAGGTATTGCAGTAATATCATGTTGCACTAAATCACATAAGCCGGCTCAAATACCTTCTTCAGTTGTTGGTCCAATGTACCGTCGTTGGTCTATTGAATGGCATGGTGCGCCCGCCTCGCCGGGCGGTCTGCGGCGCGGCGCCGGGGCAAGGCACTCGCGTATGACAAGTGCGCCCACGCGCCCTTAAATATAGCCGGGCGCTGTCTGCGGGGCCGCCTCGTTGGAAGGTGGCCAACGCGACAGCCGGCGGCGCACTGACGCACTGACACGCCGCCGCCACCGCTGCCGTGTCTGCCACTTCCGGGTCACATCGCCTGGTCTCCAGTGGGGGATGAACGCTGTGGAAAATATTCCGTCGGCTCCACGCGTGTTCGAATGACGATGTTGACAAGGGCAGTATTTAATTGTCGAAGTACGAAGTAATGAAGTACGAAGTCGAAGTACGAAGTCGGAGTACGAAGTCGGAGTACGAAGTAATCAATATTTTCAGAGTGCCAGTATTTTCTTTAATACACCAGTCCGTTGTTGGCGAAAATTTCTTTCGACCTAAGGAGCCCATACCAAGGGAATTTTTACTTGATCGAACTTGGTTTTAACCATTTGTTGTGGGAGCTCACCGGATGAGATAGCTCAGGGATACAATTGATGACACAGAAACTTCTCTGACCGGAAGGGAGAAGATTTTTGGCCCAGTCCTCACCTTTCTTGGTCAGATAATTTCCGAGGTTGTCACAAATTCTTTTCTACTACCTAAAGAATAATGTGAGAAAGAGAACCATGACAAATGATCATGAAGGATCTTGATAGGTTCACGTTATGTTGTACACAGACGTATTGAAAAGCTAACCACGCCACGAACCCGCTGCCTTTGGCACCACGCTTTCGACGTCCCAGAGCAATCGAGACAGGAAGGCTGGCCGATTACGAATAATAACTATGTATGGATATTTTCATAGTGTCAGTATTTTTAGTTCATCGATTCATTGTTGCCGAAAACTTGTTCCGTCGTAAGGAGACCATGCTCGGGATATGTGGCATTTTTATTAAATTATTTTACGTCAAAAACAGTTAAAGAATGTGTATGACGTGCTATGGGGGGACGTAAAAATCTGTGCACGTTTTCAAAATTCTGTGATCCCTACCACAATCCATATACTACTTGAATTTTGAATAAGAAAGAAAATGAGAGTTTTTTGCAAGGATTGTAAACAAATTATTCACTCATATGTAATAAAATCTCTTCTCAAGGGCAAATCAATACATTTGGGCTCTTATTCCTTATCATGTCGTTAGTCAAGGAATAATACTTCCTGTCGCGACACTATGGAGAAGCTTAATTTGAGTAACTATAATTCCCACTGAATTCTAGAAGACGTGCACAGATAATGAAGTTACATTTATGTCCAGAAGCAAAACAAGAGGCCATCTCATTTGCTCAAAGGATCAGGTAAACTGGACGAAAAACCTGATCGAGATGGGGGTCATTGACCCATTCGTGCTTGCTTCTATTTGGCGGGGGTACTCACCGGCTGAGATGGCTCATGGCTGCAACTGTTGGCACAGAAACGTTTCTGAGCGGGAGGTCTTAGGGTTCGAATCTCGATGGTGGTGATTTTCAACACCAGCTACATAGATGGATCGAATTCAATTGTCTGGAGAAGAATTCTGGAGGTCGACTGTGTTATCAGTAGATTTTTGTGGTGTCTCCGATAAATACCAGGTGAATGATGGAGCGGAATGTCCACAAACGGGCCATGAAGCGAGCGTGTTTTTTCCGTCTTCATCCTTGTCTTCTCCTTTCCCCTTTCACAAGTACTTACATGCACTACACTACCACACGTATCAGCAGACGAATACAGAGCTTAGAGCTTTTTCCGATGGGGATGGTAGCCCATTGGTGAAGATGTCAGGAAGAGAGAAACCTTGCAAACAGGCGTGTAGGTCGTGGAGGATATCACATTGTATTAAAGCAGGAACTCTTGCCTCGTCTCAGAGTATACTTCCGAAACTAATTACTACAGCAGTTGAAGGGCCCAGTCACAAAGAATGAATCAATCGCAAGCGGCCAGAAACATCCAGTTTTGCTCGTTCGGTTTTATCGCGTCTCATCATCTCAGGCCAGAGTCTGCCTGACTGCATCTCCAGCGCCTTCGCTCCAGAAGTTCATTACCCGACATTTTTTCTTTTTAGGCGAGAGGGTCGCCGGTCTCTGTCCTCTAGCGATAGGTACCCGGGACGACGTTCCAATCATCATGTCACCTCAGGGCAACAATGACCACGCATCCCGAGGAAAATCAGGAACCGTCCTGTGTTGTTCGGAAGTTTTACCAGCCGGGTGCTGGGAACAAACTCATTTTTGCCCGAACGAGTAGACAAAAATGTCATAAACACTCGATTATGTGTTGTTTTATGTGTGGAATATAGAAACAATAAACGGTTTTTAAATAAGGAGAGTCGATTCCGTAGCATAGCCAACTGTGGCTGAACATACTCCGCGCAGAACCTGAAGTTCGAATTCCACGTAAGGCATAGATGTGACTTTTACACTATGAATGAAAGACAACGGCAAACCACCAGGTATTCGGTAATATCATCGGTATTGCCATTCATTAATAAACAACTCCTCAAGCGGAATATAAAAACGAAACTAGCCAAAATCCTTCATGAACTATCAATCAATCAATAATTAAGAAGCGTTCTATAACGTCTCTTAAAGATTCACAAAATATATCACATTAACTACATGAGTTAATTTTATAAAAAAATACATTTTATCTCTTTTGTTCAGAGATAATTTTCAAACAATTTTACTTAGTAAATTTGTCAATCTAAGTCCAAGACAATATTTTCCATTCTTTTTTAGTACTTTTTACAAATCAATATAATAATATATGTGTCGAGTAAATAAAATGTACATTATTTTACGTTGATAACTTTTAAGAGTAGTTTATCAATATGTAAGATAAGTTAACACGTTGTTAGACATGAATCTTGTGTCCTTATTACCTTGACCTCCAAACAGTTTAGAGAGCAATATATAGAGTGCGATATCACTTCGAAGATAAGAGATGTTAAAGTGTATTGAGTAACGCTCGTCTCACCTCTGCTTTGAGATTTTTGAGACATCTCTGTCCGACGCAAATTGCAAGTTATAGAGCTGAGAGAACACAAAAAAATATAAGTTCAATGATACATAGCCCTTGAGCACATGGTTATAAAATATTTTTATTTTTATTGTTATAAATTTTTTTCCATAAAAGCAAAGAAAGCACCAAACTATTCCCAAATATCAAAAACATATCGTGGAATACTCAAAGAACTCATATTTAACTTTTTTATCTTCTTCAATTATGAATACAGTGAAATTTTGTAAAATACGAGTACAATCTGTACAATATCCAAACGCTGCTGTAAAGTTTGCATGAGAAAATGTGTTGATGCATTTATTATAAGAAGCATTTCAATGTATCCTACAATTTTTATTTTTTCAACAATACAAATTTCACATTTTAATTTACACTTGCATCATAAAAATTCAAAACTAAGTACTTGCTCTATCAGTGAAAGATTTGAACAATTACAATGTCATTCGATACACAGTATGCGAGCAGATTACAATTAAAAAAAAAATTAATTTCCTCAGTAAGCCTTTTAAATTTTTAAAAAATTTACTTTATTTATTTAAATAAAAATCATTCCAAGAATTTCCAGCACACCACTTCAGCGCCCGGTTCCTTTCCAGAACAGAACAGGCACATTCACGCAGATCTCTTCAGCATGATTTCCTGAAACTATGCTCTAGAGATCCCGGTCGCCTTTCAATTACTCCACGAGAATCCAGCGTGTAATCACGCGGACTGGACCTCGTTAGAAAACCATCTGCCGCTAATCCCGTATTAATGCGGGCGTTAGAAAGGGGCAAATTATTCTCCCGGGGTAATACCGCGTCTCGAATCGAAAGGCTGTGCGATCTCGTGTAGGCGAGGCACTGGGAGGCGTGCTTCAACACGCATTCTCACGCAAGTTTCAAACGCGGTTTTCGCTAAGTGAGCTGGCAAGTAATGATAACGGCTTTTTGGTTGTAACATAATTTGAATTGCAATTTAAAAATTAATTATATTCAGTTATAAGAATTTTAATAATGAATTTTCCTATATACAAACCATGCTCGCTTACTCCTGAATTTCTTATATGAGAAAATCTAATAAATATGATGGATTAATAATACCACGAAATAGATAATTTAAGACGTGTGTAATGATTATTAATCTAATGTATAAAATTCCAATTCATATTTATGTAATTTTTTAATTTTATGAACTTTTTGTTTTCATCTCTATTTTGTGATACGTCTCGCTATTAAAACTGCGTTTTTCTTATAATATGTTTTCGTACTGTTTTTTTAATAATTCCACTCCGTTCAGAAGTCACATTATCTCTAGAGGAGTTATTAAACGTTTGTCTTTGACCTCCGAGTCCTTTTTTGATGAGTTTGCTTAAGAGAAGGTTTGTTTTTGTAACAAACGGTAGTTTGGTGCAGAATTTCATCCTGTGATGACTAGGCATTTTGGAGAGTGCTAAAGCTGTCTGCGATTCATTCGAACAATCAGCACCATCCCACACAGTTGGCATTCCAGGAACTCTTCAGACCGAATCCCTATCTTGTAGCTACGTTTGCTTGGATTTAATTAATTTTTCTAAAATATTTTTCTCTTAATAACCATAAAATTTTAAATAGTTATTATGAACAGCATAAAAAGGTGCAAGAAGACGACATGAGCTTTTCAGTTTTGTTTCTTCCAGAGATATGTGATGTTCATTAGCCAACATACAAAAATGAGCATTAGGCATTGTCATTTGTACACACATTTTGTGTCTTAACGTTTATGAGGAATGTTTTAAGTGTTATACCAAACAAAAGAAACAGAAAATCTAACTCTGATGGAAAACTAAAAACCCGATTCGCCTTCATGTCTTTCCGCAGTAGTAACTCAAGGACTTCTACTGAGAGTAATTTACTCAAGACACAACGTGCGCAAACTCAAATATTTGCTACTGATCCCTTGGAACTATATAGAACGAATACCCTGCACCGTTTTCATCCCAGTTACCAGCGCCCCATGCGAGAACCGTATCAAACACCACACAAGAGGCCGACACACAAGCGAAGTAGCGAGAGTAAATATTTAACCAAACGTATCCGCCCTCCGCTGCGGCGCGAGTCGGCTGTTATTCCTCGATATTTGATCGATTGTCGATGTTTACTCAGGCGGCTCTCGAAAGAGGGATCCCCGAGCTCGGTGCGAGGCAGAGGGCAGCATGCGTGCACGCAAAACTCTCGCGGGAGAGCATGCGAGGCTTTGCGGCGCGGAACCGGGTTTTATGGGGACATAAAACGCGACGGCCCATCTCGACAAATATTTTAATACGCCGTTGTTAGACAAGACCCTCTGGAGAGCGGTTTAATATTTGAGCAGCGCTCCAGGCGGTGGAAGAGGAGTCGGAGGCGGGAGATTGCACGCTGTATTTATGCGTCTTTCCTTCGTTCTGGTTGGCTAGTGGAAGCACCCACGCACCGCGTGTTGTGTGGAGCACATGTTTGTGACTTGTACGACTTGATTAACAGTATAGTATTCATGGAAGTTTTCGTGTCTCCTGATGTCACAATCGAACTGAATTGAGTAGTTACAATACATAATTTGGAATATTCCACTATTTATGAATTTTTTTTTCAATAATTTTTTTCAGACTATTATATGCAATTGCACGGGGTGTCATAAATATAATCAATGATTCTATACTATCTAAAATAAATATTTTAATTGATTGCATTTTAAACTTCACTTAATTAACGACACATTGGTCCACACCATTCCTCACTAGTTTTTTATTCAACTGGTGTTGTTTATTATTTAAGATACTTGCGTGCTCCTTGTTCTCTTACACTGCAACTGGGGAAACATTTCTTGTACAAATTACTTCCCATGAAACGATTTCCCTTTAATTTGTTTTCCCTTTGTTTTATTACTACCTTCCTGGTTTCACTCTTCGCTGCTTTTATCACCAGCGCCAAAGACATCCATCCCCATTTAGAGATCTCCTCATCCATCTAAATACCCATTCCACCACCGTCACGGACATTGCCGTTTCGACGGAAACCTCTCCTAAGCACCGAACAGCGCCAAGCTATCAGCACAGCACCGTCCCCTTCCCGCAGCAGCCGCAATGACTCGCCCGGTCTGCCAGGATCCGCTCCACCCGGGGCCATTTCGCCAGCCCTGCCTCCTCACCCTGGACCCTCAGAGCCGCTTCCCGCAACACACCTCCCCACAGTCCAGACCGCCCCCCCCCTTTCCCCCCCTACTCCTGCCATGGCCCGGTCCGCCCCACCCTGCTCCGCTTCACCCCGCGCCGCCCCGGCTCCGCCCCGTTCGCCCCGTTTCGCTTATCTTATCCCCCGTGCTCATCTTTTCCTCCCGCCCCGTTTCGCCGGCTACATTTCTCGGCCCCTTGCTCCTCCCCGCCCCGCCACACCCCTTCTCAACCTGCGCCCTCCGGCAACTGCAATGCTCCTGCTCGGATGCGGACGCATCGGCACGAGTCGGCGACCGCCGCACGCCCCTCGCGGGAGTCCTTCCGCGCCTGTGCAGGACACGCCCTTCCGCACCCCTCCGCCCCGTCATCGCGTGTCCCGAACTTCCCGACCAACCCTTCCCGCACGCACCAACTCCCGGAGGACTCACCCTTCACCCCTCGCCGCCACCGCTTGTGCGCCATGTGCTCACGCCCCATCGCTTTCGCATTCCGGACACACATTTACATAAATGCGACTTGAAGGTGTTTCAGTTCGAGGGACACTGGTGTGTGTGTGTGTGTGTGTGTAAGGTGTGTGTGTTGGGTGGTGAATAGCGGAAGTGCGTGCGTGTGTGTGTTAAATCGAATAGCGGAAGTGTGTGTGTTAAAGCGAATAGCGGAAGTGTGTGTGTGTGTGTGTGTTAAATCGAATAGCGGAAGTGTGTGTGTGTGTATGCTGGATGGGAAGAAATTGGGCTCTTAAATCGAATAGCGGAAGTGTGCAACGAGAGTCAATTAATCCAAGCGTACGATTAATAAATGTGCACAATACCGCCATCTACTTGAAAATGTGGGACTTTTCTTGTTCGTTCAAATCATCTCTCGTTCATTGTGTATGAAGATCACAGGAATCAGGTAGCATTCACGAATGTATATATTAGTTTTGTGAAAACATCATCAAATTATCGGAAGATATGACTAGTGAAACTACTAAACAGGATATTCTATCTATTCAGAATTTTTTTGTGTTTTTTCATAGTCTCTAATTCATTTCATTGACTTGTTACGAGAAGGGAAGTCTTGTCGACTTTGACATCTCCGTTCCACAAGTTTATCAACACCTCTCAGTAACCAGTAAGAAAGTTTTGTTTAGTAGTAATATAACTGAGGGAACGATAGCATTTTTCCCTCTGAAGGAACGATTGAATTATGTATTCTTCAGAAGAAAATTGAAATAAAATTCAATGCAATGATATGCAAATGGTTTCCCCCATTATGTGCAGACAATTTTCTCTTCCCTTTCATACTAAAATGTTCACACTAAATTTGTCGCGCATTAACATTTAAGTAAATAACGTATGATTCAATACCAACATTTCTTCCTCTGTGCCGCACATTTCTGTAAAAAAAGTGTATTACGTCACATTTTAGATTCAAAATCCATTAAAACAAATATATTATATGGTTTACAAAACTAAAATATTCTGGGTAGAGTTACATAACAATAGTCAACATTTCAAACTCGTAATAATATTTTTAAAATATAATAATATTTTTATTAATGGAGAGGCTTAGTCCATAAGCCCAGCTCCTTCTCGGGACAACAAAGTCAACACATCCGCCTGACCATTCACGTTTGAACGACGCTTGTAGGGTAAATCTCAACTTACTTGGATGTCTTCTAAAACACAAGAAATCCCGACAATTCCGTGAAGATTTATGACATTTCAAATAACTTCACGGACACTAAAGCATTGGTAACGAGACTACATGGCTACATTCTTTGTCCACAAACTTTAAATCAAATGGCTCGAAAGGAGTTTCAGAGACCTACAATTACGGCAATTTCGATTCAAACCAGTTACGGCGAAATTGTTTTTTTATTCTATTTCCCGAATTGTTTTTTTTCTTCCCTTCCCTCTCCTCACTGTCCTATCGTAAATGGTCAATTGTGCGAGGAGCGACGTGAAACGGTCGCGCTTGCCGCGCAGACACCTGAGCGCAGAGGAGTCCCCCGCCGCGCCCGAATGCGATGAATAAACAATGAGGCGCCCGAGGAAACGCAGGCGGCGCGGGAGTGCGTTGCAGGCTCCTAGGGCTCCACAGGCGACCGGCGCGGCGACGTCGTCACTTGGTCAACGGGACAGAAAAAGACAACACGCGCCGGCAGCGGTGGCTCAGTGCATCAACTGACGTCCCTGCAGTGCCTCTGAGCTGCGGAGCCTCCTAGGATCGAGTTCCGACGCGGCAGGATTTTCGACACGAGCTTTTCAGCTAGGTCGAATTCGGTAGCTTGTCTGGAGGAGAATTCTAGCGGCCGGCTGTTCTGATCGGTAGCTTTCTGTGGTTTCTCCGATCAACGCCAGGCAAATGAAGGAGCAGTATTCTAACAAACGGACCACGGACCTCCCGCGATCTTTCCTTCATCTTCCTTGCCCTATCCTCACCCCTTACACACACATTTACACTAATATACACTACACTATCACACATACCTGCAGACGGGTCGGGGATTTAGAACTTGCCCCGCTGGTGGTATACCTGATTGGGGAAAATCCCGCTAGTCGACGGTAGGTTGGCGCCGGATCTCTCCATCCAGTAGGGGAAGGTCACCGCCTCTTCCCGATGAAAAACATGCACTACACTTACGGACTAATGACCTCGGCAGTTAAAGCGCCCGGAGTCACTAACAATCAATTAATCAGGCAACATACCTCCCGGGAAGCCCAAAAGGAGAAGAAATTAACAGCAGAGTCGCCCAGACAAGGACAATCGTTCCTTTCATTACTCTCAATTAATAAAAACCGTTGAAAAATCATCAAAATAATCATTACGAAATAGGATGCTGGTATGAATGAGACATGCACACACAGAAATAAAAATGAACATGTTATGATAAATTTAGTTTAATCACATTTACATTGGTATGTATGGTTTTTCATGATCGTGATCAATAATTGTGTGTTAAATACAATCAGTAACAAACTTATAAATAAATCCAATAAAGAATTAGATACGTTCACGTATGTATATATTGTATGGTCGCAATAACGAAGCCACTTCCCGATGTAAAGTAGTGCTAGGACGCGACCGAAAGCTTCCACTCGGATCCCAGCATAAGGTTCCCAGCCCGCTCTCCGTACGAACCCTTCGTTGTCACCCACGTCACGGCACAGCGCCGCGCCGTGCCGGGGGAAATCTCAGTCGGCGCCATTAATATTCACCCCCGCTTCGCCGTATTGCTGAGCCGCGCGTGCCCATTGGAGGCGAAGAGCGCCCCTGTTCAACAGCTGAACGAGCGACGTGGCGAGGACAGGGCGGTGTGTCCCGGGGAGGGGACGAGACCGTACGACACAGAGAAGGCGGCGCGAGGCGGAACGGAGTGGGACCGGATTGATTGATTGATTTTTTTGTGTTTCCGGGCGCGTCAACTGCCTAGGTCATTAGTCCCGTTAGTATAGTGCATGATTTTTTCCGGGAGATGGCGGTGATCTTTCCCCGCTGGATGGTGAGATCCGGCACCGACCTACCGTCTGTTAGTGGGGTATCCCTAACCAGGACACTCCCACTAGCGGGCACCGCCCCAGCCGGGACAAGCTCTAAGGTCCCGACCGGTCTCCCGGAATATGTGGTAGTGTAGTGCATGTTAGGTGTGTGTGGAAGAGGAGAGGACAAGACAAGGAAGAGGAAGGACGGAACGCGCGTGGCCCATTCGGTAGGGTACTGCTCCGGCATTTGCCTGGTGTCGATCGGAGAAACCACGGAAAACTACCGATCAGAGCAGCCGGCCTCTTGAATTCCCTCCAGACAGCGACTGAATTCGACCTAGCGGAAAAGCTGAGTGTCGAATATCCTGCCGCCGTCAGGACTCGAACCTAGGACCTCCCAGTCAGAGGCGCTGCAGTGACATCAGTTGATGCACTGAGCTATCGCTACCGGTGGACTGGATTGACTGCTTATTAAGTGTTTCCGGATGCGTCAACCGTTTCCCATTACTCCCGTAAGTGCAGGGCATGTTACATCTCCGTGGCGGTGTTCCTTCTCCGCTGGGATGTGAGATCCGACGCCAACCTACAGGACACCTTGCGTGGTTTTCCTCTCCAGAAACCTCAACCGGAGGGGCGCCGCCGCAGCCGGGAGCAGCTCTATGCTCCCGATTAGCCTCTGGAGTCGTGCGCTACTGTAATGCATGGAACTGCAAAAGGGAGGCGATGGGACAAATATGAGGAAGGGACGATCGCACGCGGTCCGTGGCCCGTTTTCTAGGGCACTGTTCCGGTATGACTGTGGTACTGATCGAAGAAACAACGGAAAACTACAGATGAGAGCCGCCGGGTGCTAGAATTCTCCTCCAGGCAGTGGTTGAATTCGATTGAATGATTAAGAATACCAGGTACATCATCTGCTAAAATCATTAGTATCTTAAGTGTAGTGAAAGTTTCTTCTGCCTGGGTTGGCAGTGTTCCTCTTTCGCTGAATGGCGATATCTTACGTCGACCTCCACTCCGGCCTGTAGAGGTTTCTCACTCCAGATATCGCCCTCTCGACAGTGGGGCACTGTTCCAGCCGGGACAAGTTCTAAGCTCCCGACTGGTCTCCCGTCTGGTGTAGTATTGTAGTGCGTGTAGATGTATAAGTAATTGATGAGGATAAGACTAGAAAGAGGAAGGAAAGATCGCTCGCGGTCTGTGATCCATTTGTTAAGGTTTCTGCAATAAGTAACTGGCGAATGCTCTGACATTCGCCAGTTACTGATTGCAGAGGCCATTGAAACCGATCTCTGCAGACGGGCACAGCAGCCGGCCGGTAGAATTTTCTCCAGGCAGCGTCTGAATTCGACCGCCTCCTCCGGGGCTGGAACCCTAGACGGTCCCGATCCGTGGCCATTTGCGGTGCGGGGAGGTGCGAGGCGGTGTAGACGGGACAGAACGAAACTGAACGGAAGAGTCGAGAGAGTGAGTGGGCGCGGGAGGGGGGGGCGGCTGCGATGGGGTGGAACGCGCCGCGGGCGGGGTGGAGCGCGGGGGGGGAGGAGCAACAAGCGCTATATTTATGGGCGAGAGAGGCGGCGAAGCCCGGGAGCCCCGACGCAATATTAGGCGGGATAAATAATCCAGGCGCGCCGCGGGCGGGGAGAGGGGCGCCACGCGCGGGGGATCAAAGGCACGAGCTTCCAGGGTGGCTCTCGCCCCCCCCATCCGTCACTCCCAATTGCCCCCAGTCGGCGCCCCTGCCTCTGGCCCTTCGCGTTTATTTCCTTCACATCTCTTCCTTTGCCCCTTTTCTCGTTTACTTCTTACATATTTTTGCTCATAGTTCATTCCCTCCTTTTGTACTCCCTACTGTTTCTCCCGCCTTTCTATTCTCCCACCTCTATCCCTCATTCCCTCTTACCTTTCTTCCGTCTGTTCTTGTACCATTTTCTTGTTCAAATGGCTATCTCTCCTATACATTGTGTCTCCAACATTCTCCCCTACGCTCTTGCATATTCCTGCTGTTCTCTCCCTCCTCTTTCTCTCTGTTAATTGATAATTGTTCCTCCGTTTCTCTACCCGTTAGATTTGTTTCTACACCCCGTTTCTTTATCCCTCGACCGTCCCTCCGTTCCTCCCCGTTTTATCGGTCCTCACCTCATCCGCCTTTTGATCTGGCAGTCGTCCGCTTTTCTTCTTTTCTACGATTTCGTCTTGCATTCCCTCCGGATCGCCCGACCCCCAGTTTTTCCTCTCCCAAGACTCCCCGGATCTTCCCATCCTTCAGCCCTCCTTTATCCGTTCACCCCTGCATGATTTATTTAAGTCCGCGCCGCCCGCAGAACCTCGCGATCATCGGGTTGGTTCCAGGTCTAAGAGTCGCGTTAACACGCGCGGCGCGTGGTTAAGAGAGGCGGTGCGGTTTTATGTTGGGGGTCGTTAGAGCCGCTTCCTGCCCCCCACGGGGAAGGCGGGGAAGGGGGGGGGGGGGGGGGGGGGGAGGTTGGCGGTGGAAGCCGCGTGCCGACGCTCGCCATCCGGGGAAGATTTTCAATTTAAGAGCTGTCGGCCTCGCTATTCCTGGCCGCGCGTCTCGCCGCGCCGCGCCGCGCCGGTCCTTTCGTCGCCCGAAATGAGGCTGAGACAGACAGGGGTGCCCACCGGTGGACGCCTATTGCGGAAACATCCATGAAGCACATTCCACCGTACGTTTGTACGTTTGGGTTCACAACCAGGGTGCTTCCCGGTGCACCGGGTTCCTATGAAGTGCAATTGTGCTTCCAGAAAAAAAATTATCGAAACTATTCAAACTATTCAGATTTCGTTACTTTACAATGGGAAAAATCACTATTTTACAAAAAACAAATTGGATTATATTTAAATTAATATTTTAATTTTAATATTATTTTATTATTATTATTATTATTATTATTATTATTATTATTATTATTATTATTATTAGAGTATTGGCCATTTATGACCAGGCGACACGTTAATTTCAGGCCCAGTTATATTTATCGCAGAGATATTAACGTGTGTCATTATGGGGATTTTTTCGGCGATATCTCTTGATAAGACGATGTTATTACACCTTCAATTGTGAAGTATGGGGTGATAGGACGATAATGAGGTGAGGGGACAAATACATACGACAATCCGTAGGACTCGAACCTGCAGCCTCCTCGGCGAAGACCGTCGAAGACCACAAATAAAGAAATTTATTATTATTATTATTATTATTATTATTATTATTATTATATTATTATTATTATTATTATTTATTTTTATTATTATTTATTACTATTACGTATGCTATAATCGTTTTATGGTTTACATAGAATTTATGAAATTAAGAACAATATTTATAGTAATTAAAGGAACTAATGGATAAAAATTGCACTACTGACATGTCCATGATCATTATCCTTTTCTGATTTCCTATTGATAGTTGTGGAATTTTAATTGTATGCGTGCAATTTGTATAGTGATAATCAAATATTTGTGAGGAATTAGCTATAGTTAATTTACTAAAACCGAAAATATGCCTTTTATTTAAATAATGTATATATTGCAACAAATTAATTTATTTCATATTTTTAACGCGTCACAGGTAGGTTAATATTTAGATGTTCAAAAAAGGCGAATGCCTTTTGCGATTTTTCATTTGTTTGCACGCTTAATGTAATTCGTTATATGGCATAAGGCAACGCTAAAATAATATGTTAATTTGTAAAACTGCTTGCTCTTGTAAATGAGCATTTAGCGCATGGTATTTGTTCAATACCTCATCATTTAAAACTTTCTGTAAATAATCCATCCAGTCTTTGCAATATCTCCCTTTGTCCAATTTTCTCAAAAATATTTCTGAAATCTGAAATTTGAGATACTGGCAGGGAACAAAAAAAGAACCGATTTCTGAACTCATCGTGTAATCTTACGATAGATATAATCCAGTAGACGAAATTTCATGACAGAGCATAAGCTTAATCATATCATTTCATATTCCACGATATTACGAGTATAACAACGTACAAACATTTGTAATGGGGTCTGATGAAACTAATTTATTTTGTTAGCCTTTCAGTAGAAATATTTTGTACTGTCTCTCACTTCTAGAATTTGTAATATCAACTATATCACTAACTTGTTTTGAAAACCAGATACCATAAATAAAACTCAATGGCAGTAAGTGACGTAAGCTTCATCACTAAAGTTCGCCACAGCAAGACCTCAACCTAGCACTTGAGAATGCAAGTCAAGTGCAAGAAGTAAACAAGCCGGGAAGAATCCAATCAACGAGACGCAACATCAAGCGAGAGCAGAACACGTTACGAGCAACATCATTCTCTTGAAGCGTTGACCGGGAGACTTCGCAATGAGCGAGAGGGGTTCTCGCCATTATAGGCTTCTCCAAACCTTCAATGATCACTCACCGATCGTCGTAATCTCTTCTATTCGCGCCGTTCGTCGCCTGCTGACTCGCAATCACTTCATTCCGCTACAACTCATTTTACCAACATTATTATTCTTCATTCTGCATTACGCAAACTTAAACCTACGCTACACGTTTCAGAGGATAAAGTCCAACCTTTACCATTGCTCCACATGTTCTTATATTTAATAATAATAATAATAATAATAATAATAATAATAATAATATAATATAGTAAATATGTTATTTATAAAAGGGTAAAATAATAAATTCACTTGCAATGTATTTTTATTATAAACTATTTCACTGTCTCTATTCAATATTTTAGAAATTATTTGAAATTTATATTATTATCAGCATCAGTAGTTTATTATCAGCGGCATGGTTTTCTGGTTGAATGACACACTTTTCTATGTCGTGGTTTGATATTTCATATTTAATGTATTGACAGAGTATCGACAAAGAGATCACAATTAACTCATCGCTACTTTCTCCATTATTCCACTATCAACTATCCTAATGCCGCTGTTACGGCTTCGAAACTTTCATTACCAACTCTCAAATTCACCACGAACTCCAAATCCCTTCAATATATGGATATATGCAATACTATGAACAATTCTCTCTCTTCTTCCGTCATACTCTGGCACGACTATCTTCCACCTGAGAAAAAATGCAAACCTCCCAAGTCGCATCCGACCTCTTTCACCCTCCATAGAAATGCAGACTTCACTCTCATCTACCATCACCCACACTGATTCAACACCTCACATCCTGCGTACCCCTACAAATTCCAAAAATTATGAATATTGAATTTACAACTTAGAGGTACATATTTCTACTTAACAATATGAAATAAAATCACTGACGTCTTCCCTTCTCTTAGAATTTATAGACAAAGTCAAGTACTTCACGATTGCAACATCTCTCTCATCGCGTTTAAATGAATCTTCAACACCTGACCGAATATGCAACTATCCTAGATGATTATAAATTTATCCGTTGTTTTCGCCAAGGAATGCATTGCCTATTATACAGTCACAATTATCGTTTCCGAGCGAGAGTAATATTTAGCATATGAAATCTTATACAACCACAAACGTTAATTAAAATGATTATTTTATCTTTTATTCTTAATTTTGATTTGCATATTTATAGTTGGTTATAAGTCATTAAAAGTAAACTGTAGATCGTTCACCAAGCACTAATAATGAAAAAATGAAAACAGCATTTAGTGGAAGTTTTATGAGATATGCTACAAAATCATTGTTAAGAGTTTGGTACGAATTGATACAGTTGTGGAATGGTTAAATTGATGCTACACCTCATGACCAATTTCATATTTCATTCAACATTCAACATACAACATACCAATAGCATACTGCATTCATCATCTCATCTGTTACCGTGCCTGTGGCCACCATTTTCACTGCTGAACCCGTAGGAACATTTTCAATTCATGGTACCAGATATCGTCACCGTCAACATTACCCTGCCCTTCTTTCGTCCCTACCACTACGAATGAACCTCTGACCAAAGCTACCCACCACTTCAAACACCACCGCCACTTTAATTGCCTGTGATGGATCCCCTTGCCTCTGAAGAATCGACCGGAAGGTCCTAAAGTCGAGTCCCAACAGTCCGGCACTAGTACCTTCGAAGTTGAACAATCGAAATACTTCAGCACTTCTTCGCTTAGTTGAATTCATCAACAGTCTAAAGGAGAATTGAGTGTGAGTGTGTGTGTGAGTGTGAGAAAGGAGAATAGAGTGTGCGGAGGCTGAGTTGAATCTCCGTTCCGGGAGGTATCTGGAGGAGGAAAACCTCGCAAGTCGACTTAAAGGACGACGCTGGATCTCGCCTTCAGGCACGTTGAGGAAAACCTCCCCTATCTCGGATGCACTCTACTCATACTTACGAGACATATGAGCATTAGCAGTTGGTAGGCCCGGCAACACTAAATACTTATTCGCTCACCACTTTCAGCATTACCCTCACCACTGCTGAAGCTTCCACATAGACCTTCAGTGGGCGTTGCCTGGCGGCTTTTTTCAGCAGACCGTCGCAGCTCATTTAACAGCAACGTCGACAGGTCTCTGAGCCGATGCTACGTTAGGTGTGCAGGCCTAGCGGGGCGCGGCGGGGCGGGGCGGGGCGGGGCGGGAGAAAACCGAGGACGGGGACTGACGGAGGACCTGCTCACCTGCACGGTCGAGCGACAAGTAGAATGCCACGAACATGTCACAGTTCCTAGGCTATCTCGTCACAAAAGACGGCTGTATGCTATCCAAACCAGGGATCTTCGAAGACGTAATGGTGACAATAGGAAAGGGACTTCAAAGAAAACGCCGTTTTGACACTTATTCGAAATTACTTTTTTGTACTAATGACCTGCAGCAGCAAACATGCTGCCGAAGAAAAGCATACAAAACAATTTTCCAAAAGTAGCACGTCCACTCCTCAAGAACAACTAACGAAATACTCTCGTGTATCACTGAAATAAAGTAAATATTTTAACAAAAGTAGTCTTCACTGATATGCCTTAGTTCATATGTAGAACATCAGTTCTTTACATACAAAGAATGTGAAACAAGTTGCCTTTCCCTAAATATTCATGTGAATATAAAAAAATTTAATGACGCACGGCCTCTTTCTTAGAGCCTTTCTGTCTTGAAGTCAACATCATCGTCAACAGCCGCCACTCAAAAACAAAAGAGCAACTAATCGTAATTAATTTATGAGAGCCCTACTCGGTGTTGCTGTATTTTCAAACCCCAAACGCACTGTAACTTCCCGCTCCCTAACCTCAAACTAACTCCAACTACCTAATTGCGTTCTGCGAAAACTACCGAATTGTGTGGTAGCCGAAGATGTCGCTCCAATGGCACCAAAAGCACCTGCGATTTCGTAGTGACCCCATCGATTTTTAATTTGGTATTGACGCAGGATAGAGAATATCAAATGTCATAATGGATGTTTTAAATAATACGGTTATTCCTCATTACACTACTTTTACAATTACTGCATTTTATCCGTCTGCTTAGGACGAAATGGAAGGAATTATTTACTGGGTATTTGTGTTCGGAGACCCTGAATTGTTTTATAGAATTCTAAATGAGGTATTGTCAAGTCGGTCTTCATCTCAGGTCGCCAGTTCGTCTTCCTCTCAAGTACAATAATTTCAACGCATTATGGAGCACTCTGAGAGCATTATGGAGTATGTATTTCAGCTCTGTATGGCTGTAGTACAGCTATAGGGATTCTTAAAATGTTCAACACTTACCAAATGGGCCCGTCTTATTAAATATTACTTTGTTGCATTCAGTCAATTTTTAACTGTTTAACAGACGATAATCATAACATAATTGTTAGCTTTTTGAATGGTTATTTTGTAAACCCACATACAGACAGCAAACACCACTTACATTTAAACCTGAATCATTTGGTGCGTATCGTTATCTGATTATTGTATCACTCTTTCTGGCAGGTAATACGATTTACGACAGCGTTAAACGAACCGCACAATCAAGTTTCTTCCGTTTGATGTCCGACTGCGAAGGGTCGACCAATAAGAAAAGCACTTTCGCTGCGTTTGATATCGTTATCTCTGCTTTGACGCCTCCCCCCCCCCCGACCTCCGCCATAAAGCTGCTCTGGGCTCTGGCGGCAGGTGAAGACGCTCGTCTTTTGTCCCTCCTATATTCCGCTCGCTTCAAAACGAGCAGATACGACGCAGATACGACTGGGAAACTTCCATAGTCAGTTTTGTTTGGAGAGAGGTTCTCCTTTACACGGAATATAAATTTTCAAAATGTTTTAAATACTAATCATAGATTGCATCTGAAAAAAATATTTCGTTTATGAAATAGGCCCTCAACATTTGAAATTTCTGAATCTTAAAAAGGGTGATTTCAAAAACTTACAATACAACTTGTTATTTTCGATGTGTTGCAACAAGTTATTTCTTTCAAGTTGATCACAATGCGATTGAAAAAATATGAATTTAACACAATACATTATATACAAATTATTTTTTGCCTCCTAAAACAGATCCATGCTCTCATTTGTTTAATGAGAGATAGGGATAATCATCCACAACAATAATAACAATAATAATAAAAAGGTAATAGGAAAGGGAGTCGCTAATAGAATACCATTTGTAAGATTATTATTGTGGATGATTATCCCTATCTCTCATTAAGGTTTACCACAAGGTTTCTGCAACCGATACGGAATTGCTCTCTTTTTCTTAAAAAATATACAGTTATATGGAAAAATAAAAATAAATTATTTTATCATTCAAGACTACCAAAAGATGAAGCTATAAACACATATCTATGATGGATATGGGTTTGAAAGGAACTTTGTATTGTCTAAAGTATTGTCTAAAAATACTACTTTCACTTTTTCAAGAAACAACAATTCAACAAAAGTGAGTTCCAGGGAAATCTCGAATATACAGAATCGAAAACTTGACACGCACAACTTCTCACGTTTTACCCCCATGCATTTCATGCGTGAATTGCTTCAACGAAGGCAGAGTTCCAAAAGTGCTCCTCTCACAAGAAACGTCCTATACTACCCTGAGGCGCGAAGAACCCTCCGCAGTGGATATCGAGCAGAATATCTTTACGGTGCCATTAGAAGCAACAGCAGCAGCAGTGAAGTTGGGGCCGGTCGGGGGAGGGTCGAGGCACTCCGGGGAATCAAAAGGCGGGCACGCCCCCCCCCCTCGCTCCATCTTCCGGGAGCGGCGGTGCAGCTGGCAGGACGCCTTCGGTGAATCACTGACGTCACCGGCCGACGCCGGTGCCAGTTGCGCGAGGTCAGCGCAAGGGGGTTGCTATGGCGACCACGCCCCCTATATTTTTCTCCCGGCGGGGACGCTCCCACTCAGCGCCGCCGATGGCGTTAAGAAAGTGTGCGAGTTCGTGATTGGACGCGCCATTTATCACCGGCAGGTTTGGTAGTTTCGAAGTAGAGCTCTATTCCCGGTGTAATGTGTGAAGGAACTGGAAAAATAATGTTGTTTTCGTCTTTTATCATTTTGCACGGTTTACTTTTATATTTTGTGAAGTATAATATATGTATTGTAATGTAAGTATGAGTAAAGTGCAAAGGAACAGGAAAAATAATGTTGTTTTCACCTTTTATCATTTTGCACAGTTTAGTTGTGTATTTTGTGAAGTATAATGTACGTAATGAAGTATTCCTCGTGTAATGCCTGAAGGAACTGAAAAATAATGTTGTTTTTTTTTGTATTTTAATGTATTTTATAATATGATCATGAATCAATTATGTGAGTGTCTAATTTATAACTTTCATGTAATTTTTGAGGAACTGAAGGATCGGCCGCAATTCAACCAGTCAACCAAAACTTGGTCAGATCGTTTCGTTTACGTTACTTAAGTCAATTGCAGCAAGCGTATTGGATAGTTTGAATCCAAGAAAAAAATGAGCCAACTCCATTGATAATCTATACAACGTTCAGTCAGTTAGATTACTTTAATTGAATTTTAAGTTATTTTTCGTGTGGTCTGTCCAAAGATATCACTATGATACTCATTCAAGATTAGTGTAGACACACTGATGTCAGCCAATATAATACGAGTTTAATCGTTCTGACGTTAGTATTAAAGGTCCAAGGGAAGAGAAATGTTGAGTTAAAATATATATTCCTTATAAACTTTCGATTTTGCCAATTGAAAATTATCTAGTAGTCTTCTATGTTAACCCTTTTCTGCCTGGGAGATTTTTTTTTCAAAATTGTTTTATTTACATATTTTGTGAATCTCCTGATTGAAGAGAACCTAAAATAGGTTACACTTAATTTTTGAAATTTTAGTTTTTGAGATATGAGGTGTGACATATATGTCACGCTAGGCGGATCATGCAAAAAAAGTCTGGTATACATTTTTATTTTATTTTTGTAACACAAATGAACAATATATTTAGGAGCTCTAATTTTAAACTCTTTATGGTTAAAATAATAATAATATTAATAATAATATAAATAATAATATAAATAATAATAATATCGTTGATGACAGTAAACATTTCTATAAATGGCCGGGGCGGTACATATGGATACTTCAATTGATATTTTTATGAGCTGTAATTATTATGATACGGAGCAAAGCAATCAATGCACAGACCCACATCACATTTCATGCACATTGTGCGAGGTGCGGCGATGCATGTTTCATATGCACAGCGTCTTCTTTTCTTATTTGGCACATTGCAAACCAAATGGTTTCTTCCATCATACCTTACAACAGTAGTCTTCGAGCTTGATTTCTTCCAATTGATTTTGGAGGACTTGGATTAGTAGTGAGGTACTTCTGCACAATGACTCGTCTGAAATCAAGTTGCGAAATATCATTCCCTGTTTTCTTGTGAAGAATCCATGCATTGTGCAGAGATACATCTAACAGCCAGGTGAAAATTGCCCACCACCATTTTTTGCCACGAATTGCTACTCTGTACTTTCCAACATCTTGGTCCATGCGGTCAGTACCACCCATGAATTTGTTGTACTGCTTTACTAAATGAGGTAAAGAAACATTTATTTTCTTCTTTTGTTCCTTTGAATATCTTGGGGTCTTTGTTATTGGTTGAACACTATGGCATGTTGATGCAACTGTAACAACTGAGTTGTCATGCCATCTTACCAGCACTATGCCGCTCTCCTTACTACTGGCAAATTCATATTCTCCTCTTTTCTTCTTTGACATCACCTTTATTGATGGAAGCTTGCATCCTTTGGGAACTCTGTTGTCTCTTACAGTTCCTGTGGCTGCAATACCCCTTTCTCTCAAAAACACTAACAAATTTTGTCCAGTAAACAAGTTGTCGAAATAAAGTCTAAATGGCAGCTCTCTGCAATTGTTTGGCAATTCATCTAACATCTGCACCATTGGCGCAGAACATTTACCAAAATTTGTTCATAAAGTCTAAATGGCAGCTCTCTGCAATTGTTTGCATTCTTTCTCCTTGATACACTTCGAAATTTACAAGGTAACCTTCGCGTGTGTTCATGCACACACTTTATAACCAAAGCGTATGGGTTTTCCTTTTAAAACTGTTTGCACCCATGCCTCCCAAAATATTGAATCATGCACTCATCATAATCTAAATTTTGTTCTGGCTGAAAATGCTCTAAAAATCGTTTCTTTAGCAGATCCATTATTGGGCGCAGTTTCCACATTTTATCATCCACATTTTCTTTAGTGTTATCACAACAATGCGTAAATCGCATTATACATTCAAATCTGTCCCTTCTCATTACATTGAAGACTAATTCATTGCGCATATCGTTTTGTGAATCCCAAAAGTGCCGTCGACTTGGATGCTGATTATATCCCGACAGAATAAGAATTGCAATAAAGATTTCATTTCATCGGATGTAATTTTGGGATCAGAGCAATTCTTGAAAAGGGCGTATCTAGTGGCTTCCTCTATCAAAAAGTCTATAAGAGAATCATCCCAGAACAGTTCAAACAGATCAGAAGGAGATAATTTTCTGTAATTTGCATAGCAGTTTTCTGGAAAAAGAATTCCATTCTTGAATATCTTCTCTTTTCCAATCAGTGTACACGGTATTCTTAGTCTTCACGTGCATCTCGCTTCTCTTTGCTGCTTTCATCACTAACACTACTGCTGCAAAAATAAATATCTTCTTCCCGGCCTATCCTGCGATCGTCTCTCAATACAGCTTCGGCATCTGCTTGCAAAATCCGCGGAGCGAGGTTGTTCACAGTTCCGCCACCGTCTTCTTCTCCTGAATCTTCGTCAGACTCATGTGAAACAGCAGGAGGTTGAATGTAAATGCGATCAGGATCAACATCGTCTTCTTGAGCCTCCAGCTCAGCCAAAATCTCATGCAACGATAAGCTCCTAAAACATAACCTCATAATGTCGCTTCTGCCTAGCGTGCCATATATGTCACGTAAATGAAAAACAAAACGAAACTCACCTAAATGTCATTGTTGATACTATAACAGTATACCACAGTAAACCTTATGCTTTGGTGTACGAACACTCTAAATATATCAAAACTTACTTCAAAATAACACCACCAACAAAGTCTTAGGAGCAAAGCGAACTATTAAATTATGACTCTAAGTGCTGCAATTACAAAACGGCGGGAGCGCAACACAAATAGTTCAAACGCTTCCCACTAGAAGTCGGTAAGAGATATCTATGAGAAAATTAGTGCAACGCAAAGAGTAGACGTCAAATATGAGAAACATAATTGAAAAGAGCGGAATTTTAAAATTTAAAATTTAAAAATGAAAGCTTGGTGTGACATATATGTCACGCTAGGCAGAAAAGGGTTAAGTCGATGAGTATGTAGCTTACTAATATAATGCAATGAAATAAATGTAGCTAAGAGGTAGATTGTATGCCAGAAAAGTTTGTTCAAGAAAAATATTTAATACATTTTAATAATTATAATTTATACATCACTTTTCTGGTGCCTACAAGTAAGGAGAGTTTAATTATTTTTAATTAAATTTCGTTGATCGAATAACTAAGGACCTGCTTTTGTACAGCATTTACCATAAATACATTTACCAAATGCATCTGCATTTTTAATACTTCCCTATTACAAAATAATACAAACATTTTTGTTGTTTTTTTATCTCTGAACATAAGCGCCAATTTCGATCAGAATCTTGGTTTTACTTCCTTTCATATTATATTTTCAATTCTGAATTTCAATATGCTTCCAAAACTCTTTAGTAACTTCAAGGACCAATACTGATAGACTACCGATTACCAAAGGCAAAATGAATTCGTACCATTATTATCGGCATAAAGAAAGCGTAAAATTAATTGCTCTTTGTACTTGCAATGATGAATGTTAATTTGTTCTCGTAAGTATTTGGTATCATCATAACCGTTCATATTCTGTCGTTTTGTTCAAGTGATTCAAGAAAATAAAAACTGAACGATTCAAAAAGAACGCTGATCGAAGAATACAATTTAGTTCTTTTTCACCGTCATCAACTATACATTGAAGATCTTATTATACGTTCGGTGCAACTCTTGTAAGGTTCGTAAAGCATAGTTAATAGAACATAGTATTTTGCAATCTGAACTATTGGTAGCACCGCATCCAAAACCTTAATAGCTAACACACTTTAAGTTACATGCGATAACATTAATATGACGTTCAAAAACGAACCTCCTTTAAAAATATACACAAACGTATACTCCTACAGAATTACAATTTATAATGATACAATGCAGATAAGGATACACTCAGACAACACGCCATGTTCTTTCGGTTTTCCACTTTCTTATCTGACAAGTAAATATACTTCGTATCGAATGATGATTCCTTGTTAGAATCGAAAAACGAATCACATCAAGAGAAATCTTCCTAGAGCTCCAGAACGTGACGCTATTAGGGCGTTGCCATAGCAACCACCTCTCCCCAAGCTCTTTTCTTCCGTCCCCCGAGGGGCTCCGTCGACGGACACGATTGATTCGGAAATTAAGAAATTTACAGGGCGGCGGTTGGGGTCGCGTTTGCTCCGTAGCCCCGCCCGCCCGCCCGCGGCCGCCCGCCCGCCTACCCGCGCCCGCCCGCGCCCGCCCGCCCGCTGATATGCGGTGTCTGCCCTTCGGGTCCTGTTCTGGTTTTTGCGCGCTCCAGGCAGGAGGGCTCTGCGCGCGCCAGGCGTTGAAGTCACTGGCGGAGACCAGAGGAGGTTGCAATGGACAACATTCCTTCTTTATTTATTTTTTACTGATGTGCAATTGCTTGTTATTATCTTTGATACAGAGCGCAATATACACTGCATAACTTACCTTGCTCGAGAGAATCGTGGTGACAAGGGAAATATGAAATTAAATGAATTTTTGTGCATGTTTTCGTACGAAGGGGGCTAACATCTAGTTAATTAGTACATAAGTGAATCATAAGCCATAAAATTAGGTAAAAATAAAATTATGTATGTAGTACCACGAGCATTAACTGGTTCTAATGATCTCGGGAGATACAAAGGCTTCGGGCATTTTGTGTACGCTCGTTCATGATTTCCTATATCGCCCTTGGGGCATAAATAACTAGTCTTTCTTTATTTATTTTCCCAAAACGGTCTAATTTACATCATTTAGGCACACATGATAAAAAAATTATTATGGATCAGTTTTACAGAATTTAAGAAGTCTGGCTATTATAAATTAATCCGATATTCAGACACCTTTTTTACACATTTTTAGTTATTATAAATGTTATCAAATTGCATCTCTCTCTTTTTTACGTTATTTTAAGCTGTTTTATCACAAAAAACCTATTTCATTACTTTCGTTAGAATTCAAATTTATTTTAAAGTAAAGCTTGTTTAAAATTCATTATCTAGGTGTTTTCCTTCACTGTAAACGATGTAGTATACATGACATAATGAAACACATTACGCAGTAATGCTCTTGTGAAATGCTTTCTCGAACTCAGCATTTTGAAATTCTTTCTGCAACTTCTGCCGACTATACGACTTCAAATGAACTTTTAATGAATAGCTCTACATAAAGTTCACGAAATAACAAAGTTGAGAGGTCTGAAGCTGTCATTTTAGGCACGGGATGGGCATCAGAGAGGTTATCGATTCAAGAAAACCCGAAAACGATCCTTTATAACTCGATTTCAGAGGGATTCGACTCGTGGGCCACCAGCTGCTCAAATTTATCCTGATCTAAAATCCAAATTCATTTATCTTAATCCAAAATTCGCACAGACCCGGCACCCAAACCTGTTACTTTCCGACCCACGCAGCATTTACAGTCTCAAACTTCACTCATTTTTGTCCACTTGCTTCCCGAATCCGGCCCATCGTGCGGCGGTGGGAGGGGGGGGCGGACGCAAAAAGACGCGCGCGCGCTTCGCGCTTTGCAGAATGCTAATGCTCGAGCATCACAGGCCGCCGCGCCGCGCTGCTTTCCTTTGCGACGGCGCTGTCCTCTGCGCAAGCGCCACAAGCCATCACGATCGCCCAGGTATTTACAACGCGCGCACTTTCAATGGGATGCGCCGGGGCCTCTTGCAAGATTTGAGGATGCCTTCTTTTTTGGGGAAAGAGAAATTACGGGACCGTTAAACTCGTTGGTTGTTGGATCGAAACGAACGCACAAAAACTTGGAATTACAGAATAGTTTTGAGGAAGTTTGTTTTAGATTTAAATTTTTCTGAAAATAAAATGAATTTTTATTGAACCATTTTGTTTCTTCTATAAATTCTAATAGTATTTTCAATTGTTTTCATATGATATTTCGGTTTACATTCGGATATTTCTTTATTTGCATTTGCTGTGTAATATTTATTATTATAAAACATTTTGAAAAAATCTTGCCAACTACTAAATCTCTATTATTAAATCAACTATTAAATTTGACACATTTTCAGATATACTCCATCGCTTTACTTTAACACATTTTTTATTCAAAATATTTTATTCATCACGTTCTATTAAAAGCTCTGTGAAATATTGAGAAAGAAAAAAATTGACACTGGAGTCGTGAGCCAGCAACGACTGCGCATTGCGTCTTTCCGAGAAGTCGCTTCGGTGCTTTTCCAATCCACTCCCTCTCATTATGCAGGGAACCCACACTTTCAACGCACCCAGAACGGCGCCTTTTCACAGGCGCAGCCTCCGCGGCAAAAAGCCGTCGCCTGTCACGAGCCCCCAGCGCCAAGTGAGCACACGCGAGGCGTCGCGTTGCGGCGACTCCAAGCGCCTCCGCGCCTCCGCGCCACAGCCCAGCCCGTCACTTTCGCCCTTTTGGAAGAGGACGTGCTCCAAATGCCAACCCCTTGTTCCGTTACGTCCGATACTTTTTTACGGCATTGAGCAGTACGGGAGATCGGGGCTGGTTGATACTCAGGTACCTCGATCGACCACATAACTTCCTTAAGCCTTGGCTTTGTATCACGTGTCCTTCAAGACCTTGTCACAGAAGACGCAGAATAATCAGTGCAACGACAGTGGAACCGTGGTTTCAAAAACTTTTAAGAGGTTAGAGAGTCCTACGATCCTGTTTTTGAGAGTAATTCGAAGAGAAGTTACAAAGAACTACTAGTAATACGAACTTATTAATAATAACGAGAGTAATCGTATTTTTGTAGTTCATTGATTTTCTTATGTTATATTAGGAAGGAAAGATTATGCTTCTCTCCCTCTTTTCAGTTGAAACCTTCAAAGAAGCTCTTGATTTTTATATATCTTTTTTTTTAGTTCTGAGTTCCTTTGACAAATCTATGGGCATTGATAACATCAAATACCTTCTGGGCAGGTTAGCACTTTTCAGGTTGGCGGACACAGTTTCATCCATGCTATCTTCCACCTGCCAATCATCTTCACGAAATAAAACTATTTTGCTGATATTTTTATCCACACTTGGAAGTACTCGTAAAAGCCACAGTAGTGACCACGGTTAAATATATTTTTTTTAGTTTTATCAGAATTCTTGGGCTACCGTACTCAATTCATTGTGTCAATATCAAAGTGCAAAGTGCATATATATTTATAAATAGATTCCTTGTAAAAATGATTCATTGGTCACTTAATAATTGCAAAATTTTGGTTGTGGGGTACTACACTCAATAATGGTCAATCAATATTCTACCCGAACATGTGAGACCAAAAATTTAAAAAAAACATTCTTTCATCTTACATTACTGCAATTTTAATATTATGTCTCTTGGCTGTCCGGGACAAGCCGCGTCGGCTCTGAGGAAGGCCACAATATGTTGACCGAAACGTCAGCTACGATCAAACCGACGCGGCTTGTCCCGGACAGCCAAGAGACATACCCCGGCCGCGGAAGCCTACGCAATCATATCAATTTGAATATTAATTAGTGGCTTGCGAACTATTTTTTAACAAAATAAAATGAATATTAATAATATAAAATAATAAATAATTCAAAAAATCTTTGGTATAATTTTCACCTTCAGAAGGCTAAGATCCATGTTCTACAAGTGTGAATCTAACGGAAAACTTCCGATTCTTATTTTTAAAATTTTGTGCTTGAAGTGGCCATTACAGACGCACAGGTATGCAAAAAGTTGCCCTGCTCGTCTACAGAGTTTAAGTTCTCTTTAGCGTGAAACTTGAAACAATTAAATGAAGTTACCTACTTAGTGTTCCAGAAAAGGCTTGAAATATGTTTTACTAAAAAATAGTGGCGAAAAATTAAATCAAATTAAAAACTGACTTTTAAATTTAAACTACCTTCACTGCTATAGTTACCAATCTGAGGCTGTTCTGCAAGATCAAATGGTGATACACTAGCTTGTGTTTATTTTTAAAAATGAAAATTAATAATCACTAATTTTTTGACATTGATTTATCCCCCAATCTCACAGAAATAATGTCAAAACCTACCCAATGCTAGTGCAAACTTATCTCCGAGCCTGTTCCAACCAACCACACAAGTCGGGTTGGTTGGCAGATTTTGACTTTATAACTTAACGCCACTAAAAATTACATAGCCAAGTATTCACGAATACAAATACCATAAGGTAGCTTAATAAATGAAGTTTCCATTGACACAATCAACATTTTCAAAAATGAAAAGGAATTGAAAAAAAAATTAAAACTACCAACTTGTACTAACCAGCCCCTTCTCCACTTCTGATCAAGATACCATAAGTTTTACTGAGTTGCGCAAGCAACCTAATAGTTCCGTTTCATCAACGCAATTTACACTGTTATTCACACTGTTATATAACCCTCAAATACACCATAAACATTTTCATATATTTTTCGAATTTTACTGGAAACTACTGTCCGTAGTTTATTAGCATTTGCGATAATTTCCGCAGGAACTCCACAATATTCTTTCATTTTGAACAAACAAATCCGTCCAGTAACGATTATGCAATAGTAATTGATCACACTCTGTTTTTTTAAAAAATTTGCTTTTTTTATCTGACATCATATTGACAAATAACTATTACAATGCATCTTTTCACTTTAGACGCATGAAAAATTATAAAATGTTTCGAATTCTTGTTTGATTCAGCAACGAACTGGTAAACCATAAAGTTTTGTATGCACCACGGGCGTTATTAGATGTTTTTGCCCCTCAGGTGACTTCCAACGCCTCGGAGCAGAGGCCCTCGGGTTTGGAAGTCTCCCTTGGGGCAAAAACATCTACTTAACGCCCTTGATACATAACTTAATATTAAGTCATTCGTTGCAATTAATGCCTCGGCGTTTTCATTTGCAAAACACTTATGCAGGAGTAACTGACTAAAAACAAAACAAAGGGTATACTTATAAATCGTTCGTGCATTTCAAACGGTTCGAAGCTTTTAAAAATGAACGCGACACTTGGTTTGAGGAAAGCATTCCACATGTCGGTTGGCAGTGAAGAGTTGACATGTGCGCGGCGAAGCTTTTCCGCGTGAGTAGGATGACGTTTCCGGCAGAGATGTATGAAGGACGCGTCGGACAAGATATATCCGCATCCACAGGTATAAACAATGAAGGTCCTGGTTGAAAATTTCTTGTAGGTTGTTAGGAAATGAAAATAAAACTTGATACGTAAGAGAACGAACAGTAGAGTAATGTAATGGAGTTTCTATGGAATCAAGTTTGTTTAGGGGGACGCTGGAGTTGGGAAGAGTTGGCTGGAAGACGATTATGTCGTGATATTTAAAGTAAAACTCTTGTTAATATACCCGATTACTAGCGTCTTTAAGTGATAACAAGATTATTGAAACCTCGAGGAAGGTATTAGTTATAAGTAATCGGTGGTCCAGGAATACTGCAGCAGGCAACAGTTTGACGATTGATTATCCGGAACTTCCGTACAATATATTTTCTTTTTGTTGGAATTTTTAAGTGCTTTATTTGTCAAGCGTCAACAGTGAGGAGAACGGACAGCGAAATGGGGTAAGTGGAACGCGGCAGCTGAAATTGTATTGGAAATACCCATGATCGCGAGCACCCACGGGCGCATACACTATTGCGGGACATAAGTCAATAGACACCTACATAGGTATATGAGAAATTCATATTTATTGGATGAATTATTGGATTGGTGGATTATTTCCGTGCTTCTAATTAGTTAATGGTGATTTTCTTTAGTACTTTTACTCACAACCATTACTTATATTTTTAACTAAATATTAATTATTAAGGTAAATTAGGAAATCGCGAGAGCAGTTTTAGCTAATGTTCATACGCGTTGTTGGTTAAGTTAGTAATAATATGTTCCATGTACGCTTTAAAGTATATCTAAAAGACCTAATAGAAGATAGAAATAGTCATTTAGTGTGGTGGCGTTTTTAATCACATAGCCTATATGACCCCTACATTTTTCTACAGTTCAAATGACGGAGTATCACGAGAATAGAGTGAATAAAATGTTATTTTGTTTGTTTGTTGTCGTTTTTTCAGAAAATAATTTTGTTTCATGTTAACACCATGAATCTATTAAAATAATTTCAAAAAATTGTAATATCGTTGATTTCACAGATTACCTACTCTTCCTCCTGTTGATCGTTGAGGCGTTTTTCTACACAAAACGGAATTAATATATGATAAATATGCTGTTAAAGAAATAGAAAACACAATTTTCTAGTTTTCAATGTTTATTGATTTTGATCGGTAGAATTGCAAACATTCGTTTTCCGTAACTGACTGGCAACTATTCAGACGAATTTCGCGATCAATGAAATGTAATATCCTGTGGAACTGGCACGTCCATTTCCGATATTCGACAGAATTCTCAAATATTTCGCTAACGCTTCGTTAGCAGGTACCGAGCCGGACTTTGCGATCGCGAGCCATTTTTCGCACTAGCCGGTTGCCTGCACTGGCGACTTAATGGGGCGGTCCACGCGTAAGGGGACCGGTTCGTGACGGACGCCGCTGTTCTGCGCGTCGCTCTACTGCCGCCCGCTCGGCGGAGTCCAGCGAGCCGCCACGGAGCCTCCCTCGCTCTCACCCACGGCGGGGGCCGACGCCGAGCCCCTGCGGTACGCCAGACACACTGGATTGATTGATTGTCAGTGATTCCGGGCGCGTCAACTGCTAAGGTCATTAGTTCGAAATAAGTTTTTCCTCGGGAGGTGGCGGTGATCTTTCTCCGTTGGATGGCGAGATCCGGCGCCGACCCCCCGTCGGTTAGCGGAGTTTTCCCCAACCTGGTACCTCCCACCAGCGGGGCACCGCCCCACTCAGGACAAGCTCTAAGCTCCAGACCGGTCTTCCGGCATTTCAGGTAGTGTAGTAAATGTTAGTGTAAGTGTGAATGTAAGTAAAAGGCGTGAGGATAGGACAAGAAAGAAGAAGGAAAGATTGCACGCGGTCCGTGGCCCGTTTGTTGGGGTACTACTCCGGCATTCACCTGATGTTGATCGGAGAAACCACGGGAAACTACAGATCAGAGCAGCCGGCCGCTAGAATTCTCCTCCCAACAGCGACTGAATTCGACTTGGCTGACAATCCTGCCACCGTCGAGAGATACTGCAGTAAAGGTGGCTCCATTCTTTCGGTATTCGGCGAGTAACATGCAACCGCTCGGCTCATCTCAAGTAGTGTGAATGAGGTGATTGCTATTTGCCGAGTGACAAACATTCGGTGCTTGCCCTAACCGCTGCGAGTCGGTCTTTTGGACACATCAAAGAAAGAGAAAAGTCGCCGAACACTTCTGCTGTACGAGATTAGTCGGGTAGTAGCTCGCTGTTCGGCGAATGCTGGATGTAAAGACCCGCCTTAGAGCATTCATATCCCCTCAGGAATGTTTTTGTGACATTTCCGGAGACAAACCTATTCCCAGTCTAAATGGTCGTGAGAAAACTTGAATGATAAAACAAGGTTTAATGAGGACTCTTTAAAAGAGAGGGAAAAGCATATCCGGCCATTATTATCGCGATGTCGTTCTCCACGTCTTTGTAAAATCGTAGCAAGGCCACAAGGACACGCACTTCAGTGGAACGAGTCTTTGCTGAAGATAAGAAAAACGGAGAGAAGGAAGTAGAATAAAGAAGTAATTAAAATGTAATTCTTAAGTTCACGACAGGAACTACAACAATGATATTTTGAGATGAAAGTGCGGTCTTATCTTCCTGAAAACTAACGAAATATTCAGGCTTAGGACAAACATATTTCAAAATATAATCTAAAGGTTACAAAGACATTATTACTTAAAATCAGGCTGAGCTTTATTTCGTGTATGAAGTTAGAATTCTCAAAATGAGGTATCATATTCCCATAAACAGTCAAAAACTATCATGATCATTCTCAACGTTTCTCCAAGGAACAATGCACGTTTGGTGGAGTCTGTGTAACACCATACAAGTCAACTTAGTAAAAATAATTTAAAACATGACACGGTATGCATATTCAACTACATTCTCAACCTACAAATAACTTTCATAAAAACAGCATATTCGATTTTGAGAAGATATGCGTTTTTTTATCTTTTCTTTTTTTATTTATTTCTTAATTTTAGTGTACGCCTTGTTCCAAATCATAGGGTAATTGTCTCACGCAAGGCGTCAAAGGAAGATTCCCTTCTTTGATTTTCTCGTTATTTAACAAAAAGTTTCCTGACTTTATCAAACAATTACTTTCACAAGTCAAAGAATGTTCTATTCATAGTATTTGGCCTAGACGTCTGACGGTTCTGTACGAAGTGACAATCTAACCGAAGGAAGAATAGTTCAACCGATATGACCCTTAGTTTTAACCCTAATAAAGGAATTTAATTTTTTTATAAAAGAAAAAAGAACCATAAATTCCGACAGCCACATTTAATTGTTTTTTTTAAATTTTACATAAGGTCACGTAAATATTTACTTTTTAAAAAAATGTTTATAATTATTATCCAATAAGAATCGAGCCTTTATTGTTTGCAGAAACAACATTCAGCTATTCGTATTTAATCCTGAGCATGTCAAGGGTGTTTTCATTAGGTGATTCACAATTATCATATCATCGTGTATCACATTTGAACACTCATACTGTTCATATTTGTAAAATCATTCATCTCTCCTGCCATCAATCATCCAATGGAAGGCAAAAGCAAACCATTGTTGTGATCATCCTCTCCGAAAAGGGGAGAACATACATGAAGGCGCCAGCCTCCTGCATCGTCTATGCTTGAAGCCAGAGGGAAGTATTCTTCACCAAAAGGAACCAGCTTTGACTTTATTCGTAAAGTCCTGTTTTCAAAATAACAATTATTTTTGCACCAGGACGTTATAAGGGTTCAAATGATTGTGCATCGATAAAAAGCCCAAGGGATGGCCTGAGGGCTTGTTGTCGCATGAGGTCATTAGAATCAGTCAAAGCCCGTCGGATATACGAGATTTAGTTTTTACCAAATTTCAATGATTTTGATTTATGTGTTATTATGATTTATAAACGTTAACTTCACTGGGTTTGCCTCCTCATATTTCCCTTTCATAATTTCCTCCATAAGAGATCATGTAGCACCATTCAACTGTTTTCTTATTTCCCTCATATATCCTCTCGATCCTTGTAAGTTATGTGTGTATATCGAGATCCGTATCGAAGACAATAAGCAACAATGTATCGATAAAAATTAAAAATAATAATGAGTTGAATGATGTTCATTTTGGAGACTTCAATTTTTCATATGGTCTTGCCGGTCGATCTATATGCCGTGTTTTTTCAAATTCGGTTGCGGGCAACTGCGCACAGTTTCGCACGGCCCGCTCGCCGCGCCGTCGCGTCGTCTGGGGCAGACTCGCGCGGCGCCAGTCAGCCTCGATCTCACGCGGGCTGTGATGTCACTTCCCGTGCCGTGGGCGGGGCCGCATTGTCTCGCCCTTGCCTCCCAACCCCACGCGCCTCCTTGAGATGTTGATGAAGGAAGGTGCGTAATGTGCGATACTCGTTGCTGGGCTCACCTGCGTAGGAACGTTCTCGACTATTCAGTTTCCTCCTGCGTGACCTCCATCTACCTCTCTCTGTCTCTCCGTCTCTCTCCCCCTCCGTCTCTCTCTCTCTCCCTCCGTCTCCCTTTCTCACCCAATGTCTTCTTCATACCGTTTCTTTCCCTCTCTCTCTCTCTCTCGCATCTTTCTCGTCTCTCTGTCCTTTTTTTTCTCCCTCTCTCTGTGTGTGTGTGTCTGTCTCCCACGCTCTTTTGAGTAACTTCTATCACACGTCCGGATGAAGTGCTGAGTCTAAAGGTGTTCTAAAATTTTGAAAATTGAAAAAGTTGAAATATTTGTCAATATATCCTGCACCTTCAACAATCATCTTGGCGAATTCGCATCCCTTACCTGTTAACGCAGGAGAAAGCGAGAAGGCACTGTATTCAGCTTATTTTCATTTGGAGTGAAGAGTTGACACCGTCTTACCCTTAAAATTCATTATAATATTAACATTATCTACTCGTATTTCTTGTCACTAAGAATAGAGAATGTTCGGTATGTCGCGCGTTCACACTGGTTGTCTGTATTATTTGTCGCTTGTCTCATTTTCTGTATTTTCATTCTCTCTTTCACTTCATCTTTCTCTCTCTAATTTGTTCGTTTGCGCTCTCTCTCTCTCTCACTCACTCCTCTCTCACTCACTCCTCTCACTCTCTCGCTCACTCTTTCTCTCTCTCTCTCTCTCTCTCTCTCTCTCTCTCTCTCTCTCTCTCTCTCTCTCTCTTTCTCGTTATCTCTCTTTTGTCTTACGATTCGGTTTCTTTTTTTCATGTTTTCTGTGATCCCCCATTGCACACATTAGGATATCAACATTTTTTGCAATGCAGGAAGACAACAAACAAATCTAGTTTAGAATTACACTTAAACTTCGATTTTATACTCTCTACTGTTTCTGAGAAGTCTTCTATATCATTACGTTCGCTTTTCCTTTCTGCACATCTCGCAAGTCACAAAGATATTTTTGAAGAATTTCATAAAAGAACTTTGTAAAGTTCTTTGCCTGTTCACTAATCTTTCGAACGGTATCTATTTCCCGTTAGGAAATTCCGACACCGCCTGTTCAAAACAGGAGACGTACGGCAATCGCATATCCGTCGTTCGAGTTGCCAGTGCCGACGCCACCCATCCTGACGTGGGGCGGAAGGCGAAAGAAACAGAACTAACATGAGAGGGTATTGCTGAAATCTAACATTAAAACGTCAAATAATCGTTGCTCACGTACAGACTCAAAATATGACCTCAGTGCGCAGCCATTTCAATGTAGTCATGTAAACTGTTTCAATTACAAAATAAAATTTTTCCTAGTGGACAATTTTCTTTTTACTTTTATGAGAATCGATTTGCAGCAACAGGTTTTCGTTGAATGTAAATGGTGAATACGAAATTGGCAAGGGGTAACTGGCAATTTAATTTTTCTCACTGTATAGTAGCTGAAGAAAAACACCGAACGACCGTCCAATCAATTACACATCTTTACTAAAGAAAATTATCATCACGAAAGGAAGCATATTTTTTTCTGGAGAAGATTTTGTTTTCTTCGCAGAATGCGAGTTTGTATTCATATTTGTTGTATCAGCCTTCACAGCTTACATTTTACTGTAAAAGATATTGAACATCAATAATTTTCTTATAAACTTGTAAAATGTATTCAAATATTATAAACAATAACGTCAAAAATTGATATACCTCAATCGATGTGGCTGATGACGCGGCCCCATGAACGTGAAACCGATATTTTTATTTTGGGGGTTCTTTACATGATCCCTTTGGGACATTTTTTAAAAAAATGGCTCCATCGCTTTTTATTAAACTTTGTACGGGTGAGAAAGTATGTGCTGTTTTAGCACCACTAGTTTATTATGTCTGAGATATGGGGGCCTCGTCTGGATTCCTTTTCTAATTTTAACTTAGCTGATGTTGAAAAAATTTCAGAGTAATACTGAAATGATTCAGATTTTACCTTAGTCATTTCACCAAACCTTTAATTAATTCAAGCCATATGTGAAAGGAAGATAAATTATCACGTTTGGATCAAAGAGACATCTGTTGTTTTCCGGCCGGAGAAGAGACTTTTACATTCCCAGACTTATTTGATGCAATGTTCTGATGTAGTGATATCAGACAGACAGAAAACGTGGCAGACATTATAATATTCTCCTTGCATATTCAACAACATATTGATGACCTTTAGGTACACAGAGAGTTTGTATTGGTACTAACATTCTCGTAGTTACAATTAATAGTTTTCCTTGAAGTACCTTCAAGTTTTCATAGTTCTCCTTTTAGTTCACCAATTGTGCAATGGGAATGGAGAGTTTAAATATCTGTTGTGTAAAAAATATTATTTAAAATGTAGCGGAGAAGGATCCAAAAAAACAAAATTCAGATGTGTTATGTTGTGATCCTAGTTGACACAAGATATAGGGCACGCTATTGCAGAAAACTATCGACCCATATAACCGTAATTGTAACTATTAACAGTTTTAACTCACAGTTTCTTGTGTTATATTAAAGCCTCCGGACATCGTCAGGTAAGAAGTAATTTTATTGTAGTACTGAAGCTATTCTTTTTATGAGGTATATAATCTTATAAAATTATTTAACTCCTCATGATAACTTTCTTAGGGCGCTCTCTGCAATAAAAATTATCCTTTCACTTCATATCCCGTATATATTTCCGGTCTTGCAATGTAAGCTTTAAAATTGGAGAAAGATCGTCGTATGGTACTGGTCTTGTTAATCGCTTATCCAGGTTCACAATTTTGTGTCTGGCATTTAATGAGAAATCTGCAATCTTCGGTTCACCACAAATATTGCAAATGGCATTGAACGGTTTCGCCTGTTCAGTCACGCAAACGATTCGAACTCGGTGGTTATAAAATGCAATGAAAATATCATTTTTGTATCTCCTCTCGGAAACAAACTAAACAAAACCTTACATGCCCTCCATAAAAACCTAATGGAACTGCTGTATCATTGAGATAGCAACTAGCCAGAAGACTCCGACTGTCTTATCACAGAAATTTTATATGTGCTAGTAAATAACCATCGTTAGGAACCAGGGTATATTGAATAGTAAATCGCCCCTGATTATTCTTCCAGTGACTTTTCTTATTGACAAGCATTATCAAATATATCTGGAATATATTCTCCAAACGCAGGTTTCTATGCGTAGTGAGATACCTCCACCTTGCACAGCGAAGCTATTGACGAAACAGTGTCGTAAACATCGCCATGCAAACCATTCAAGAACCTAAATGCTTCGAGAAAACCTTGCGCAACCAGGAACATAGTGTGCCTTGGTGGTGGCACTCCGGCAAGATATGCCAAAGTCATTTGCACACACTGGGGCTGCAGCCGCCAGCAGAGAGTGCATTACCTATTCGACGATGCGAGTTTGTTGGCAATTAGATCGCTGCGATAGAAACACATCTCCTGGGGTCGCTACATTGCTACTATACGTTGGCACCACCAATAGTAATTTACTGCGTCAGCAACTGTACCGTTCAGTGAATGAAGTAACAGAGAAGCCACAGGCAAAAACTCTGTTTCTTTTTTGACATTCATTCACTCATTCATTCATTGTTGTCTAATTACTCGTTCATCTACTCATTCATTCATTCATACACTCAAGTATTCATACTCATTATTTCACTCATTCATTCGCTCGTTCGTTCACTCACTCCTTCACTGAATCATCTCTCAATAATCCCTCCGTCATCTCCCAATCATCTATCAATCAATCAACTTTCCTGCAATCATCCCGCAATCGTCCCTCATTCATCACGCATCATCAGTCATTAATTCAATCATCTCGAATAGCTTTACACAGGAAACAAAAATAATAATTAACGCTAGACAACAATACTTCAAAACTTCTACTCTACACCACGTCCCATGTCTTATTAAGAAATTTGCAATTACAATCGTGGATTATAATTATTGTATAATTGTGCAAAAATCACAGAAATCCTATAGTAGATTCATAATTTAGCCTGTAGGTCATGATATGTAGTGAACCAATGAACACATTACCTATTCCAAAAGACGCAATGTTGATTCAACACTTATGACTTTTCGAGGGCATAACTGATTTAAAAAAGTAAATAAAAATGTTGCTGTATTAACACAGCTACCTCTGGTGAATTTCAACTGTTTTGTTAGTCAAAATAATTCTCAAAAATCTTCTATAGGGTTGCTTCATTGTATTACTTCCTCGTCGTAAATCGCCACACTGCGCAAAACCATTTTCCACAACACGATTCTCCGCCGGCAGAATGTGAAGCTTTGCACATCACTTATCGATAACTGCGAGAAGTAGCTCTAGATAGCAAGAAGTTTCGAGTTCGAGATAGTTTCATGTCGCGAGCAATCGATTCGTGATGGGGTCGATACGTTTATCGTATTTGTATTCCAAGAACCAACAAGTACGCCACAGGAATACTAACACAAAAGGTGAATTTGAACAAAAGTAATTAGATTATTACATTGGCGAAATTGTCGTGTATGCCGGGCATCTGATGCAGAGTGAATTGAGAGTTCTACATTATTTCTAAACTCAAAGAATGCTACCCACAAAGCATCATTAAATATTCGTGTTGAATATAAAAAAATACGGAAAGTACATTTCCATACGTGGAAGACACATTTCAATAAGAACATTACTAGTTTCGACGCATGAACTTCATTAGAGACAAATCAATTCCAGGTTTTCACTGGTATCGCATCACAATATGATCCATTCTTCCATTCTAACGGTAGGGATTTAGGCAATATTTGTTGATAGGCAGTTATTATGAAGTCAGTAGACGAATAACCTTATTTGTGGCGAGGAAGCAACCAAGATCATTGAATCTTCTTCCTGATTATTAAAAATTGCTTCATTTTTAAAAAATGTGCTCCATTTTTTAAATGTTATAAATTAAACAAAAATGGAAAAAAAATAAACGAGGGGGAATTTACATTAAAATTACCTCACGTTATCATACTTCCAAATAATAAATTTAATAATTTATTTTTTTCGATTTCGGCACATTGCACCACACACTTCAAAGTATCCACCTGGGTCCTGACCACTTGCTCGGACCGGACCGACAGGTAGAGGCTGGCCGCCTCCCTCTAAGGCCACTGGCCTCCCTGCGAGACTGCTGCCCCAAGCGGCGATAATGTTGATTTACGAAGCCCCTGACGTCACGACGCGAAGGCAGAGCCTCGGACGGTGGATGTGAGCAGCTGCAGGCGATAGTGCGACGATTCCTGATTAGCGTCTCCTAGGCTCTCGTGTCAAGCCGTTGTCACGCCTGCCTGGGAAAGCATTGTGAAGTGCTGGCATTTCAAGGAAAATGCTTTCGAGATCCTATTGTTCGATGTCGTAAAACGTTCTACTGATTTTGATTTATCTTGTGACATTGGATGTATCAGGAAATGCTTGATGAGTTCTGTTTATCATTTAGCATCCGAAGCTTCCTGTCAGCTCCATCTCCACAATAATGAAATGGTAGTAATTAAATGATGACAGTTTCACATTTGAGAAGAATCAGTGCCAATGAAAGAATGCACACATACAACTTGTAAGAGTCGCAAAACGGGAGTTAACCCTTTTACAAATTTAATGCTCTCCTCCCCTATTATTAATTGTAGAATTTATTAATTTACTCGTAATAATATCTGGCAATAAATCAGAAAAAAGAAATATTACATTAATTGCTCTTTATTAATAAAAATAGTTATATTTGAGACAGTAAAAAAAATATTAAACCAACAGAATGAGCTTTACTGGTTCGAAATTATTGAACATTTCTATTTTGATAACCCCCAGCACCATAAACAAAGGAAAACCCTGGTAATTCCAGTTGACAAAAACTTAGGATAATAAATCTATCCTTTATTCTGATATCACAATTTCATAGCCCATATTTCTCCCCTCCACGGGTCCTGAGAGTGACTCCCATCCAGAGTGTCGCGGACACAAAAATGGCTTCATTGCCTTGTAATTTATCTTCATAGCATTTCCTCCTCCCCCGCCCCCGCCCCCGCCCAACAGCCCGCACGCACATGTCCTGTCTCACGGCGTCTAATGGGGGGAGCTGCGAGGGTCCCGGCCAGCGGGGACGCCGTGCGTCGCATCGTAACCCGCAATTAAGCAGACGCTTCGGATACAGAGCGCGCCTCGTGCGGATGCCGGGAGAAGGTGCGGCGCTTCTCGAACTAGGGATGGCAAAAAAAACGTCGATGTTTTCCACCGGAAATATCGATATATTAACATCGAGATTTTGCTTTTGATGTTTTCTTCACATCGATATTTTGTTGCAACAACATCGATGATTTTTAATTTTTTTAAATATAGAGGTTTAAGCGCTGCACACTTTTTGTTATTTGGAATTACCAGGGTTTTCCTTTGTCTATCGTGCTAGGGGTTATCAAAATAGAAAGTTTTAAAAATTGTTGGAATAAGTAAAGCTCCTTCCATTGGTTTAATATATTTTTAGAACTTTATCAAATATAACTATTTCGAATTCACAAATATAGGGATTGTAGAGTAGCAGCAATCCACAGCAATATCGTTGTTTCGCGTCAACCTCTTTGTCACGCTGCACCCTTCGCCTGTACCATTTGCGGAAGTTTGGGAGCTGCTCGTGTTACGAATGTATGTTATCGCCAGGCGTGCCATTACCTGAATCGACAGTGAAACACGAAATCGATAGCAAAACACGATGCTCTTTATTGTTAATTTTATTCTTTACATTCGATAAAAACTGTTGGTAATAAAATGTACCCCTTTATAACCTCAAACAATAAAATATATCCCTTTTACGTGCTGTAATTAAAAGTGGGTAAGAAAAGAGCAAGTTATTAGTCAATTGAATAATTGTTTATTGAATAATTGTTTGTGATTATAGTTACTGACGAGATTGGGCAGAGCAAATAACGGAGGCGGTTGAAGTTCGTAAAGGAGACGATAGCACAGTTATATAAGCAAAACCATTATTTTTGATAACGACCGTGAGTATTTCTTTACTCTTCGTAATACCTTCTTCTTATCAGGAAAAGATGCAACAAATACCTGTTGTTTAGGAATAGAAGTACTCACATGCCTTTTCTACCTACTACTATTTTCTTTCGATTTGACGTTTTGTATGGATTTGAAAGATGAACTGTTAAAATATTTAGCGGAAATCCACCGTTGAGAAAGGTTTTTCATTCTTTTGATAGAGTAATGTGGATATGGAACAGCAGAATTACGTAACGTCGATTTATCATGTTACTTCTTTCCCACCCAGAATTTCTTTCGACCTGTCTGCAGTTCTGTCGCGAAGGAACGAAGTGCGCTGTGGTTTGTGACTTGTCAGACTAATCAACATGTCGTGCCACCAATGTCTCAGCAAAATTTAACCTGTATGAATTCCACATCAATGCTGAAGTATTCCTTGAGGTTAGATGACTCACTATATAATCTATACTTTAGAATAAACAATATCATGGTAATATGCTGCCTGCATTCATGTGAGTCGTGTTAGTCTTGGTAATGGTTTTGTTAGATACCCAGAAACTCGGGATAAAGAAACCAGCTGGATTAAACCAAATGGATCTACTAAATGTCTCCTACGGACGCAGACATTGAGTCAGAGTGCACTCTTGAATCTTCTACTCAATGTATGATTTTCCATTACATGCGCTACTTTCTGTGGAAATTTGGAGCGACTTAAAACAATTTTATCCATTCTAAACCTTTTTTTTTCTCTCTTTCGTTTTTGAGAACTCTGAATGAACACTACAGGACATTACGTTTCTGATTATTACAAAACCTTCTTAAAAATGTAATAAATAAAATGTCCTAAATCACACTGATTTGTATCGTTTCCCAGATAATGCGAGTATATACATCAAGGAATATTTTTATTTAGTTTTCGGAAAGCTTCTTGGAATTAATTTTTTAAAAACATCAATTGAATTTCATGAGACGTAACATGAAGGTACATTTCACGTTCACAAAATATCCCGCTCTGGGCAGTCAGTCCTCTGTCCATCCTCATCTGGTGCGCCATCAGCTGTCACGACGCGCACACTACGCGGCCAGAATCCCCCTGGTCGCTCGTTGGCCTGTCATCTCCCGACCCTGCCGCCCCGGCTCCCCTGCGAGCGACCGCCGGCGAAGGGCGTAAATCCGCCCTGCGCAATTGGACTGGACGCCACGCGCCCGACGTGGCAACAGGGCCGCTCTCCCACGCCCCCCTCGGGGGAGACCGCTATTGCCGGCGTAGTGCGGCCGCGAGGGGGCGGCAGCGCAGGGAGTGGCTCAGGACCAGGGGCAGCTGGGGAGGTTGACATGGAGGAGCAGGCGGGGACGGAGGGTGTTGCAGACAGCAGGGAGAGGCAATGCGATAATTTCTCGAGACAATATCAATATTTTTGTATGAGAAGAATTAATATAACGACATGTGTACCGAAAAATACTAAATAACATTACATCGTGAATGTGATACCAAATGTGTAATACAGCCATCGAAAAAACGAGTTTCCTATGTTCAGCAAATAGTTTATATTGATACATTAGGCGTATAGGTTTACATTTCATATAGTATTTTCTTAGAGGAAAAAGGTTTCATTGTTTTCAAATTAAATGAAAAACAAACTGTTTTCCGAAAATAGGCATATGTTATTATAAAAGTATTCAATGTATATCAAATTTATTCTGGAAATCCTAAGGAATACCTACTAATTACTATAATTCCGTATACCTGTGCTAAACGAAATTGTTTTCATGGGTTGTATTACAAGTATTGTTTCTTGGAATTTGATAATATTGAAGTAATTTATACGAAAGTATTTCGAACTGTCAATATCGATTCGAAATATACGGAATAAAATATCGATTAAAACCCGGGAAGAAAGCGACGAGGAAAGTCTAAAGAGACCTTGGAGTCCGAGTGAGGCTGAGAGGGTCAAAGGAAATCGAGGAGGACCGTTGGGAGCCGTGAGTGGCCGAGCGGGACCGCGAGGAACGAGAGAGGACGAGAGCCGAACAAACCCGAAGTGGATCTACAGGACCCAAGGAGGGGTTGAGGTTGCATTAAGGCTGTCAACTCGATTGATCGATTGATTATTAGTGATTCCGGGCGCACAATGTCGGGTGACAACGTCGTTATTTCCATTAATGTAGTGCATGATTTTCATCGGGAGGTGGCGGTTATCTTTCCACGCTGTTTGGCAAGGTCTGGCGTCGACCTACCGTTGGCCAGCGGGCGTTTTCTCAATCAGGTATCTCCCACCAGCAGGGCACCGTTCCAGCCGGGACAAGTACTAAGTTCCCGACCGGTCTCCCGGCATGTATGGTGGTGTAGTGCATGTTAGTGTACGTGCGTGTAAAGGGAGAGGATAGGGCAAGGAAGAGGAAGGAAAGATCTCGCGCGGTCCGTGACTCGTTTGTTAGGGTACTGCTCCGGCATTCTCCTGGAGTTGATCGGTGAAACCACGAAAAACTACCAATGAGAGCAGCCGTCTGCTAGAATTCTCTTCCAAACAGTGGCTGAATTCGACCTAGCTGTCTAGCCGGAGTCTCAGCTTTTCCGGTTCAGCCCAGTATTTCGTTGCACACTGTTTATATCTTTATTCCCCACCGCTTGCTCCAGGGGTTCGGGCTCGCCACTCCCACGCATTAACCGACCCTGGATGTGCGAGCTTTGGCTCCGCCCTGTAGCTGCCAGGCTCCCGCACGCCGGGCAGCGCGTTGCATTCCGACGAGACCGGCGCGTTCACGACTTCCTCCCTAGCCGGCCTCTGAGCGGCACCGATCAGAGTAGACGGTCGCTAGAATTCTCCTCCAGACAGCGAATGAATTTGACCTAGCAAGGTAAAGCATTAGCGAGGAAAAGCGAATGTCGAAAATCCTGCCGCCGTCAGGGCTCGCATCTACTCGTAGGACCTTCCGGCCAGAGGCACTGCGGTGACATCAGTAGATGCGCTGAGCCACCGCTCCCGGTTCAGTCATCTCGAGCGTCAACGGGGAGTCGGGGGCGGTAAAACAGGGTAACGGGAGCTGCGCGGATGGAGTGGTTGCAGCAGGAACTGCAGGATTGTTAAGCGGGAGGAGAGTCAGGGGAAAGAGGGGCGGAAGGGGAGGCAGCAGCAAGGGCTGCTACTCCGAAACGACTTCTGCTCGGACGCGTGTGAATTCTCTTTGAGGGGGACGCCCGTAGCCTGTGTCCTTTCGCTGCACCTTCCAACACGCCCTCACCGTCCTTTATGGTTCGGGATACACCCTCATCCTAACAGCATTCAAATTTGTAAGAAATTTTTCTGGCGAGCAGTGAGGGAACCTCGCAATGAATGCGGTAAGATCTTTGTGTAGAACTGGAAGTAAACGAACTAGGTTTTCACTTGGAAGTTGCTTTTCTACAACCAATTCACTGTGACTAAAGCCAAGTAAGTGGATTAAACACACTTATATCCGCAAGTGACCGAACTACAAACAATTCTATTTTAATTTTTCTCTCGAACATATATACTTTTTGAGTTATTTTTCTACGGAAAAACTTCGCAAACATATATATATATATATATATATATATATATATATATATATATATATTACACACTAATACATATCGCAAACAGATGAAAAAGGGAACTGTGTTAATTTACTAGAGTGGGGCACGTATGTCCTGACATTAAACTATTATAAGAAGTGTTACTGTTAACTTCAAGAGAAGAGGATTTCTCTCGTGATCTATCTGAACATGTTGGTCATATGTTTTACTGGTTTGATATTTTACTTACTTTATTGTTTTAGGTTGGCCTTCACAGATTTTTATATGGTGAGTGTTCTAATCTTTTAGTCTTGTAATATTACAAGTTAATGTGATTATGAAAAATGTACCGTGTAATTGTTTCTTTCAGAATATTTTTGCACTTGAAAACAAACTTGATCGCAAATTGCACCTGAAACGTTTTGTTAGTTTTTTAATTGAAATAGAACAATAAATATGAACAGTCCCTAATGACTGTTGTCTATTAACATCAAAGACCTTAAAATTTCAAATGTTTCTTTATCAAAACTATAGTTAGGAATTGTGGAGTTTATCGTTATTGCTAACTAAACAAAATTATCAAGAGATAAATTGTATTCATCAACTGACTATACATTGTAAAAATTCTTTGAGTACTTGACACGATCTGCCCTCGTCTGGTTTTGCGAATGTAGACTTCCGATCTTTTTTTGCACTTGTTTGAAGGTGTCGTATATGCTAAGCACCAACTGCAGAAACTGCATGAATGTTAAAACTCTTAGAGAAATATCCAAACACCATATTCTACCTGATTACCGGTTCATGAAGCGTGATCGATAAAAGTTCCGATAATGGAAGTGGTTCTACTTGAAACGGCAGTCTGATTAATAGGCAAACTAATCGCATAAGCAAAGAAATGAGAAACGGAATGCGCACGTAAATCAGACAGGATGCTCTTAAATACGTAGCGTTAGCAGCACTCTCTGCCGTTCGGAACAACGGAACAACTTTACGTCTTGGAAGGAACATAACGTGCCTAATGCAATTAGCACGGGAAACGTGAAATGATCACGTGGTTGTCATCTGTTTTTTCGTTGTCTAGTTTCACGTGGACAAAACCTCTCTTCGGCCTGTCTTTCCCCCTGTTCTCACCAGCTCATGACACGCTTGCTGAGTTTCAACACACCTGTTCCTGCGCTTTGATCTTCCCGACTGGGCGCTTCTATCATTCCCTCCCCTCGTGTCAACCAAATCGAGCGCTCGGCCGCCCGGAAGCAATATCGCCACACGGCGCCACGGGGCGAGGGTGGGCGTCCTCGGGAGGACGGGGCCGCGTGGGCGCGAGCGGCTGGGCAGGGAGGGGAGGACGGCGGATAATGAGGACGGGGCTTTCGAGTCGTGGAGAATGCTTGCTGGAGGCGAAGAGACGGATGATAGAACGCGATATTGCGTGGACTATAGACTGCTAGCATGGTTTGTGAATGTAACTTTTCCTTCCCCTTCATTGTTTCCGTTTGACGGCAGAAGGGGAAGAATAGACATACCACGGTCTGACTCTCGTCTCATTGACCACTGGACCGCGGCTCATTTACTATTGTCTTCTGTTCTTGAGAAATGGGATTGGGTCTCAGGTACTAAACCGACATCAGTTTGAACCTCACAGTCAGTTATTTTGCGTACTTCCGGAGTGTATCTACGACGCATGGGAGTAACCATACTCTAATGAAACCATAAGAACTATAGATTGGCGTTCTGATCCGTGTTTAATACTGATCGGCTTTGTTTTGTATCAGGAAGAAGCCACTTTGGTTTCAACATGACTGTGACCTGGAAGGCCAAATTCGCAAAGCTATCCATCACTCCTCACAAATATACGAGTTGAATGAAATCATGTGCATTATTTATATTATCGCTTTTCGCAACGGCCATTGCAATTTTATTGAAAATATTTGCAACTATTTAAAATTTAAATTACATAAAAACGATAAAACCATTCCTGTGCTCAGTGCGTACAATTCAAAATAACATTCACGTATTTGAATATACATGGAAACGATATCTTTTAACAAAATTAAGACCTTAAATTAAGAAGAAACTCACTGTATCCACTTCCTCACAATTCATGCGAATCATTTATGTAATCAGAATGGATACAATGACGTTCGTACCAGTGGAGGTTTGGTGGATTGATTTTGTAATTAATGGTTCTATTAAAACCCAAAAAGGCAAATATGCATTTTTGTAAGTAAACTGAAATAATATAATTCATTTATGTGTTAATATGCCACAAAAACGTTTGAGTACATTATCTTACTATCAAAAGGGTATGGCAGAGAACCTCACCGTACTGTTTCCCTTTTCCCAAATTCTTCGATCTGAATCTCCCAATGTTTCGAAAGTGGGCTGTTTCGCCACTTACCTTGATCATGCCCGATGTTCCTGACGAACGCCGCCGGCCATCGTCCAAGCTGCCGTTCCTGCAATCACACAACCAAACGTCCATTGTCTGTTGCGATGGTATCCCCGAAGCACTGCAAGCGCTAACTGAAATCCAGGCCACGTCCACACTCCGCTCACACTCCGTCCCGTCTTTTGTTCGGAGGATCCACTTCACACAAGCCATGACATTGGAGGTGCCAAAGGATCATCAAGGATACCCCGCATAAGATGGCAAAAAATTCCTCGAATCAAATCACATATGACTAGTTATACTATAAATCTAACATAAAAATTAAGCATTTTGAAAGGTTTCTTAGCCCCCGCCTCACCCCCCACACCCCTCTACAAATAGTTTTAAGTTGATGAAAAAAAATAAAAAAAAAACACGTTTTTGGCTGTGTAGGTTTAGGGGTGGGATGGATGTTAAGAAACCTTTCAAAAATCTTTATTTTTATGTTAGTTATAGTGTAACTACTCATATGTCATTTGATTAGATGAACTTTTTAACATATTATCTGGGGATACTCTTTGGATATCTGAACCTTTAAAATTAGAGGATCATTTGTATACTCAACGACTATGAAAAGGAACCAAAAATTCCCGTGGATCTTATAATATTAAATTAAATAATAAAACAAATCTTTTTTGGGAATTAATTTTAATATTTAAAAAAATATGTGTACTATATTTTGAGCTAAGCCTACAGTGAATGTATGAACTTACCATATTTATTAAAAATGCACAGGCCCTTTTAATTTTTTATCAGTCCCCAGTCTAAAAATGTTCTGGATGTTGTTCCTCTTATCTACTTATTGATAGCACTCACATTGACATATTTATTTTAAACTTATAGGCCAAGTTCAGTAGAAAAATGATTATATTAAATGAACCTTTCTTCATTTATATCATTATTTGATTAATGAAAAATTTGTAAACAATTATTTGTATCAATTTCTTTAGAAACCTACATTTCTTAACGAGTTATCCTTTCACCCAAATACAATACCAATTCTCTCTAACGTCGAATATCCATGTACCCAGCACTCAACGTATTCCGTACAATGTTCAACGTATCATATACCAGTGGCATTTTTGCCCAAGTTTCGTCATGGCTCATGGTCATCGTCTGCAGTTGGCTTCGTCACGCCAACCTTGGTTCTTCCGAGGAGCCTGGGCTCCTCGAATTCTTGGTATGGGGCCGATTAAGAAAATAGTGGAGAGTCCGACGCGGTTATCCGAGTTGGGTGGTTACGCAAAATGCATTCTTTAAGAATGATGAATTCCTAGAAGGTCAGTAGTTGTATCACGACGTCCAAGTATTTTCAATTGAACACGATTAGTAATAAAAGCTTCACTGTCGACAGTTCATACCATTCTCACAATGAGACATGACCATGAAGGGCAGTCAATGAAGAGATTTATGAAATATAGATTAGACAAGGCAAAACGACGAATTCTCATCTTATAGGCGAAGGCTAATTGAAAGCAAATGAGGAGTAATTATACGAAAATGGATACCTGCTTTTTGAATTTAGAATATAATTGATCTGGATAGATGAACTTTGAATATTGAATTGACTACTTCTTTTAGCATAATTGATATACTTATTTTGATATTTCAAAGGCGTTTAATCCGTTAAAACATAAGACATTTTAAATAGCACATTTTAAATAATACTAAATACTGAAATTTCACTCATAATTTGAAAATAATCTTCAAAGTATCCTACAATGATTTTCTCCAAATTTTCATTATAAAAGGAAAAGTATGACTATAGGGAAAGGCATTGCATCGCATATTGAATACCCATTAACAATTTTAAAATGAATTCTCAGGCATGCGAGTTAATCTTATATAATAAATGATGTGATAAATAGGGATTAATAGAAAGGTAAGAGTAAGTAAGCATGACTGTGTAAACACAATAACACACAACAAATTTATATTTTCCTGTCGTATTACAGTTCGGATACCACGTTTGCCACCTGGTAAATATACAGAGTACTTTTTAGAGTGCGTTCTAGATTCACGGCGGGTTGCGATAAAACTCATTGTGCATCCAACCAATGTAGATGTATTAGTATTCTTAGAAAATACTAATTAAATGACAGTTATGCTTAAACGTAGCTCTTTTACCACTATTACTGGTACTATTATCGCTTTCTTCACCCCTTATCCTTGTTGCTATTGTCTCAATTAAGGGCATATCAAAGATACTAACCTTTGAGAAATTAAATTTTAAGAAAGTTGCAAAGTACGTGCAATCTATGCAGAACAGTTCCACACAATTTTAGTGGCCTGTTCTAATATAAAATTGTTTTATTAATAGGATTAAATACTCTTCTTAAAGACCAATAATATGCAGTAATAATACCTCTGCCAACTACGAGTGACAAATTTCTTTCGAAGTAGGTGGCGGTGGAACGAATTATTTGTCCTAACGTACAAAAGAATTTCTTTACTACGAAAATTGGAACGTAATCAAATCATCTTCCAATAAATGACATATTACACACGACGATGAAGATGATTTATCGCCTTGCGTAATAAAATACGTTTAATATTGAATTATTTAGGCCTTGAAATTACACCAAAGTACCCAAGGGCAGCAAGACGTCGGTGGCTCCTTTTAGAGGGGATGCGTTTCAAATTCGCCTTCTCAAACCCTAAACCAGATCCCTTGCCGACCTTCCACGCGGCGAAACGGTCGCGGGTTGTGGGCAGAGGGCTACACTCCAGGGACTAGGGCAACTTGAAGCGGACGCAGCCCCCCTCGCGTTGCAGCAGCGAGCGCGTCGAAACCCGAGACAACCACCATGAAGACGTCAGCGGCGACCGGTCCGCGGCAAAGAGTGCATGACGAGTGCAATTGCGAAGCGTGAAAAAGACGTGCAGACGGACCACCGAGGAGTCGCCTGAAAACAATTCTTCATTTTTCAAGAAAACGACGTTCTACAAAAATGATGCACTAACTCTGCTTTTATGATAACCCCTATGTATTGGTTATAACTAGGGGGCGGATTTGAATGAAATATTTTTATTCTTATTTTAGAACAATGCCGTTTAGTATAGAAATTAATTGTGATATGACAAAAGAAAATGAACTTTTTTTTTGCATTTTTCGTCGATTTTGACTAATTAGTAACTTTTTTACATTTTCCGACACTTAATGCATTTTTTGCTGATTTCATCGATTTTAATATCACTTCAATGGCACTCGCTTCAATTAATATTTATGACATGCAACAAGTGTTCACCACAGAATTCCTGACTAGCCTATTCGATTTCTTCACCAGAAATTGTAATGTCAACCGTGGTGACAATGAATCTAGTGTTCATATAACGCCTATCCGTGCCATTATCAGTTCGGCAGATTTCGGGATAACTAATGACAGAGATTTCCTGGTAAATAACAGTCCAAACCAAAAGTCTGCAAGCTGAGTGCCCTTGAACGAATAGAAGATTCTCTGTTACAGGAATACAGGAATCTAAACAGGAATAACGAATAAAGATCCTCTATTACATCAGTATCGTATCCAACAGCTTCAGTTGTTCATCGGAACTGATTTTCATAACATTTTTACGCCATTTTTCTCTTATTTTAGGGCATTTTAAAAACATTTTAAGAGCATTTTATTGATAACTTTTGTTGATGTGTTAGGTCATCAAATCCGTAAATCCCGCTAAAGTCCGCCCCCTATGTGTAACAGATTCGGAATTCTTTTCTTGGTGTTAGTAGATGCTATTATTTAATACTAGGGAAAATTACATAACGAACCACAATTACACGTTTCGAGTACAGTATGCCACCCCTTCTCAAGTGCTTATAAACTTTTTTTTAGAGCACTTTAAAAGATGTGATATACTGCTAAACCTGGTGTTATTGAGATTCTAACTTTTGCTACTAAATTAAACCTATTCATACTAATGTATGATTTAACCTTTCAGTACCTCAAAATAATATTTCGTCTGCGGTAATGGAAAAAGACAAACGCTTTTATCTTATTGCAATATATTTTTAAATTACTTTTGAAGATAGAAAGTTTGCGAACATTTTTTGCCATTTCTACACATTACATTTAACCTAACTATTATAAAAAATTTCAGAAATCTAGAATATAAAAGAAAGTAATTACTCGGAGGAAAATGTTTTTTTGTCCCTCTTTGCCAAAACAGTATATTTGAACATATTTGTTCTAGCGTATATTGCTCTTTCTGGAGTTACTGTGAATCATGTTCAAAAGATAGTTAAAATGTTGCAAGTAAAACATCATATCCACTTTCATTGAGGGGACAAAAGCTACCACACTTTAAGTAGTTAGCTCTTTATATATATTCTGAATGTCAAATGTATGTTCGGCACGGTCGGATGTATCAACTTAATTTATATTGAAGTGTAGAGAATGTCAGATTTTGAATAAGTTATGTCTTGTCTTAAAAGTGAAGGCTTGTATACCTCAATCATGTATTACTACATAAGTTTGAAACAAGCACTTTCAACTTAGACCATCCTTATGGATCCGTGCGGAATTTGTGGTGGAAAAACGGGTTCATTCGGTTTTCTTGGAAGTTTTACAGTTTCCCATACTTTCCACAGCAACACTATTTCTTCATTCACATCTTATGAACCTATCAACATCGTTCACCCACTTCCAGGTTTTCCACTCACCCGCTTTAAGATTTTGGCGCTGGTATCATTAAATGATTGATTGACTAGTGATTCCTAGCGCGACAACTAAGGCCACAAGTGTAGTACTTTTTTTTATCGCGGTGGTTGGCGCTGATTTTCCCCGCTGAGTGGTGAGATCCGGCACTAACCTACACATCGGCTTTTTTCGGCGGGTTTCCCCATCCACGTATCTCCTATCAGCGAGACACCCAACCGGGACAAGTTCTCAGCTCTTGACTGGTCTCGCGGGATATGTGATAGTGTAGCGGATGTAAATCTGTGTATGTAAAAGGTGAGGATAGCGGAAGTGGGGAATGAAAGATCCGGCAGTCCTTGGCCCGTTTGTTTGAGTACTGCTCTGGAATTCGCCTGATGCTGATCGGATCAACCACGGAAACCTTCCTACCAGATCAGCCGGCCGCTACAATTCTTCTCCAGACAGCGGCTAATCGACCTGCTTATCTACCTAGAGCTAAACTCGCCACCGTCGGGGCTCGAACCCTAGAACCTCCCGGCCAAAGGCACCACAGTGACATTAACTGATAGCCTCAGCCACCTAAGTCGGTTGCTCATTTATCATTTCTGTTGCTCATTTCTCTTAACTTCATTCACCCGTTTTCAGGTATCACTTTAAGCTTCGACATTGGCGTAGAGAAGTTGCTCTAAGAAGGGACCTCTTTGATAGCTCGGGAAACAAATGAACGTGGTGAAGTCGTAGACTTCTGCGGCCAGAGTCATGTAATGATTTTGCTGTCCAGGTGACGCGCGCGAAGGCTGTGTTGCGGCGACATTTGTCGTGGCTTCTCAGAGCTGCTGTGTGTCGCACAACAGCTCTGAGGAAGACCACGACAAGATGGTCGAAACGTCAGCAACACAGCCTTCACGCGGCGTCACCTGACAGCCAAGATCATTTACAAATGAACGTGGTGCAAGGTGATGACATTTTACGAGATACTGATGAAGCCATTTACCTATCAGCCAACTGTACACGAATGCACTGACAAAATGAGTGCGTGAACAAAACCTGCAGTTATTGCGAGCACTGGCCAGCAGTGGCCTGCTGTCAAAACGGTCCCTTCTTATAGTAATATTTCTGTAACAGGGATGTCCAACATACAAGGCCTCCAGAGCCACGATTAAAACGTTAATATGGTCAATATGGAATTTTTAAAACGTGAATATGACCACATACTTTCATTTCTCGGGCGATCCACACCTGACTTCCCCGCCTTGTTGATCTCGGCACTTTGCACGGCTCTGAAACGGGAAAGGCGTGGAGAGGAGGAGATGGAACCATGCGTGATATCAGCCTGCACAACGCAGTGGATCATATTGGGATGATTTAAAATTACTGAATTTACTACAAAAAATCCTTAAATATAAACTTAACCTATTTCTACATTAAGGGGTGTGTTGACACTGGCAGGACTCGTGCGTTAGGCACCCAATGGGTAGACGACATGGACTTTCACTTTTGACAAATAACCATTCGCGGGCCACAATAAATGTGACCGCGGTCTGCCAGTTAAGCAACCCTGCTCTATGTCATCCGATCCAAGACCGTCCCCTTTGCATCTCCATCCCCTGGCGACTGCCGGCGCACGCCGCGCCGTCGCTGCCACTCACCTCATGCGCCGCAGCTGGGGCGTCTGCGCAGTGCTGTCGTGCACACGCACTTGCGACGGCGCCACCTCCTCGCACTCGCTGTCGTCCAGATCTGCAACACGCACCGCACGCATCGCTTAGGCCGCCGCCTCCAACGCGCCTTCCGCGGCCGCCGGCGGCGGCGCTGCGCTCGCGGCAGGGCACGCAGTACAGACTCGGTTATAAACTCTTTGTTTTTAAGGTCGCTTTTCAACATCTAGGTCATAAGCGACCACTTTGATTTTTAAATTGTTGATTGATTGTTTGATTTTTTCGTGTTTCCGGGCGCGTCAACTGCTTTGGTCATTAGTCCCGTTAGTGTAGTGCATGTTTTTCTCCGGAGATGGCAGTGATCTTCCCCGCTGGATGGCGAGGACAAGCTCTAAGCTCCCAACCGGTCTCCCGGAATATGTGGTAGTGTAGTGCATGTTAGTGTAAGTGTGTGTGTGTGTGTGTGTGTGTGGAAGGGGAGAGGATAGGACAAGGAAGAGGGAGGACAGATCGCGCGCGGTCCGTGGCTCGTTGGTAGGGTGCTGCTTCGGCATTCGCCTGGTGTTGATCGGAGAAACCACGGAAAACTACCGATCAGAGCAGCCGGCCGCTGGAATTCTCCTCCAGACAGCGACTGAATTCGACCTAGCTGAAAAGCTAATGTCGAAAACCCTGCCGTCGTCAGGACTCGAACCTAGGACCTCCCGGTCAGAGGAGCTGCAGTGACATCAGTTAATGCACTGAGCTACCGCTCCCTTTTTTTTAAACTGTAGGGAGAACACGTACGGACAACACAAACACACAGTACATCCATGCCCAAGGTGGGATTCGAACCCGCGATCCTCTGATCTGAGACCGCTACTGCACTACTGACTTAACGATTTGGGCCATTGGATAGGCTTGTTATAAACTTTGTCAGGCTTTGATCTTTTATTTTTACGACAGAAAATCGTTTTTCGATAAATGTTTTACATAAAAATACAATACGACTGTAATATATTAAAATATGTGATACATAATGAACATTTATTTATTTTTTGACATTTTAACTCCAGGCTGAAGATGGAAATAATTATTAACGAAACATTGCTATTGCTATTATGTACCACATATTTTAAAATATTACAATCATATTGTATTTTTATGTAAAACAGTTACCGAAAAACAATTTTCTTTCTTTAAAATAAAATACCAAATACAATCTGACAAAGTTCATAAACTACAGTCAGAAAAGAAAATAATTTTAATAGTCTCGGTTATACCACGGCGTAAGATAACAGATGGGTGAACTTGCTGCTTTTCGGCAATTACTTCGTAAGAAGAGAAAGAATTGTAATCATGCATCGGAAAATGGCGAATTATCTACACACAAACTCTTATTGGTAGGCCCTGCTAACGAAAAATGGATAAATTTTGTTCCTATAAATAGTAAATTATTTCCTCAACACACTATGTGGTAAGAATTTGTTTTATTTATGTAACCTTGATACTGAAAAATTGATTGGCGGCAAAACATGTGTCTGTCCGTCTGTGACCAACGCTACCATCTGAACCGTTCAGTCGATTTTCACCAAAATTATTATTTCCGAATCGATTTAAATGATCTTTGAGTTTGAAACGGATATATTGACTTTGGAGGATAGTTTTTATAAATCCTCAGCACTTTTAAAAGTTTCTAAAAAATGGCTTCAATTTTTTATTGAACTTCATCGTCGGATTGCGTACAAGGTGCTTAAAACAATAGTGCAGATGTCATTTTCATTGAAACCCCTGATATTTCGAAAATTGCCAAAGTTGCATCTTGCCACAACTACAATCTTAAAGATAGAGATTTTTTCTTTATATATTGTTCTGACATTCCGCCTATTAGAGAAAATTTGCATGACAAATTATGCTACTAGAATTTTTAAAAAATGCCATTCCAAACTTCGGTATAAAGAAATTTAAACGAATTATTCTTGTATAGTAGGAATTTAATTAAACACGTCATAAAACTGAACAGAACGGGCTTTTTGATTTTTGGAATTGTAAGTTGTTGATTTTCGATGTTTTGACCTCACTTTTAAACTATCAGATAATTCATTTTAATAGCCTCCTATGATTTTCGAGATGATTTGTGTCCATCCATACAAAATTATTTTTAGAGAAAACATTGGATTAAAAGAAATTACTCTTGAAAACTACAAGTGCACTCACTAAACTGAGCCTTTGTGGATGGTGAAAGAATACAGTTTGCAGAGCGATGTATCCTTTGTGATGATCAAATGTTTTCAAATCTGTCAAAAAAGTCGACGCTACTATCCTGGACTGTCAAGAAGAATTTTATGTCGGTCGGTACAAAGTATCAAAGCACGCTGTAAGAATACAGAAGTGTACCAGCTTGGTGGATTTTTCTACGTTTATGTAAACTCTTGAGGTTTCTACCTCGCTTTCCTGTTCATTGCACTGGAATCTAATTGGATATCTAAGTAAGGCGTCTTGTTAGAAGTATTCAATGGGATTAGCTAGACTGAAGTTGACACACTCTCTTCCCCTGTCACCCAAACGAAGGCCTTTGCTCGGGACAGTTCTGCCGTCGGAAGCGAAAGAATGTTCACTAGCTGTGTTTGTTTAGTGGAATTGATGCCGCTGTGAATCCTTGCAATGGGCGGGTCTTTCGTATCTGCTATTGGCGAATCTGCGCTTGCTGTAGTATTCACGGCGTTGGCTACTGAATGAAGTTTTTCAAGTTACGCGCTTGTGTCCGTGAAGGGTTCCATAAAATTTTGACATGCGTTACAGTTTTAACTGCCCAGGTCACCGTATCTCAGATTTAATCGATCGCCAAAGAGGCCTACAATGCCATCTGACCAGCTTTACCCTTCTTGGATTGGCCGACCGATCTTACATCATGTCCTGAAAGAGCTCAGAAGACCAGTTTTACCCGCTTGAATGTCCTGCACAATGAGTTGTTCCTACAACCGTTCCCCGAAAACGCTCACAGATAGCCAAATTTCCATTCCCAAGTTTATCGATCAACGGGGCTCATACAATTTCGGGATCCTTGACAGTTTTAACGGCCCGGCTAGCGTATCACGTAAGAGCCAGGGATGACCATTGATCTGCACAATTCGCTTACATGTCTCGATAGCCGACATTATTCATCTGGGTGATGTGACACATGTTTAACCGTACCCCAGTGAGCGTCAGGCGACAAGTTGTAAGCGTCCTAGTTTACCGCGACTTAGACTAAACTGAATACGTTTCAGGCTTTCGTTCAGGTTTCACCTGCACAAGCTTAACATATCTGTAACTCTGTACAGGCTAATGCGCACAAACGTTCTGAATGCAGTCAAACAAAAACCTGTATCATGAAGAAAATTAAGATGACCAATTACCTTCGTGATAGTAATACTTTCGCAGTTGCACCCACAGACTCTCCCGAGTATGAGAATGAACGAAAAATGTGAAATTGCCATGTTTTCATCAAATGAATGGACCTGGATACTGAATTATTCTTCGCTACTGAATTGGGTTGTTTAGATTACACACTTCGTACCTGTAATAAAACATCTTTAATTCGCAAATACTTTTTCTTTTTTTTTTTTGTAGTGCTCCTTCCTTTGCGACATTTACGCAACGAAATTCTTAAGAGGTGATTCATGGTTTTCCTGACCAATTACAATATGATAAAAGATGATTTACATAATTGTATGCTATAGAAACATGAGGTGAAAGTATTCATGACTTACGCAGAATTCGAACCCACAACCCTACCTAAAAACGGTTGACACATCAGCTGAGTTCGTTATTTAGGTGGTAACTGATATAATAAGGCATTTTTGAGCTTAGGAAGAAACATTCCTAACGATATTTCTCTCAACAAGCACATAAATGCCTACACTTACGAGACTAACGTGAGCATAAACATAATGCAAACAAACCTTCGTCGGTATTGTAATGCGCCACAACACTATCTCGCATGAATGTATTTTTAATTACTGGAGTCTGTATTTGTAACATTAGTGATACGAAATGTTTATAATTTATAACAGCATGGCCATAAAAATATAAATAGAACTTGTAAATAAATCTTCTAAAACGTATTAAAACAGCATAAATATGTATAAAAAGCATGAGATAAGCATGTTAGTTAATACTTACAAATATTTATTTTTAATAAACTAGTAGGATAGATATAGTTAGCGAACCATGAAATGTAGTTTCGAGGCATGGCGTAGGGTCTGCATCCGCCCGGGTGCCACACTTCTCACATGCAAGCACGGACCGACGCATCGGTCTCATGAATGTAGATATGGTGGCAATAATTGCACATGCTGTACGTATTATTGAATTTTCCCCAACACACAGCATTAACAGTCAAGTGATGTAAGAGTCCGATAGTATTCCGCCGAATATTTGATGTTCTGTTCCAATCTTGGAGAATAATACAAAGAAAATTTGTTGAAAAACATGGTGTTATTAAACTCGTGGAGAATAAAAATGCTTCTCCTAGGAACTGAAGAAGATATTTTTTCTCTAAAACAACACGAAACTGTAATGGAGTTGTTTCTGAATGTCCTTCGTGAATTTGCAGATAAGATCTTCAATAATTTTTCATCGTTATGATAAATTTTTGAATAAAAACTCAAAATTTCATTTTTAATGAAATTCACTGGCATTCTATACAAACATGAAAGATTGATGCATCATCTGACTTCCCAACTCAGGTGTAAACGGTCAAAAGATATTTTGAGCATAGGTAGAAAAATTGGTAAAGTCATTTATCTCAACGAGTACAGTAAATGAGCTTATGAACAAAACACATAGAGTGTGGAGCGGGTAAAACAGATATATGGGATATCTAAAAGTATAAATACATTCTATAGGCACGTATCAACTAACATTCTTTTGTAATAAGATGGAAGATGCAACCTTCAAATTGACATGTTACAACATGACATTAATGACCATAAAACAAAATAGCAAATCAAAAAGTTAATTACAAACTCAGTCATCTCATTTTCCCAGGATCTGTGTTCACAACTTCTTGCTCCGGGTTCTTCAATTTAATATGACTTTTACTTTCAACGCAGATTGCCCCGCGACGAAGGAACCCAACCGCGCTTTGATTCCGCTACCTGATCCAATATTTCGTTCATTGTCCCGCGCTCATCGATTCCCCACCTGCGCTCGCCGGGCGTCTGATGTTTTCTTCTCGGCGAGCGCGCGGGGCATTAGAGGCTAATGTAACGAATTCTCGCCCGGTTCGGGACGTCGTTCATGATCGACCGTGGCGATGGTCCCTCCTCGGGAGGCGGTGTCGGCGGTCCAGTGGCAGGGGCACGACCCGGCTAATGGCTTTGGGAAGGGGAGGGGGTGGGAGAGGGGGAGGGGAGGGAAACGGGAGCTCCCGGGTCTCCACGCCTGAGCAGGCGCACGACCACCGCGCTTAATGGCCGGTAATTATCCCCTTGATTACTTTAATTGCGGCGTGACGGCGGTCGTGCGGCCGGCGAGCACGACCTGCAGGCGACGACGCCCCCCCTCCGGCGGGGTGGCGCGGGGGACACGCGCGGGGTGGACAGAAGGGCTGTGGAGGCCCCGCCCACTGTGTGTTCGGTCGTCATTGCACCATGTCGCTTCTTTAGTTTTTTTTCTTGGGGATAGATAGATACGATAGATGGACGCTGGATAAGGTAGATAGATTCATTGGTTAGTGTTTCCGGACCAGTCAACGGCTAATGTCTTTAATCCAGTAAGTACAGTGTATGTTTTGTATGGTAGTAGGTGGCGATGATCGTCTCCCGCTGGATGATGAGATTCGGCGCCGGCCCACATTTTGTTTATTTATTTATTTATTTATTTTACGTAAAAAACAGTTAAAAACTGCGTATGACGTGCTATGGGAAAAGTGAATTGTGTGCACATTTTCAAAATTCTGTGATCCCTACACTAAGTCATATACTACTTAAATTTTGAATGTTGAAAGAGAAAAAACTCCCATGTAGTAAAATCTATTTTCAAGGATAAATAAGCAATAAATTTTGAATTTTGAAAGGAGAAAAAAACAAAAACTCCATGTAATAAAATCTATTTTCAATCACTTTGGCTTGCTGTATGTTCCTGAACCAGGTATCTCCCACCACCGAGGCACCTCCCCAGGCGGGACAAGCTCTACGCTTGCGATTGGTTTCCCGATGTGTGTGGTATTGTAGTGAATGTAAGTGTAAGTGTATGTAAGTAAGGGGTGTGGTTATGATCAGGAAGAGGAAGGAAATATCGCGCGAAGTTTGTGGCCCGTTCATTAGGAGTTCGGGATTCGCCTGGTGTTGAACGAAGAAACCAAGTAAAAGTACCGGCCGTTAGAATTCTCCTCCAGATAGCTGCAGAAATTGACCTTGCTATCTAGCTACTATCGAAAATCCTGCCATCGTCAGGGCTCGAACCTTAGGACCTGCCGGTCAGAGGCATTCCAGGGACATCAATATATGCTCCGCTGAGTTCTTGGTCGTCTTTGAACTTATTCTGTCGTTCCTATTTAATTTTTCCCGAGGGATAGAGTATCTACACCTGTTTACATGGTTATCTTGAAATATGTGTGTCTTTCGTTATAACATGTGTTGGCGAACACTGTCTCTTCTTTGCTAAGTTCACTACCTCTCCCCAACTGTCTTTAGTTTCCCCACTTCCGACGAACAGTCACGAAAGACTTGGACGACTTTTACTTCACAGGTTTTGCTCACTATGTACGGATTCGGCTTCCCCTCATGCGCATTTTTTCTTTGTTTTTATATTTTCTCTTTCCCATGAAATCAGCCTCAATTTCGCTTTTCATGCCATTGTCTTTTTCATTTCATTTGTGACTTACGTTCTGCATACTCAATACTTGCATCCCTTGGCACTTCTCTCTTTATTAATTTCTTGACGATGTTTTATCATCAAAGTTGTTCATACTTTTTCTCTTCTTTCGAGTTTTGTATTTCATTCACTAATATTAGATTCCTGTAATTAAGGACAATTTAAGCTCTATTGTTCTTCAATGATTTCAAAGAAGTGTTTGTACCATAGTTTTTATTTTACAAAACACAAAGTTTCACATTTTAACTTTTAAATCCATTTTCAGTAAAACTATAATATACTTTAATATTTTAGAATGTTAGTAGAAAAAGCATTGGGTCGTATAAAATTACAGGAAAATAGAGGCTCGCCTTGTATATATTTATAAAATCTTAATGAATAAATTACCGCATTTTCCTACTGTATTTTAGTTTAATGTTTCACCAACGTTTATTTTTCATTATTTTTGGGGTAAATGCAGTATCTGTCTCACTTTTTACACACTCCTCTTATTTTTCACTTCTTTTGTCTTTCGTGATTGAATTAATTGGTAATGCAGTCCCTTCTTTGAAATGGTCACTCTCTTTTCTTCAGTTTCTTCACTTGCGAGAAGGGGGAGGGCAAGAAAAGGCTTCCACGATTGTGCTTCGGAGGCTTCGGCTGCACTGTGTGAAACGACCGCCCCTCAACCGCCCGCCGGATATCGTGGAGTGGGAATGTCTTTGAAACTGTAATGTATCTCAATTTTTGTATAGCGAATTTCGTTGTTTCAGACCAAAGCAGGTAACGTCTGACAAAAGCATTTTATTCCATTACTCCAGCCATCCGACAGCCCTCCAGCCACCCGGGTGGGGTGGGCTGTTGGTAGCATAGATGCATTTCCCCCTCGAAAATATAGAGTTTTTATTTTAGATACTTCCTCTCTCTTTTGTAACCAGTCATGATATTCGATGTCTGAAGATAAAAGTATTAACCTGGATATTACTGGAAACTGTTGCAGTTCGTGTTATCTCATGTACACATTCATCCAACACTTTTCTCCCTCCACTGCTCCCTGCTGCTCCTTTTGCCTCTGCTAGTGCTTTTCATTAAAAACAATATGTTACGAATTATACAAGGCTTCGTTAAACCAATCCTTAGGAGATTTATTCAGAGCCAACATTTCAATCAGATAAAATAATTGTCATCATTTCTTTCATCGAACTGAACACCCACATGGGAATTTGGAATAGTAGCGGCTCGTGAATTACTTTCCTGGATGGGCCCAAAAATTCAAAAACACAAAAAATGTGTACATAGTAGTGGCGACAGGTGAGTTAAATTGACTTTTCCTCACAAGATAGTCATAATATTGAGAGGTGGTCGGTATCTTTCCTCTCCCCTTATGTTTCCAGATGTATGACTGTTCACCACATGTACATTTTAATATATCTGGGTAACGAGTAATAATTATAAATAAAAATACATATTAAAAACCAGCTAAACTGGATCATGCTTTTTCGTTTCAAGCGTATTTTAGTAGCTGAACATTTTTCCTTCACGATTAACCACTTTGTTAATTTTTGTGATGTAACTGAAGACCAGAAAACACCGACATTTAAACTAAATCATTAATCGAATTCGAACCGTACAGCTGGCGTTATAACGCTAGTTTTAAGTCTACTCTCGCCATATTCATCAAAAACAAAACTCGCTTTTAGGTGTATCGTATCAGATACACTGTTTTGCTGTCAGCGCGACAAAGGTAGCAGACGCGGAGCCCAATAGAAGCCTTCGTTCGCTGCGTACAGGCGCTCCAGGCCTCACAAGCACTCCGCGCTGCTTTTCATGTAGCCTTTCAGCCTGCGGCGAGAAGCGAGCGTGAGAGGGCGATGCTTAAAGCCTCGTTGCAACCACGGCTCTTTTCGAGAGCGCAGCCGTGGCGACCACGTTAAAGATGTTCAAATGCGTATCGAAAAAAAATCTTGATTTCTCCAACATTGGAGTACCTATCAAATAAAGTACTTTGTTATTACGGTTTAAACAACCACTCATTCGGATAAAAAGGCAGAAGGGGCAGCAAGGAGGGGCAGACAAAAATTAGTCAGCCCTTAGGCACGCGCTGCCCTTGATCCAACATCTCTAGTCATGCTCATAACGTTCTCCGACATACGCCAACGATTGCGGGGACAGATTGATTTATTGGCGAAGTATATCGTGTTTTTGAGCATGTCAACTGTTAAGTCCCGTAAGTGTAGGGCATGCTTTTCCTCGGGAAGTGGCAGTGATTTTCCGCCGCTGGATGGTGAGATCCTGCGCCGACCTACATGTCAAGTAGCGGAGTTTTCCCTAGTAGGTGTCGCTCACAAACAGGGCACGCCCTAGATAGGACAAGTTCTAAGCTCCCGTCATTTTTGGTAGTGTAGTGCGTGTTAGTGTTCGTGTGTGTGTGTGTGTGTGTGTGTGTGTGTGTGTGTGTGTGTGTGTGTGTGTGTGTGTGTGTGTGTGTAAAGGGTGAGGATAGGTCAAGGAAGAGGATGGAGAGATCGCGCGCGGTCCGTGGCCCGTTTGTTAGGGTACTGGTCCACAATTTGCTTGGTATTGATCTTAGAAACCACGGAAAACTACCGATCACGGCAGCCGGCCACTAGAATTTTCCTACACACAGTGGCTGAGCTCGATTTAGTTGTGTGTCCAATGTCGAAAAACCTGTCACCGCTGCTTCTCAAACGCTTGTACCTCCCGCTCGCAGGCACTGCAGTGACATAAGTTGTTGCCCTGAGCTTCCGAAGCTGGTCGCGCGGAGACAGAGCTCTCCTTACTTCCCGAGAGGGAATGCCCAAAAGATCTTCACCGATCACAGGAATCGGATGTCGAGAAGCCTTAGCGCAAACCAGCCAAATTGCGATTAACTTCCCTCTTGCCCTTCGTGGGTCACGACCGCCTCCTCCATCCACTTCCCCGAGCGCCGTCTCTCGGTCTCTGGACGCAGCAGCGGCTGCAACCGCGAGCGGCGCTTCCGGCGGCGGAGGCGAGCGGGCGAGCGGCGTGCGGCGGCCGACAGCTGCCCCGGGACCCAAAACGCCCAGTTCCTCTGCACAGTGGCATCGCAGGCAGATCTTACGGGGTGAGTGGTTATGAGAATTGATATTGAATTGACGCGATGTCTTTTCCTGTTCCTGCTCTTTGGCGCGACAGCTCCCTACGGGCCTTGGCCGGCCAGCGGTGACCCGGCCTCTTGAGCCATGGGATAAGGGGTTCGTGCGGTTAGCACGAAGACATCGCCTTCACCGTGTGTACTGGTTTTCTTAACCTTAGGTGGGCTTTCTCATCGTCGCGCAGCAATAGATACTGGGACATTTGTAAGGAAAGCGCACAGGTATAGTTTGCCGCGGAATGTGGAAAGTGAGCACGCTAACCAAAGATCCACCGAGGGAGGCGTACGCGACGTCTACTATGGCCATTACACACACAAGTGTAGCTTTGATTGATGTTTCCAGTCAACTGGTATGGTCAATAGTCCGATAGTGAGGAGAATGTTTTACGCCTGAAGGTAGCGGTGCTCTATCCCTGCTGGATGATGAAATCAGACGCCGGCCTACAATTGATTAGCGGCGGGAATTCCTCTTCCCTCTTCGGGTTTGTCCTCGGTGGGATAAACTGAAACCGACTGGCCTCCCTGCACGGTAGTGTAGAGTGTGTAAGTGTTCGTGGAAGAGGAAAGGATAGGTCGAGGAAGAGGAAGGAAACAGCGAACCTTCCGGCCAGACCGGCTTCAGATTCAGCGGCAATACCGGCTCTGAACAGACCTCAGCCGGTATAAAGGGTGATACACGCGGTACAGTTTTCTTACAGATTGTCATACAGTTTCTGTATAGAACTTCAAGATCCCAAACTAGAAATATAAAACTCAAATGGCGTGCATACACGGTCTGTACGTTTTCGGTACGAACTCGTATGAATCGCCATAAGACGCCCTAGGGGTCAACAGTAACAACTGAATTGCGCAGTTCGAGTAGGTCCGAGAACTTTCTGGGGGTTTTGCATGCGTAAGGCTGTGTAATGTTTAAGTATTAATTAACTATGAGGAACATAGAGAAGAAAAAATAGGAAGGGAGGAATAGGGAAGGGGATAGTTTATTACACTCTGGCGTCACACAAACGCACCTTGACACATCTAACCCCAAAATCGAAATGGCCAATTACCGGCACGGCGGGTAAACAAATCTGATAGTGAACGATTCTGCCTCTAGAGGCGCTTGAGTGAAACTGTAAGCTTTCTGCATGATAAATTACGATCATGCTCAAAAGTTTTTCATGCAGAAATCGTGCAGTCTGGACTGCACGTTTTCTGTACACGTGCAATCTGCACGAAAACTGTACCGTGTACACTAGCCTTCGGTAGCGAATGGTATATCTCGGGAGATAACTGTGTGCCTCCCTCCCTCCCTCTGAAATGTGAATCCCATCGCCCTCGCACACTGCGGGTTTGTGACAACTTTCCCTTTTCTACCCTTATCTCCTTCAGTTGGGCACCGCTCCTGCAGGGAGAAGCTCATGGTTCCCGAAAGGTCACGCGACTAGAGCGGAAGTGTAAACACGTAACCAAGAACCAGAGCAATTAACCATACTTTTAACACATACATATAATAATTTCGAAAATCAGTTCCTGCGCACCATCACAAATGCCCCATGGTACGACTCCAATGCACAACTCCATAAAGAATTCCAGTTAGAACCGATTACCAACATTTTTTTTATCCATCACTTCTTTCAAAACATACCAAATATACCCAAAACTAAACCCGCTAAGATCTGCCAAAACCCAACTCACAAACCCGCATTAAAAATAAATTTCTTTCCATACATCTTAAATAAATTCTCAGATCTCGATCCCAAGTAGAGATATTGTACGAAGATACCTCTACCACCCTAGTAGCAAAGTAAGTTATTTTAAGATTATTTGTAAGATATTGTAAGTGATTGTAAGTACTTATAAGCAACTATAACACATGTAGAGTGTATTAACACGATCTTTGTATTGATCTATCCAAAAGGAAATGAATAAAAACAACAATAATATTTAATCCGGTTAAGCTATCCTTTCGCGTTTTGGGCTCCATTCTGTTCCACTGTGCGCGCTGGCGGAGAGCGGGCGCGTCGTTCAGCTGAGTTCGCGATTGATGCTTCGTGATGCGGGCGATCGCTCGACAGCGAGTTCGAAGAACTGCCCTCGACTTTGTCCACGATCCCATTTCCGTGAAAGGTACTTGACGGAAAAACGGTTCGCTTCAGATAATCCGGCAGGAAGGTGGACTCCTCGAACTAACAGGACTCAAACGGTTTTTCTTGTATCAGTTGCTTCACTGCAAGTTTTTAATTTAGTGAAAGTGTGTGGTCAGAATGATTACATTTGCAAGACTAGGAAATAAAGAGGTAGTTTTACATCAGCTGTTTATTCAAATATAATTGTAATACTGATATACCGGTAGATATTTCTGGGAATGAAACAGTAATGCAAGTTGTCAAGTCTTCCAACATTTTCAGTTAATTGAAATTACGAACACCTTTGATTGCTTCACCAGTATCATCAACAGATCTGCAGTTAATAGCATTTTGGGCAGACGTCTGGGTCTAAAATTCTACACTTCAATTTCAGAACTGATGATGAATTTGATGATGATTTCTAAGCTTTCTAAACCTTATCATTCCACACCTTTAACCTGTGGTCAAAACGTTATCAAGTTGCATAAGCAAATGACTGTAAACTACACCTTGTTCACTCAGGTACTTACTTACCATTCATACTCTAGTATAGAGCAAATTTTAAAAAATGGTTTTAATATATGTTACGTTTTGGAACAACTAATAAAATAAAATTCATTGAAACAAATGAGGTTCTGCAATATGGGCGATGGCTGATGTCTAGAAGCGACCGGCGAGGGATCCAAAAAGCGACAGGCAACATAAAACCACAAATAATGATGACTTGCGGGTTGTTGTAAGTCACGGGTGCTTGCATTGAAGCAGATGGAATGACACTGCTTGGAACAACAGAAGGGTGCGTTTTACTGGATCAGCTGAAAATTAAGACAAAGTAAAACTTCAAATGTTTCCAATAAGTTACACTATCTTCAAGAAATAAGGTGGGTGAGGAGAGTGTATTGCAGATAAAGAGATGATCTATTTTTATCTGCAAAATTCATCTGAAAGTTGTTATGCCGACTTGCTAGCAGAAATTACAAGTTCCTTTAGCGGTAGTGAACACACGACCTCAATAATGCAAGAGAGAAGAATAATGAATGAAAAGGTAGGTTCACTTTTTTACTGTCACGTGTAGTCCTAAAGAAGGATGATACCGAGTCTTTATTTTATCTTGCAAGCGATGTCTAGGAACAATTGGCTTTGTTTTGGCAATTTGACAATGCGTGAAATATCTCTCTCTTTTAGAGGCCTTCCAGCAGTCGCGTGCCCTGAGATTTCGGGATGAGAGATGCGGCTATTTTTGTTGGAAGAAAGAGAAAGCACTTATTATGTAGGTTTCGTCTCTTTTGAAAACCGCAGACATGAAAACATTGGTGAGAGAAAAATTATTCGGGTCATCTATATAAGATTCAGACAATTTATTGAATTTGCCCCAACAAAGATTATTTTTTGGGAACATACAAACACGTGTTCAATATTAAGTACATTGTACATTATATATAAACCCCCAAATCTGCGATAATAATATTGGATTTATTCAGTATTTGCGAATTTGTCCAATTTACAGAAATCACAAATGTCTACACACTATTATTTATAAAATTCATTACTTAATAATTTCGAAAATACTCATTACCTATTTGATTTTTTTACTAAACACAGTAATTATAACTTGGAACAGCAGCAATTTACCACCAGAACAAGAGTTATTTCCTTTAAAAAATCCATTTCCAGACTCCATCTTGCCATTAATGGCTTTCGTCGCGTGGCAACAGATCGTAAGTCCTCAAGCGAATACTTTCAGCTCGAAACTTACAGCAATCATACGCGACCGCCACTTCTAAGCGACGTGTGTGCAATTCTCGCGAGAAACGAGTCCGAGTTCGAATTCGATTCGCATTTTTTCCATCCGCTTGCTTCACGCAACCCTCGGGTTGGACCTTCATTACGATCTTGAACCGCCTATTACTTAAGCGTTATCTCCAGCCTCTCACATACTTCCAGTGCAGCCATTTCGCATCCAGGCCTCAACGCGGATTAAAAAAGAATTGCTTGCGTTTAGTGTACGCAGGGCAATAACTCGTTCTCGCTCACAAGCAAGTGATACCCTGTTTGTGCAATAGCCTGATGTACTTGGTGGGGTCATAATTGATATCTCAAATGTTTACGAAAAGTGCTATTCTGAAAAGACAGGTTACATTTTGACTTGCTACGTACTATGTCTTTTAACATATGGTAAGTAATAATAAAAAAGAGTACTTTACCATGTCTGATTTTTTTTTAATTCGTCATTGATTTCACAGATCTCAATAGTGAACGAGTATCCTTTCTACTACGTCAATATGAATTGAGAATTTTCGCCGATATTGCATGGAGTGTATAGAAACGTAATATCAGTATTCTTCCAAATATGGGCCCTTTATAGAAAAAAAATCAGTTCATAAATTATATTCCGATACATAGTTTTAAGTTAAGGTGGATAACCTAACTTCCTGATATAGGTCATTGTAACATATGTGTCCCGATCTAGGTAAAATATAACATTTAAATTACATTTTCAGAAACGTGTTTACAATGAATATATTTTATTTTTTTTTTTTTTAGAAACTTCTGAACGGAAACATATTTAGATGTTCGATTTTCTGTATAGGACGTATGTCGTACTCTCTTCTAATTCTTCTAGTTTTTCTTCTCGCGATACAATCTCAAGTATTCAGCTACTTCCTTCTATTGTCCTGCGAGAATATAGACTTTCGGAAATAAATTAACAAGATTAGAAGCTCATATCCCAATTCTCAAACCGTCTGGAAACAGTATTTCAAAGCTCGCAGCAATACACTTAGCACCAATTCATGTATAACTTCCTGGTATGTGGGGCAGGATCACTCTTCCTTTCACCTAGGAATGGGCGTTATGGTTTGTTAGGCTGCAAACTCAGGTAAAAACGACCTGTTTCCGCCCGGGATCGAACCGGGGACCTTGCGCGTGTGAGGCGCACGTGATAACCACTACACTACGGAAACTTGATTACGAGAAAGTCTCATTTCTTCACGCCAAGATTACTCTTTTTCACCTTGAAATACTGGGTATGAAAACAGAGTAAGCTTTCAGGGACAATATTAATCACTATGGAAAATAATAAATGAAACGCTGTGTGTTAATTAACCAACTGCTATGGTTCCCAATTGGGGATCTCACAATCAGACCTTTCTTATGGTGGTGTGATACTGTGTACTTACAAATTTTATGAAACTTACGAATTTTATTTCTTTAATAAATGGAAACATCCTAAACGAAACATATATGCATTTTTAGCAAAACTCACACAAAACTAGTTGCATAGGGCGACTCATATCACATTTCTGACAAATACAATGAATATTTAACTAATGACAATATGGTTGTATTAAAGCAACGACTACAGCTACATCAAATGCACATTTAATATTTCAACAACTGTGCAAATCCTCCATCAAATCATTTCAAACATAGCAAACATTGTTCAATTCTTGACACATTCTCACTTCGAAAGAAAAGTAAAAATTATTGCTGCGTGTATGACTAACTCAAGCTTACCAATACTAATTCAAGTTCAATCTACGATGGCTGGACTTTGGCTACGTAGTGATATCAGGGAAGTTAAAGATCACGTGATCTAATGGATTTCAACGAGAATGAAGGATGTGTTGACACGGAGGAAAACGAAAACGTGGCAAAGATAGATTAGAAGACGAACGGAGACATAGAGCGTTTGATGTTTTCCTTCAACTCTCAGATTACCCCGGCTTTTATGGGCCATAGCTATATTCCGTATTCTGGATATAAGCTGCTGAAGGAAGAACATGAATTTCCCACTAGAATGGTGGAGAATATATTGGTCGTAAAGGGTCGAATGTGTTTATCAGGGCTCTTTGGGTAAACAAGCATGAAACGGAACTTTATTTTTATGTCTTTGAGACCTGTGTCCAACACGCATTTTAGCACAGAACTTGTAGCTCTAGTTTATACAAGGTGGTTTACTAGTTTCACATCTAATCTGAAACAAAGGAGTACGCACTAAATTGTAGAAATCAATACAAATAATTTGTTTGCATCAAGTAAAAGAACAAAATTAATACTGTAAATTCAACTTTAAATGCAAGATTATTGTACAGATTATATTATTAGAGTTATCGTCAAGAAGTATAGTTGGGTACACAGCAATACAAGCAGATTGCTAATGAAATATTTATTCGCTAACGTAGGCTCCCAGTGATCGCAAATGGAATTATAAGTAGACAACCTAGACTGGTGATACTTATAAAATCCTTCAAATAACTTTAGGCAACATGGTATACTTCTATACAATAAAAAATATTGAGTTCAGATTTTCTAAAGGTTTATTCAATTCGATATTTAAACGGCAATTTCGTACAGAGTGAACTATTTATGAGTGATTGAGTTGTAGTGAGTGTTGAAGAGTGTTTAGTGAACATCAACAGATGTTGCAATAGTTAGTAATCTTCTCTCTTTACAAGTAACATTTCAATTTTCAGTAAATTAAATGTATTCAGTACGGTTTGATTATTTTAACGGTCATACGAAACGTATTAGATTTTCTACGCAGTCCGTTTTCCTAAGTTAGCAATAGTCAAAGCCATTTTCGATTTTATCGAAACATTGTCCGGTCCTACAATATTCTTCGCGAGATCACAGTTCCTATTGTAGCGTCGTGTCGCTAAAACAGCGTGGACACGTGGCGCGATGTGCACCGGATGCGTAGACAAAGGTAGAAGCTATGACGCACGGGGTTTTTCTGACAGGGTGTGCGCATCGCTATGGCGGAGGCAATGGAGGCGGCGGGCAGCGTCGCGAGGGGGTCATGAGAACAATACCTCTTCCTTCTTTGTGATCCTGGAGGCAGCAGCGTAGGTCGTTCGTGTGAGGTGTGAACGTGCAGGCGGCGCAAGGAGCCGGCAGTTATTGTCGTGACTAGTGAGACGTGTAGTCGGTCTCAGGGCAGGCGGTACTACGCACGGCGAAACATTAGGTAGTATGTTGCGGTGTGGTAGCCGTTGTAAATATCTCTCCTAGCAATGGGGTCTATTTAGTTAGTTAATTGTATACAGTGCATTGGTTATTTGTGACTACGGTCTAAATTGTGAATAAACCTGCTGTTATTACAACCCACTCTCGTCTGTGTACTGATTACACCGTATGACGCCACACTATCATCATTGCTTGATCGCATGGCGCATTTTTTGTGTGCGAAGGCGGTCGTGTCGCAGTTTGCAGCTTCCCCGCTGGATTACCTAGCCGACGACATCGGAGACTAAAGAAGAGCCCATTACCGGGACAAAATTAAAAGTCCCATTAGCGGCGTTGGCAGAGCGGTCATAAAAGTGGCTTTTTCCTCGGAAACGACCCTCCCCGCGGAAGAGAGCGCAGGCGGGGTGACTACGTAATTTCGAACCCCCCTACGAAACCGGAATATGTTTACGCTCCCTCGTCCCGTTTTTACGAGAGTTCGCGACAATGAAGGAAACGCATTAGTGGCCCTGGGGGCACTTACCGGGTTCTGTGGGTTTGGAAGAAAACCCATTCTGCGTGAAACAGTTAGAGGGTGTGTTGTTAATTGAATGTTTCTGGTAAAAAAAGTCAAGGATAGTTTTACTTTTAGAGAAAGAGCCACGATTAAATTGGCAGTATTGGAAAAAAAAGTAAATGATTTATTAAAAATGACATTCGACGTAATTGAAAAAAACTGCGTGACTTTTCTAGTCTTAACTCTGAAAATAATATTTCCAGTTATTTGATTGTCTTATTTATATTTTACATTCTGGTTTAAATTTCCTTATATGGTTGAATAGAGAGTAATAATTAATTTTACTAGGAATTGCAGCTATCAATTAATGAACAAAACAGTTCGATCTTTAATTTATGTTTTCAAATATGTAGCCGTTACAACCATAAATTCCATTGTTATGAACTAATGACTAAAATACAATATTAAAAATATACAAGAAAGTTAAATCTGATAAAACTATGATACTCATAAAATCTGAGTCAGACGTTTATAGGAGTCTCTATAGCATCCCCACCCTCAGACGTTTGAAAGAGGCTTGGATATTTGAAATTTGAAAATCGGAAAGGATTTGTTGTAGCGAATTAAAACTTCAATGTATTTGTATTACTGTATGAGTCAATTTCGTAAAAGCAACCCTACAACAACTTTACAACCTGACTAAAAATTGTGTTCAAAGGCTCCGAATATGCATTTGAGAAACATGGCACTCACTTTTACTACAAGCTTAAATATTACAAAATCTTTAAAAAAGCAAACCTTTTGTCCATCATCATTATTATTTTTCTTCATGATCGATCCAGTAGAAGGAAATGTCTAACCATCTCCGATCATCTGCCCAGGAAAAGAGTGAGCTGGAAGACATAAGCATTCTTCCTCACCTACCGCGGACTCATCACCAATCACCACCATTATCATCATCAAATCTATTGTGCCGGTGCAAAGGAGATACGCTTTGTAGCAAGTGCGAGTGTGGTCATCATTCGACGAACGAGTACACGACCAGGAGGCAGGGTCGCTGCACCCCCGTTGGAAAGCCGTACGAGGATAACATCTCCTCATGAGTTATGTCGGTCGGGCACAATGGACGAGGACGGCGCGAGGCGGCCTCTCCGCCTCACGAAAACCGGACCGAAAAAAATCCGGCGTCCTCAGAGGCTCCGAGGGGCATAAAATACCCGAAAGGGCGATAAACACGAGGGCAGGCGACGCAGACAGCGAGACAGGTGAGGAAGCCGCCCTTGTTCATTACCACCTGCCCGCGAGGGGGGCTGTAAAACGCGCCCCCCTCGGGGATGGGCGGCGCCCCCCGCGGCGCCTTCGGCAAACAACCTTCTGCCCCCGGCGTTCCACAAAAAACGCCCCCCCCCCAAGGCGGGCCCTACAAATATTTTGACACCTGTTGTCCCCGCGCGCAGTGTCTCTGTTCGGGTGAGGGGTGGCAGGATTTTTTTGTTTTGTTTTTAGGAGGTCGCCGCAACAAAGGTGAACTTCTTTATGTTGAAATAATATCATTCTTTTGCACGTAAAATGCTATTAGGAGGAGAAGCCGACGTTGCAGAAGAGGAGTTTCAAATTTAGGGCTGTGGTACATGCCACCTTAATTCTTAATTTCGTTCATTCGTAAATCTCGAAGATGGGACAATCCAGGACAATTCATATCAGATATGTTAGGATGAGTGTTAAATTTTAAAATAATGTATGCGCAAAAACACGAGAAAGTTTAAGTGTCAGAAATTTTTTAGTGTAATAAATGTTGTAGACATAAATTAAAATTTTAATGTGTGACAAGCAAGAATGCATTAAATACGACTAATTAATTATTCATTGCTATTCTTTTCTTATGGATAAATAGCAGAGACCTGACGTTTGGTCATCCACTGATGCGGCAATAACCAAATAAAATAATACAAAATGTATTTTAAATATTTTAGAGAAGAGGATAATTCGTCGATATAGAATGTTCATATACACAAAGTATTAATTAGTAAAGAAACTGCTGGAAATGGCCATAAAAGTGAGAATAGCGCAAACTATTCGCTAATATTAGCGCATCGAATTGTCAACTCGCCGGCGCTCTCAATCGGCCGTAGCGGTTCGTATTCTGTTGCACGGAAATACGCACTCCTACTCATCGCTACGATTAGAGAATCTCGACTGTTCGGTGTTTTCCGGCAATGCCTAGCAAAACGAACAGTTAAAACTCTCAGTACTAACAAGCAAGTAAAATAAGGCTGGGTTTTTAATTGCATAGTGAATTTTGTGCGTTCAGTCTGATTCTGTTCATCTTCCCTGATGGAGGAACTTAAAGATATCGTAGTTCGAAGAAAACAAAATTTCAATTTCAATTCAGCCTTAAGATGTTCAAAAAATTTATTGAAAAGAAAATAAACAAATAATTACCGAAAAATGACCGTGATTTTTAAAGTGTGAAGCCCGACACCCTACCAAAAATATTTTGAATTCTATCAGTTGCTTCCAAAAAATAAGCCCGAATGTTCGAAAAATCATGTGATGACTACTCAAAAAAGCCACGTCTCGTCACTGATCAATACACTTGATTTTATAGTACGTTTGACGCACTTCATTAATTTCTTAATATGAGTGATCAGGTTACTGCAGATGGTCAATAAGTACAGGCAGATTCCACATAAAGACAAAAGTAGTTCTTTTTGTAAAATTTTTAATTGCGAACAAAACGAATTAATAAACAATGAATTCGAGTATTCGAGTTCAAGCGAATTATATTTTTCAGAAAGAATAACAGATCGCAATCATTAGACCACAGATGGGTATTTAATGCAACCTGATAGGTTTCTAAAGTAATGAAAAAAAGACGAATTAATTACATTAAATGTAATTAACATAATAAAAGACCGTAAAATAACGAAGAACAAAATCTTAAATTAACAAAAATGAATATAATTTAGAAGTTTAAGTTTAGAATGTAAATTTGTACATAAATTTTACTGTCAAATTCATCATTTACGCATCACGCCGTTTTCATCGTTGCCCTAAATATCTCAAATTCATTATCAATAGTGAGGAGAAGCCTCATAACTCAATCACTTATAAGCACATAGTTGGACTAGGAAATCCCCTTTTGCGACTTATAAGTATTATGATGTTTTTCAAAATGATTTATTTTATGTATTGTCATAGAAGTAAAACCAGTACGTGACGTATCGGCGAAAAGTACTATATGCGCTAGTTTCTTAGATTCCAGAACCGCTCCCCACACTCTTTCACTATGCATTGTAGAAATATGAATAAAGATACAACGGGCGTGGAGGACAATATTTGAAAAGTGGATTTTTTCGCTCTCCATGTAATAAGAAACGTATCTATATCGGCAAACGAATACATATTTATTTTCATAGAATTGCTACGAAATACCCTCCTCTCCCGTCGCCATACTTCAACCAGCAGGTGAGAGTGGAAAACAAAACATGCAATAGTGACCCCCCAAAAAAAGCAATGAATCACACGCAGTGTGACTTGCGCATGCGCAGAAACTCACCATCGTCCGACGGCTCCCCGCCCTCCAGCCTCTTCTTGAGTCGGGCCACGCCCATCGCCGGCTCCACGGTGGTGGCGGCCGAGCCCAGGATGTCGTCAATGTTGGTATGACTGCCGATGAAGAGCGGCAGGTTCTTGGGGCGCGGCTTCTTCTGGACCATCTTGCCGCCCTTGTCGTTGTCGTCGTCGTTGGCGTCGCGCTGCTCGCTGACGTTGTCGTAGGGCGACTGGCGGCCGGAGCCCGACCCTTGGGACGCCCTGCGGCTGCGGCCCGAGCCAGACGAACCGCGCCGGGCCTCTGGCAGCACCAGCGGGAATTTTGGCACCTGCGCGAGAGGCAACCGGCGCGTGAGTAACGCGTTAGCTTGTCACTGCATCGCGTCGCGTACAACCCCGCCGCTGCACAAAAAGATTTGGCTCTCGTGGACCGGATGACTAAGTGAAGTTGTATCATGAGTAGTATGTGTCCACAGGGTTTTCAACGAATGAATGGGTCTAGTGAAAAAGTTATGAATTCTCATTCTAGTTAAAATTTAGTGGCCACGTACGAGTGCAACTAACATGGGAATTTTTTGCTTTGGCAAACTCAATGACTACGCGATGCTTCATTACAGATTTTTCTGTACATGCATGTGAGATCTCGTGGCTTGAGATTCATTTCACGTTCTTTCCTTGTAAAAAAGCAGTTCATAACACAATTTTAGCCAGAACTGAATATTTAAATGTATTCCAACACTTCCAAAACAAAGAAATGATAACTTTATCGCATTCACTATTGTAAAATCATATTAATTGCAATACCCTATTATTTTGCATTCGTGTCTAATCCAATTTTTTGTTTGTTTACAATTATGGGACAATAAAAGAACATCATTCAAGGAAAAATTTTAAAAATCGCCGATTAATTTAATGAATATATAGAAGAATATTTCCTTTTCTTTCCTTCCAGGAATCCTTCTCTTCATTCCAGGAATTTCATTTAGGAATTGCAAAAAACTATACAATCAAAGTTAGGGATGCCCTTCTATTCGACTTAAAAACTTCGTTTCATTGTAGAAGTAAGAAAATATTCAAATATGTTTATTTCAGAAAGGGCCAATGCACAATAATTGCACGAATATGTAAATGTACATATAAGGCATAAAGTATTTTAAAGCAAACAATTAATTTCTCTCACACTATCAATTTAAATTCACTGAGATTATTTAAAGAAATGGATTCCATCATACTGACCATTTGTGATGTATCAGAGATAAAATTGTGTAGCATAACTCTTTCATTATTAGATCTGGAAATAGTGTTCCACAGAACTTATGTTCTTTGCGCTTATATTCCAACTAACACAATAATACGGTCTTATTAATTGTCCTTGCCCATTGTGAGACTACCACTTCTAAATATTTATTTCTTTATAATGAAATGGTTTCACTACTTCTGCAAATACATTTAAAAAACCAAATTCTTCACGGATTGTGTACTTCATATTCACATTTTTTGAGCTCAGACATGGTCATTAAGTTAGAAAGGACTTCCATTTGTACTACCTTTCGTAAATAGTATCATTTCGTTGTTGGAGGCAGCAGAACTATTGTGGAACTCAATATTGAAGAATGGATTGTGTGAATAATTCTTTACACGAAATTAAATAAGCCAGGCCTGTTTCAGAGTATTCACTCTGTGTCACTCTACGTGTTGTTGTTGTTGCTGTTGTTATGGTTGTACAATCCACATTTTGTAGAAATATCGTAAGATCGTAGCATCATAGGATGTGTAGCCAACAACGACTGCGCGATTTCCTTATTGAATACAGTGTGAAACCTCTGCTTTATTAAATTTATTTGCGAAACATTCTTTCAATAACAGTTCAACTAAAAAAATCATTGAACTGTGCATTTGTATTGTTTGAAGCAAGATTCGAATCAAGACCATGCTTGAGAAGCTCGTATTAGTGAGACCCTTCTAGGCGAAATTTGCTTTTCTCGATGGCATCAGGAACGATGGCGCACGTGCCGTGTCGGAGCAGGCGATACGTCCTTGGTGAGCGCCAGTGCCTGCGCGCGCACGGACACACAAGTGCAAATCAGAGGCGCTACCAGTCAGTGACGGCTCGGGCAGAGTACAAATGAGTGGCGACTCTCGCCAGTGGCCGCCTTTTTATTTGCTACACCAAAATATTTCGTATTTAATTATATGTAATATAAATGTATTTTGTTTGTATAATTAATTTCGTGTGTCACAATCGCATCACGGTTATCTTACAAAAACTGCAAATCAGACGAAAGAATGATCCGCATATGTACAGAGGGTCCAGGGGCTTACACGACGTTGCTAGCTGCAATGATAAACATAAGCGATAACAATCTATTAGCTGCCAACGGAGGGAAAATGATCATTGAGAGACGAACAGCTCAAATACCTAGGGAGAGAATCAGGTTCGTCAGATCAAAGAGCATGTGAATGAGTATCAGATGGTTTTCGTGTTCCGCGGTTCGATTCGAGACACCAGGGATGAGCAAAGGTGTCAAGGCATTGGTATTTCCTAAACGTTTTTGCGACAATTTACGTTCAAACTCAGAATGAAATGTCCGTAATAACCTTTGCGAACCACCACCTTTTAAAGGCACCAGTCGTCAATGGAATAGCTAACAGTACTCTATCTCCTGAATCTCAAAAACCTCCGTTTTTACTCTTACAATGTGTTCCCAATAGCCGCTCATATTGTTCAGTATTGCATTGTTAAAACGGTCAAGTGAATTCCCATCACCTGTCCGTCCGCGGCCTTCGACGCGTCCTTCTTCTCGGCCTCGGAGTCGGAAGATTCGGACGAGGACGTCTCGAGCTACGATTCCCTCGGGGATGTCCCCGCAGCTGCTGAGCCACCAGGCCTTCTCGCCGGACTCCACGTGGCGGATACGGTACAGGCACGGCCGATCGTCCGCCTCGCCGTTGGCCGCGGCGGCGGCCGCGGCGGCCTACCGCCATCTTGGCGACGGAGCGGCTGCTGCGGATCTTCTGGATGCGGGGCGGCTTCTTCTCGCTGTCGGAGCTGGCGGCCGCCCGCGCGCTTCCGCAGCGCTTCCGGCGGCGCTGGCGGCAGCGAGGCTGCTGCTGCTCAGGATGCGCTGCACGCCCTCTGGGATGTTGGCGCTGCTGTCCAGCCACCACGCGCGCTCGCCAGATTCGATCTGCGAACGAGAGCATTCACGACATAAATGATAAACGACCTTTTATCTAACAGAAATCGTTCATAAAATTACATTTTACCAATGGGTTATCTTTACCCATACATTTTACCTATGGATACATAACCTATGGGTTATGACGTGTTTGGCGTTTATGGCACGAATAATTACATCATCACACAATCAGCCAATCGCACTGAGAGACTCGTGGGATGGTAGTGGTAAACCAAACAGCCTACCACCGCTTGCTTTATTGCATTCGTACAAATGTGAAAAATCGTTCCTAACATCGCACGTTTTCAAAACATGTACTAATGCAATAAAGCTTAACATTATAAACTAATTGCATAATGTACTATTAAATAATCTATTCATCTTTTCTTTCTAGATCTACAAGCTTCCGAGGGTTTTGGTCCGATTGGCATTCCTGTCGAACACTTTTGTAGGTTAGGAGTGGCGAGTGTATGATAACTGGGAACCAGGTCGTCATCCGAAGGATGAGGAGAAAAATGGCGTTGCTGATCAGCCACCACACTCGCTCGCCAGACTCCATCCGTGAACGAGAGCACTCACAATAATAATTTAAATGATCTCTTCATCTTCCCGTATCAGATCTACAAGTTACCAAGGGGTTTGGTCTGTTTGGCAATCCTGTCGGACACTTTTCTATGTTAGGAGGGTTGAGAGTATGGGAATTGGAAATCAGGCCATCACCCGAAGAATGGGCAGGATGATGGCGCTGATGACCCGCCACCACGAGGGTTTGCCAGACTCGAGCTGATCTCGCATGAAGAAGATACACAAGTTTTATATTGATGACCTCATTTTCTTCATATGTCTCTATGTGGGATTTGATTTAACATCCGTTTTCGGGCGATTCTACTCTAGTGTTTTCTAGATTGGATGGAATGAGCGAGATAACGGGCGGGGGATCATCGAACCATCCCCGAAGGTTGGCTAAGGGGCAAGTGGCAGAATGGGAAGAAGGATTACTCAAGGCCCGTTATTTATGGTATTTATTTTCCTTTTGTCTGGAAATAGATTAGTTGGAATACATTAGATAAATAATAAAACAGGGAAAATCATATAAACGGCCAGTCAGAGCAGCAGCTGGCTTACACGTTTTCTACTTTGACTGTGGCAGTGCCTGACCCAGCATCTTGGTGTAGATATTCCGCCATCGTCAAGATTCTGAGAACCTGCAGGTCCAAGAAACTCTAGGTATGAACTCGTACCGCATAAGCTTATGCATTCGGTTCGATTTACACAATCACTGGTTCTAATTATTCATAAAGAAATGGGTGTTGTTTCGTAACGAACAACACATTTAGGCTATGCGACCTTTAGAAAAATGAGTTTCCATCATCAGAGCGTTCTAATAGTGAATTCTAATTATTTGCATCACACACACTAACGCCGTGTTTGCACAATCTTAAATAACTAATATTGTAAGTGATATGTTCTTGGATGCATCGCAGTAATGGACGGTTTTGTGCCTCTTCTTCCTAAACAATTCACAACTGAAACGGATTTATTCTGTATTTTCTGTACAAAATATCACTTACCTGAATTTTGCTCTCAGTGTTTAAGTTCGAAAGTATAACCAAATTTTCTGCAGTGTCATTCTTAGATCACTTTGATGTTCGTGATATCCTGTATTGGTTCGTTTGGTTTTGAACTGTATCAGCACACGGAGATGGTTTGTATCGTTGTGAGGTCCTGCTGCATGGGTGGTACTGTGTTCCTGGTCAGCCTTGACTGACATTTACTTTTACTTTACTATGTGATCCCAATTAAAATCACTTAAGGACGAGAAAGAAACGCCATGTCAGGGTTAAATATATTTCAGCACAAGAACAATGAACATAAAAAGTGCAATGTCCAATGTCAACACTCGATGAGCCATAAACGAAAAAATCCAATGCAAGGTACTCTTGAATGACACTTAAATGGGTCTAAGAGATTTTTGTAAATTTTAAGTGACTTTAAAAGGATGTTTATGCCTTTGAACTAGTAAAAACCAGTTTATCAGATAAATTCAAGATACTAAAGTCACATAATAAACTCAGAAGAATTATGACAAGTTAAACAATAAAAAGCAGCAAGTGTTTCTTACAGATAATAAATAGTTTATGCAAGCTTTACAGCATTAGTATATGTTTTGAAAACGAGCAATGTTAGGACTATATACGAGCATACGGTATTTTTTGTTTAACAGATTAATTATAACAGAATCAAACTTAATTTTGCAAAACAACTTTCTTGTGACGTCTCGGGTATTTGACTTGTGTGCGAGGAAACGTTGGTCGGCTGTTCCGTCCACCACTTCCTCCACACGATTCTCTTTCTGCGATTGACTGATTGTGTGACTGATGACGCAATCACTAGTCCCGTAAAATACGAATACGTCATCGTTTGTGCCGATTTCTTTCAACAGAAAAGGCCGTTTATAATGCTGGTGTAGAAAAAATGTAATTTATGAAAAATATAAATGAATTTTAAAACAGATAATTAATAAAAATGCCCTCTAATGTCTTTGAAGGATATATTTTTTGTTTTACACTTTGTTATCTGAAACTGTTTGTAAATGTCTGTTTTCGGAAGAAATAATACTTGACACATTATCATTGTATCGATGAGTCCCTGATACAAACTATCAAAACATTTCAAGTTCATCATCCCCACTCAAAGTACAAATTATAAAGTACGATGCATGACTTACTGCAGCCTATATTTCATTCTTTATTGTAAGTAAATTTAATCCAAATAACTATACTGATGATTTGAAGTGCTCTTTGCTCTCACCTTCTTGATGCGGAATTTGCTCCTGCTGTCGCTCTTCTGCAGCTCGGCGGCGACCTCGGCCAGCTTGGCGATGGACTTGTTGCTTGCAGGCGCGCGATGCCCTCGGGCATGGCCTTGCCGGCGGCGGCGCGCGCCTCTGCCGGTGCGCGGGGCGGGGCCCTGGGCCCTCCCCCCCCCCGGCGCGCCCCCGGACTGCGGGGGCTTGCGCGGCTTCTCGCCCTCCGAGCTGTCCCTGTCCGAGGCGCGCCCCAGGGACTGGTTGCTGGGCGCGCGCGTCACCGCCGCCGGCGACGCCGCCGCCTCGTCGGGCGAGTCGTCGGCCCCGCGCCGGCTGAAGAAGCTGGTGACGGGCGCCAGCGCGCGCATCGGAATTGGTTTTTTGCTTGGCCGGGGGGGGGGGCCCCCCTTGGGGGCCGGGGCGTCGCTTCGCCTCGCTGGCGCCGGCGCACGGGCTCCCGCGCCGCGGACGGCGCGTCGTCTTCGCTCTCGCTGGACGTCTCCGTCTCGCTGGACGACGTCTCGGTGCTGGCTCGGGGCGCTGCTGGGCGCGAGGGGCTCTTCTTGGGCGCGCCGCGATTTGGTGCGCACTGGGCTTTGGCGTTGGGGGCTCCCGGATGCGGACTTTGACACCTACGGCAGAAGGAACTCAAATGTACAACACTTTTTTGTGCGTACAATTAAATCAAACATTTATGAACTTTGATCGGCTGCAAATTTGAGTTTCAAGTCAAAAATTTTTACTTTGTTAGTTTGATGAAAGTGGGCAGCAATATGCAGAACACGGTTCACAATCCTAGAGCTATTATCGATCCCTGGAAGACGAATGAACGTGACAATGATGTATGCAGGACTACCAACGTTGACATTTCGTACACAAAATGAGTCACTGTACGTTAGCAGAAAGAATGTTGTACTCTCATTATTCAGTAAAGTAAAAAATTAATTAAAGACGTATGTGTAAAAAACAGCATTTCGGCAAAAATTAGAATGTTTTTGAACACTATCTCTTAGCAACACCCTCAGAAACCTACATATTTCGGTATGACACACAAACAATTAGTATTTTTCATAACTACAAAGAAAATGTAACTCTTGCTGACACTGTAGTTTCTGTGAGAATCTACAAACGTTGACATTTGTGCTTCCACTTACGTAATATATTATATCTAAAAATATATTTATTTATTAACTGCCCCTTCCCTTTTACATGAGAATTTAAACATGAATATACTTTATATATCTCCACTTTAGCTCATCTAATTAAGACCATATTTGAAATTCAATTCAAATAAATTAATTTTTAAATAAAATTAATTACAAGAATTCAACTTTAACCCTGCTACTTTCATTTAATTGTCCAGTTTATTTCACTGTAATAAAATTTAAAAAACCAAAAATTGGAGAGTGAAAATTAATACGTCATAAAATATATTAAATGCTTTACTAAAATAATAATAAATATTTTGAACTGCAACAGTTCAGGACGTATTTAAAGGGAACATTTTAAGTGATCCATCCTGTACGAAATACACGAAATAAAGTCTTTCTGGTGAAAATCGACCGATTCCTGTGCACGATTCCATAAGTTTCTCTTCGGCTGCGGCCTTTCAAACTCACCTCGAGGACGTTGGGCGCGGCGGCGAGCTTGGAGAGGGACTTGCTGAGCCGGAGGGCGGCGGCGCTCTTCTCGGCGGCGGAGACCTTGGCGGCGTCGCCGGCGGCGGCCTCGGCGTCGCTGGAGCTGAGCGAGGAGCCGCCCGCGCTGCCCGCCGCCCGCGCCGCCTTCATCCGCTTCGCCTCCGCCTCGATCTCCCCCACGTTCAGCGGCGACTTGCGGAAGTCCTTGTTCACGATGGACTTGCCCGCCAGCGCGTGCGTGGACGCCGACGGCTTCAGCCCGTCCGCGGCCTTGGGCACCGGCGGGGGCAGCTTGGCGGCGTCCGCCGCGTCCGCCTTCGTTTTGGATGCCGACGGTGACAGCGGGGGTGTTTTGGTGACGGCCGTCTCCGAAGCGGATTTGGTTTTGAGGCTGGTCGGCGCGGGGTCGGTTGACGGGGTGGGGTCGGGTTTGCCGATGGGTGGTTTCCCGGTAACGTTCTTGTTGAACGGGGGGCCGGTTCTTTATCGAATCGGATCTCGAGACACTCGGAGACTTCGCGGCGGGGCTCTCCGGTGGCGTTTTCGATAAGTCTACCTTTGAGGTCGATTTCTTTACTGTGGGGTCTGTTACGTTTTTGCCCGATTCTGAACGGGACACCGAAGGAGACTTACTTGCTGGGCTACCCGCAACATTTTTAATGGAATCAGAACGCGACACGGCTGGCGATTTGGTGGCTGGGCTATCAGGAACATTCTTAATCGAGTCTGACCGTGAAACTGAAGGGATGAGGTAACTGAACTCTCTGGCGTTATTTTTCCCGAATCCGAACGAGATACAACGGGCGACTTGTTCGCTGGGCTACCTGGAACGTTCTTGATAGAATCGGAACGTGAAACTGCCGGCGACTTGTTTGTAGGACTACTAGGGACATTTTTCGTTGAATCCGATTTTGTGAGAACAGATGACTTAGTAGCGGAGGCTTCTGGTTTAGGCGCGATATCCACTTTACTTGGCACTTTGGGTAATTTCGGAGTTTCTTCTTTCGGTTTGCTAACTTCTTTGGTAGATTTATCTGTTTCGGCTTTCGTGCCTGGGAATTTATTTGTACTTTTATTAAGCTCTTTACTAGGCAGTGGACTAGAATTCGCTGTAGTGGTAACTTTGGTAGGTTCGTCTTTGGTTCTTCGGTTTTGAGCGACAGGGTTTTCGGAGGTTCGGGTCTCGAGGTTTGTGTCTTCGTAGGTTCGCTCTGCGGTTCCGGTTTTGCGGGCTCCGTCTTTGCTGGTTCTGGCTTCGCGGGTTCCGGTTCCGGCTTGCTGCTGGACACTGAGGACTCTCGATCGCCTCGAGACGAATATCTCGATGTGTACGATCCATAGCGAGACACTGGTGACGTGTAGCTTCCCCCGTACCTGCAGAAAGGACGGATCGTTTATTTTATTAGAAATAAAGCTCAGAAAATTAAGTACACTTTACTTTTCTATGATTTCAGTGGTTGTGGAATTCATGAAATGGCTTTTATTTTTCAAACATATTTGAAATAGTTTAAAGCAAATAGAAATTCATAACTTGTCGTCATTTCGATGGATCAAATTCAATACAATCTCGAAATAAAAATGTGATGTATTTAACAATACAATAAAAGTGAAAAGTGTTAATTTGTGAATAAAAATCTACTATCTCAAAATAATGTTGGCATTTAAAGTTTATAGTCGAAATCCATCCAATAGTTAAAAAATTCGATAATTCAATTTCACTTGTTTAAGGGGTGAAGTACCTGTAAGTGCAAGTGTTGTGAAGTATGTGGAATGCAGTGAGTTAAAAATTCATTTATTTATTAGTTTAAAGTATCTGCATGGAATATCCAGAAATAGTAGAGTTAATGCAATTATTGTTATTATTACTAGGGTACCGTGCTGAAAATCGGTTGAACGTTTTAGTCGCTAGCGTTGTTCACAGACGGACGGACGGACGGACGAACGAACGAACGGATTGTCGTCATTCGATTTTTCGGTATCAGGAACCCACAAAACATGTTTTTTATTTATTTTTACGTAAAAAACAGTTAAAAACTGCGTATGACGTGCTATGGGGAAAAGTGAATTGTGTGCACATTTTCAAAATTCTGTGACCCTTACACTAAGTCATATACAACTTAAATTTTGGAAAAGAAAACAAACTTCCCATGTAATAAAATCTATTTCCAAGGATAAAAAGGCAATAAATTTTGGCTCTTATCCATGTCGTCCTTCGGAATAATACTTCCTGCCGCGACAAGATGGATGGGATAATTTGAATAATTGTATTTCCACTGAATTCTAGAAGACGTGCAGAGAAAATGAAGTTACATTTATGTCCAGAAGCAAAACAAGGGGCCATCTCAGCATTTGCTCAATGGATCAGGGACACTGGACGAAAAACCTGATCGAGATGGGTTCTGGCTACACCACGTGTTAGAGGACTTTAGTCTAAATTTGGCAACTGGATTTATCCACTTTGTAATAAGAGTATTATCCACCCTGTAATAAGAGTTCGTCGTCACGCAACGCTCTCCCTACCTGTCGAGGTAGGCCGAGAGGTAGGGTGAGGCGCGCGAGGTGCCTCCGTAGCGCGAGTGTCGCGCCGTGTCGTCGCCGCGGTCCGACTGCACCTCCTTGTCGGCCGTCGCGGGCCGCGTCGTGGGCTTGGACACCGTCTTCTCCAGCACGCGCGCCAGGTCGGCGCGCCGGCTGCGCAGATAGGGCGACGTGGACGGCGGCGTGGGCGACGTCCCGCGCGTCACCACGGTGATGAAGATCTTGGCCGGCTTCGTCTCCGCCGCCTCCTCGTCCTCCTCCGTCGACGACTCCTCGCTCGAGGACGACGATTCCTGCCGACAGAACGCCAATGGCGTGAATGGGTCGTGTTTCAATTTTACAATCACGTGATCTCACTTTACATCGTAATGTAAGGTTTGTTTACGGTCTCTAAGAAACAGTCAACAAAAAACCTTAAATGTTCTATTGCTAGATACACAATTACTCCCAATCACATCTCCTGTATTAGATCTAAAACGAAAAATATAGAAGATTGACGAGTTTGGCATAGGGAACAGGTTACTGCAACATACGTATCAACTTCGCATAATTGTGTAACGATGCATCATAGGTTCTTAAACCAGGTTTTGTGAGTAGAGAGGGGCAGGTGAAGGGACAGGGAAATACAGGTGGGACCTAAGTTATGCTTCTTATTGCTTTCTACTAAATTATACCTTTTTGAACCTTTTATTATATGTCTGGAGAGATGGATTTGGTGTGGTCCCCTACTTCGTAGCGTGACTGCTCAGATAGAGCAATACATATAATTATTGCTTGAAATTTTGTAAAATTACATTGAAAGAATAGAGACATAAATAGCATTCCACGGTATAATTAAAATGACTCATCTTCTCTGTGTGTGTGTGTGTGTGTGTGTGTGAACGTACTTCAAACCATGGAACGTCAATGACAATTAAAACAACGGGAATATACAGTGCGCCAGGAAATATTCTTCGCAATGGAATCATGCTGGTGAGAGTGCCATGAACAAAAATTATGTTGGTATCACAAGCACCAGGCAGCGTTCCACCGTCCGATGTGTAGTGTAGAAGCAGGTGGGGAAGGGGAGAGGGCGAGATGACTTTCGGTGGGGATGGAGGGCGCATGCGGCACTTGGGCGTACTTGGGTTTCTGTAACCTGGTTGACGACAGCTGATCAGCTATTACAGTTTCGTCCAATCGGGAGCCTAAACGTCACCACAGTGACGTCAACGTGATGACGTGTTGCTCTCGATTGGATGACACCGTAACAGCTGATGAAGTGTCATCGGTAAAATTAGAAAACCCCAACTATAGCTCAGGGCGAAATCGGCGGAGGTAGCAGCCTCGGCTCTGTGCGGAGAGACTATTCTGACACACTGTGTATTTCCGTGGATTCAATTGAGATTGAACGCCCCACTGTTGGAACGTTCACGAATTCACGTCAATATTCTACGCAATCCACAATGGTCTTCCGCACCACTCACACCATACTCGAATATTCACTCCTAAAAATGCAATCGCACGAAAAATCTACGCAATCACTTTCTGCGACTCGACGTCACGCACTCATATACACACCAAAACTCATATAATAGCAGCGCATATTCACTCACTTAAGCAAATGTTTATTCACCTGAAAATCTCCTCTGAAAGAACCTCTCAAAATCCCACTATTGCTGGTATGACCCACTATCGGATAAATGCCAACTGAAATCTAGCAATAAAAATAATAACAGCTCATTTGCAATCACATTACTAGGAGAGATGTTTTTCCAAAACGAAATATGCCAACAATATGCCCAACATCCTGCCTTAATTACTGCGAATATGCCCAACGGAAAATGGACCAATATCGCACAAATATGCACAAACATATTAATCTACATAGCTTTCAATTCTAACCCCATGTCAAGAAATTGCACTTAGCTATGCCCTGAAGCAACGGACAGAAATGTGCAAAGCCACCGTAATCCCCTCTGCCATTACCTTGTCGTCCTTGGCCTTGCCCTTGGTGAGGTCGGGGGCGGAGTGCGTGGTGGCGGTGGGCGGCGCGACGGGGGAGGTGGGCGAGGTGAGCGGGACCGGGGCTTTTGTCTCGGTGCTGTAGCTGCGCGAGTAGCGGCCGTAGCGGTCGGCCGCGGAGCTGCCGCCGCCGCCGCCGAACACCGAGGGCGGCTTCTCGGTGGCCGGGCTGCGCACCGACGTGCCGTAGCGCGTGCTGCTGCCGAAGCGCAGCGACGTCGGGATCTGCACGGGCGTCGTGGCCGGCGTGGACGACGCCGACGAGCCCGAGTCGCCCGCGTCGCGGCTGTTGGAGCGGCTGCAACACAAGACTCATCATGCAACACCGACAACAAAATATCGACGTTTCTAAACATCGATGTTTGATTGATTGATTGAATGACTGATTAGTGTTTCTGATTATATAGTCGCGGCTGTTGGAGCGGCTTCAACACAAGACCCATCATGCGACATCATTTTAAATTTTGATAATAGTCCGGCTGTTGGAGCGGCTCAACACAAGACTCATCATGCGACATCGACAACATAATTCGACGTTTAAACATCGATTGATTGATTGATTGATTGATTATTTTTATTTATTGACTGAATAGTGATTCTGAATAGATAGTACGGCTGTTGGAGCGGCTGCAACACAAGACTCACCATGCGACATCGATAATTTTACGTTTATAAACACGATGTTTAATTGATTGATTGATTGACTGATTAGTGATTCCGGGCGCGTCAACTGCTAACATCATTTGCCTCGTAACTGAATTGCATGTTTTTCTATAGTGGGAGGTGTCGATAATCTTCCCGTTTTAGATGGCCAGCTTGGACGCCGACTTACATATCGACTCGCGGTTTTCCCAAACCAGGTATCTCCCACCAGCGGGGCACCGCACCAATGAGCTCGAAGCTCCCGACTGGTCTCACGACATGTGTGGTAGTGTAGTGCTTGTAAGTGTAAATATGTTTAACTAAGTGGTGAGGATAGGAAAAAGAAGAGAAAGGAAAGATCGCGCACTGTTCGTGGCCCATTTGTTAGGGCACTGCTCCTCTCTTTCTGTAATAATATGAAATGATAACTGATGATGTCACTATCAGTTCATATGTTGAAACGAAACAACAGCTGTTTTTAAAACACTCTTCGAACAGACTATCTCCTCCGACTGTTAACCCGTTACTCTAGTGTTTCCTATACCTTTCCTACTTTTTTTTTTCGTACGCCGGTCAGTCGGTCAACGCATGTACAGTTGGCGATGAGCCTCCCTCATCTCACATTCTTCTATGGGGATCTGAGGGGGATCTGTCCTCTTAAGATGGCACCGAACTCTCTAGCTTCCAAGCTCAGTTTTGTTAATTGTTCCTTTTAGTATTTTACAGCTTCTTGGTCAGTTAAATCTTAGTGATAAATTAATAAACACAGCCTCTCTGAAATTGAATTCTCCCACCTGCGAACACTAATATTAGAAGTTACTAAACTAGTTTAAAAAACATCGATGTTTAAAAAACGTAGATGGTTTTGGGGATTCTTTAATTTTTAATATCGGTGCCGGCCGACTGCTCTGATCGGTAGTTTCCATGGTTTCTCCGATTAATACCATACCCTAAAGCACGGGCCACGGACCGTGTACGATTTCCTTCCTCTTCATTGCTCTATCCTCACCCATTACTTACATCTGCTCACACTTCCGACACTACCACACATGTCGGGAAGCTAGACACGAGCTTAGAGTTTTTCACGGCTGGAGGGGAGCGGCACACTCTTAGGAGATACCTGATTAGGGAAATTTCCGGCAAGCAGACGGGTAGGTCGGCACCGGATCTCGTCATTCAGCGGGAGATGACCATCACCACCTTCCGCGATAAAACACGCACGCACTTACGATACGAATAATGACCTTAGTAGTTGGCGTTCACTCTTATTTATTCCCACTAGCTCATTCACTTTCTGAGTGATTTTTCTATCGGTTCACTTTTATAATACTCATCACCACCCTAGGCGCACAGGGTGGGAGGCCAGAGGGAGGATGGGTCCTCTGAAAACGAAGCGGGTCCCCATAGCCCTACGTAATAAAACATTTTATTTCCGTAAATATGAAATTCATTATTTTTCCCAATTTTAAGCGGACAATTTCGATAATTCATACACGACATTTGGAGAAGAGACTTTCGAAATCATATAACAACTTTCAAATGGGTAAACAAAAAGTTAATTGTATGTATCATTATTGTTACAATTTCTTTATCAGTGAAGTAATTTTATTTATTTCCTAGTAAAATATGTCATACGGAAGTATTTTTAAATGGTAATGAAAACGGACTCCCACGGGCCAAACAATTTAGTTTGAAATATTGAAGTGAACCGTTGAAAATCGACAATTTAGAATTGCATTACCAAGAAATTGATCAGCAATCCTTAACATATTTAACAATGATGCAGGCAGAGGTTTATTTATTAAAGCGCAGTCCATCAAATTCAAAGCTTTGAATGTATGATCGTAACTCATACAGACGAAGAGCTTGGAATTATGGTAGGAACGTGCCTTGAGCTGAGAATAACTGTGAAGTAGGAAATATAAAATCTTGCTATTTCCAGAAACGGAGGAAAATGCTTTGCGGATGAGTCATATGTGTCATGATTCGAGAATAAATTAATTATAATAATATAAGTCATAATAGAGCAAGACTTGAAATGAAAATTGATAAAAAACTGTAGATAGTAATTGTCACAAAAAGCTACTAGAAAACTGGAAAAACTAAAACAAAAATTCGTAGTGATCAATAATAAATGGACATTATCTGATGCGTTCGCAAATCTGCTACCGTAAGATCAGAGAATATTAAAATGAGTAAAAATAATTGGATAATGAATATAACAGTGGAACACAAGCAATCGTAGGATCATTGTCAGACAAAGAAGCACCTACGGACAACGCCAACAATCATTGCGTATTTTGATGTGAATACTGCAGGAAACGCTCGAAAATAATCCTGTTTCTTTTTGAAAAGAATTATTCTGATATGAAAGATAAAATACTGGGGGTGTAAAGGAGAGGGAATGTGTGGTTGGGACACTTGTTTCAATGGCAGTATTTCATCAAAACGCAGACTCACCTGTAGGAAGATCCGAGCCCATACCGGCGCGAATACGAGTCCCGCCCGTACGACGAGAGGGAACTGTTGCTGCCGTACAGCTTATCGTTGGGGAGGTCGGGCGGGCTGAGATCCCGGTCCTTGACGCTGGTCCTCCTGGTGAGCGAGCGGTACCCGGACACGTCCCTCTCTCTCTCCCGCTCCCGCTCGCGCTCCCTCTCCTTCTCCTCTTCCTCCTCCTGCTGCTGGGCCGCGCTCTTCGCGCCGTAGCCTCCAGCGCGGGAGGCGGACGCGTCGCGGCCAGGGTACGTCCCGTAAGCATTGTACTTGTCTCGCAGCGACAGCCGCTCGCTGCTGCTGCCGCCGCCGCCGCCGCCGCCGCCCGCGCCGCCGCCGCCGCTCTCCTTGGTGCCGTACTTGTCGATGAGCGCCGCCGCCGTCGACTTGTCGCGTGACGAGGAGCGCTCGCGCGCGCCGCTCGTGTAGGGCGAGCGGTAGCTGACGGGCGGAGGGCGGTAGCTGCTGGCCGACGTCCCCGTCGACGCCCCGGAGCTGCTGTAGCGGCGGCTGCCGTAGCTGTCGTACTGCGAACACAATCAATCATTCATTCATTTACGCTTCAGGGACTAAGGACATTAGTCTCGTAAGTGTAGTGCATCAGTGGCGTTTTCTTTGGGTGTGCAAGTCGTGTGTCAAAGTCCAAGGAAATTAAACAATCATTCTTTTCTTTGAATTTATTTACATTTCTTCATTTGTTCGGTGTTTTGTGCGATCGGCACCAGCACGTCCATGCAACGCAGGCAGTGCGCCAGCGCAGCTCTGGCCGTTGGCGAATGCCTCCAACGACTTCCGGTCGGATCGGGAGGCGGCAGCGCATGCGCGCGAGTGCGTACACAGCGCCCCCCCCACTCAAGAACAAAGCGTGTCAAGGCGTTGCATCTCTTTTTAACCGCCTGCCAGAGAGGGAACGTCCGTGATTGTGATATTGTCAGTTGCGCGTTGCAGTCTTTAGCTATACTCATGAAATCAGTGTGATTTTGTGATGAGGATAGTGAAAAAGTAGAACAATAATTTTAAATAATTGCTTTCTTTCCCTTTCGTATGAAGAAAAGGAACAAGTAATTGAGTAACGAGCGATGGCGCCCTAACGTGGTATTATTTCAGAATTTTTAAAACGAGAATCGAAGAAGGGGAAAATTGTCGAGCATGTCTTTTTAAATATTGTACAATGTATTCCAATCGTTTGAAATACGAAAAAACATCTCATTGCTGTTATTTTGCGACTATCTTTCCCTCATTTTTCCAACATTATAATTTAAAATAAATAAGGGTTTTGTTTATATAATTCAATTTCTTTCAAAATATGTAAGGGAAAAGAGAAGTGTGACGGTTAAAACTTTCCTTCACTTGTTTTATCGCAAGAGGTGGTTTTATCGCATGTTTTTATCGCAAGAGGTGGCTGTGATCTTCTCCCGGTGGATGGCGAGATACGATCTACGCGACGGGTTGCGGATGTTTCCGCAAACATGTATCTCCCACCAGCGGGGAACCTTCCCTAGCTAGAACGAGATCTAATCTCCCGACTGATCTCCCATCATGTGTGGTTGTGTAGCGCATGAGAGTGTGCAAACGTGCATGTGTACGGAGAGAGGATAGAACAAGGAAGAGGAAGGAAAGATTAAGCGCGGTCCTTGGGTAGTTTTTGTTAGGGCAACTTGCTTTGAGCCTTGTTTTTTTTTTGTCAAAATATCGCCGATTTGTGCGACCGCAATACAATACTCTCTCATTAGTATGTGAGTGCGTCGAGAAAATAATAATTAACACCATAGCATAATAACTCTATTAGAAATTAATGCCCTAACTCCTTTTATTTTTATCAAGAAGTAATTCCTTTGTCGTTTTTGTCTCAGGCATGGATCCTCGTAGAAAGTGTTTTGCATAACTGATCCATTTGCATAGCTGGAAACACACACACGCTGCTGTCAATTTGTCGCAAAAAAGATTGACATGACTTTAAATGCCGTGGTGGAATGCCCTAGTTGTTAGTCGTTCCCCAATTCCACCGATTCACATTGTGAATTAGCATTTTAATCGTTTGTATCTGAACAATGTAGGTTTCCTCTTCGATAATATAAAGCACTATATGCAATAATTCGACTAGTCTTAATGACAGGCGTTTGCATGTTATGAAAGGATTTTGGAATAATCAACGAACTGAAGTGAAGCAACGAAACGTTTCTCATCCAAAGGGCATTTGTGAGGATTTCTGGCGTATTTTACACTAGAGACGACTCTTTCAGTGAATAATTGTATCTTATACAACTCTGCCTCCCAGATCACACCCGCTCTTACTTAAAAGTCTTCCTCGATTCATTTGAAACTGAGAAATATTTATGGATATTGGATAGGAATATTCCTAAGAATGATCATTTCAAAATACAGCCTATATTTTGGTTGACAAAACCTATGATAAGCGTTTAAACTCTTAATTTTTGTAGAGGAATTTCCATCATTCGAAAAATATCGAAATTCATTGGATATTGAACCTAGTGCTAAGTTGGGTCCAGTCGTATTATAGTGCTGGGATAACAATCATAAACAAGAGAAATTATCCAGTTAATTTGATACTTAATGTCACTCGACAGAAATGGTTAAATGCAAAGTTGCAATCCTGACATCTAAACAAACGAAGGCAACTAATAAATATTTCATCATCATATTTTCCTTCCGTTCTACATTTTAACATTTCGCTCATCAATTGCAGGAGGTGAAGTAAGTGTCAGGGTACTGCGGAACTCGTGAATTGTTAGCGAATAAAACCTCTGCTGCTAAGATGGCGATTTCCCTTGAATGAACGTTTTTGCGCTCGCGTTAATCAATGAATTTACGAGGGATCCTTAACGTTCTCTCATTGCACTCGCCACTGCCAAACACACCCGCTCTTCATGCTTCCCGTTTTCCACCGATTAACGCCATCTCCCGACGAGGCGTTAATTGAACTAGGAGAACGGCAAATAAGAACTTTTAATTTCACGCGCTCTGCCCACTCGCCCCGCCGGCAAATCCAGGGCTGTGTTAGGCCGCCTAAAAATAGCGCGCACAACCCGCACTTAACCTCTAATCCGACGCCAAGTAGGGCGCGTCATTGGGCCCAATATCGCGGAATTGCCCTTTGTCAAAAGCCGGCGCGGCGCGGCGCTGCGCCCCGGGTCAGGGTCGAAGGGTCAAGTGACCACGCGCCGCTGCCCGCGCCCCGAGATCGACCCCCGGCCACGACCGACCTCCGACCGGGAGCGCCTGCTGGGGTTGGAAACACCCGCTCCGTATTTGCTCAGCGCGAAGCGTAATCTGGACTAGTGTTGAGTCGGAAAATACGAGGATGGGGGCAGACATCATGGCAAATATTTTTTTCTAAAAGAAATGTTATCGGATCACACAATGTTATTTGTCGCGTGAAAGAAATGCTGTACTAATGTGTGTTCACAACAACAGATGGCCATGTGAATGTCTCTATTAGGAGAGAGAGTAATGACAACCACTGTGCGAAATGAATGTATCCCGTTTGGAGCTGCGCTCGTACACATATAGCCGTTCTCCATGGGAGAAATGCCCTAGATTGCCACAGGGAATAGGTGCAAACTCTTCGAAATTATGCCCTTCCTAACCGGACAGTCGTGAAATGGGGAGGAGAGTTTCTACGAGGACGCGTAGCACCCAGTGATTAGGAACGCAGTGGACAACCTATGAGTGTGCGGACCGATGAGCTACGTGCGGTAATCGAGCATCTATCTACCCAATCGGACCTTTAGAACGGATATGTAATTCTTCTGGAATGTTGTGAACTCGCATATGCTGTAATGCTTTGGAACATGAAATCAGAACTGTCATTTTATATACCATAATAACTATGAGAATCACAATCTTGGAGTGTTGTTAAATGTCCCTGCACTTTCGTTAACTCAGTTGTAAATTATATTAATTTAGGTCAAAACATATTAATGGGATTCTATATTTCCTGGTGAACTTTAAAATAAATTTGAATTGAGTGGTAGTAATTAATAGCAGCATTTCAAAAATTAATTTTTTAATGTTCTTTAAAAAATCAAGTGGACGAATTCCTCCATTGGGGAGAATTTAGAATTATTTAGAAGATTACGAAGTAAAAGCAAAGTGAATTATATAAAAAACAACGGAATGAAAAAATCTGCAAATTATGAATTGATGAAATTGAAACTTTCAATGCTAGAATTTCATAAGGTGATTCATACTCAAAAGAGCCAAGAAGTATTGCAAAACTTAATTAACGAAATATTCTCCAACATTTAATAAAAATTTACTCCCAGAAATTATCTGAAATTTGGATTTAGGAGGCAATCTATTACATCTTGCCCTGTCCATTTTAGTGAGATGCGATGTATTTTAAGATAAGTTTGTAAAAGACAATAAGTTTCTCTAGGAATCTAGCATAATTCGAAAAGTATTTTTCAAATTCCAAAAAATGAAAATACGCAAATTAAAGTTCCAATCCTGGTTAGTGGGGAAGCTTTCGAAATAATCTGCATGCCAGTCTGAGGTTGGTGGTTGAGGACTGGGGCATAGTGAGCATTGGGAGCGCGGGCTCACCTGAGAGGCCGTCGACCCGCCGCTGTCAGACGGCTTGCTGGCACTGGAGTAACCGGAAGTGCCGGTGCCGGAGCTGGTCGAGCCCAGCCCCTTCCCCCAGGAAGTCTGCAACAACAAAAATGCCGCCCGTCAGCTGTACGTCTGGTTTGACAGTAGCCAATCTTTAACAAAATTGGTGGGGCTGCGAATGAAGTGGTTAACGAATATTTTCGAGAAATATTTTTGTTTGCGAACAAGATCCACTCATCGCAGCGTAAGCATAGAAGCAACTCTGTGTGTTTAAACATACGGCAGAGGAAAAATCAATTGATAGTAGATGCTATTTGTCCCCGTTTAAAATGTAAAACTTTATGTATATTATAGTTATTACATAATTATATAATTATTCATTTTTATTTCAGTAGTTTTTGTGTCTCAGAACGTTTTGTCAAATTCAAAAAATTGAAATATTCTTTAGTTTTATGTCTATCTTTTTCTTCTAAGATTAAGACGGAGCTAAATGTCGATTACAAAGTTTACAACTCTGAAACTATAGGAACGTTTGATGATGAGCTTTTATTTGTCCATATCTAGACAATTTGTTGATGGCTTTTTAATAAAGCAGGAAATTGAGAAATTCGTTAGAATTCCTTAGAAGGTAATCTAATTTTGGATTAAAACCTACATAGTAGTAGTTTTCACCAGATATTAATATAGAAATAAAACAATTTAGGGAGGGAAAAGTAAAAAATAATCTTTCTGAGTGGTCAAGAATAATCTACGCAGATTTGACAAATGTTACTTTACCTTCATTATATTCACATATTATATGGAATGCGATTATAATTTGTTTAGGAATTAATTGTAAACGGTACTTGCCACATTACATTCTGTTCTACGTTTTCTCAGGGCGACCTACATTTTCTCAGGGCCTTTAATAGACCTTCCTTCATTCAACTACTTCAGTTGTCCTCGTCACTTTGACAGCGCCATTTGTCAATCATAATGTCCCAGTCAGTTAAGGAATGAATCTCGTCTGATTCGTTCTGTTACTAACTGATCAACAAGTAAAAATGGAAAGAGACATATTGTGACAAATTAAATTGAGGCAGTAGAAACACTGAGAATGAAAAGTATTAAGCAGGTAGGAAAGCTACTTTACGAAAAAACATGTATTCAGAGTATGACTGTTAAAATAAATTAATCTAAAAATGCAATTGATAAAGAGTGGATAGGAAAGGTAGGTAACAAGTTTAATGAGGTGGTCAAATAGAAATAGAAATACCTCTAATCAAATTAGTCAGGTACAAACACAATACGAGCTATCTGCCAGAAGAAAAGGCAGTTGTGTTCCATCATGGTCATGCATTTTGTTTATTAAGAAGTACGCCAACTCCTCATAGTGAAGGGGGTTATGCTTTTCCATCGTGAACTGCGTTAGTGTATTTTTATGTAAATATGCAATCTAGATCTGGTATTGCTCTGGAATATTTTTAATATTTTTTAAACACGCCAGTTTGGCTGAAAGGCTCGTTACTCGGGAACCTATCGACTAAACCCTCCTCGGAACAATCAACGTAGCCGCCTTCAGATCGCGCAGAAATCGCGAGGCTTGCAGCGCCTCCACGTGGAATAAGTTCTACCAGCGCTAGTGTCAATTACGCAGCCACGAAACCGGGACGCAGATGACCTCAAAGACAATTCAGTTCTGGATCATTCCTCATAAAAAGCCATGGCCTCCTCGTGAAAATGTACGAAGATTAAAAACTATTTTAATTATAAAAATATCGTTTATTAATTTAATGTTTTAAACGGCACCAAGTTTAAACTATCTCCAGTAGAAAAAGCAGACAGATTTATAAAAATGTAATTTTAATGTTATGTTTTAAATTAATTATGAAATAAAATTACAAATTAAAAGTACATAAATTGAGGACTACGTATTGCAAAATCAATTACTGAAATACTGTAATTTTTCCGAAGCCGCCAGTGCCTCTCTCAGATGTTCAAAGTCAGCGGACTGCACACCGAAGCACAACATTACCGTCACCACATGTCGCAACAACCAAGGGTAGGCGTCGACTGGTAAGTGAGTTTGACCGATACAAAAACAACACGCCTTTAGCGACATGTACCTTCCCAACCAGAGATAAAGGCTATTAACTACCGCTTCCTCGCTCGAGTCCTTCCGTAATCGTAGGGGAGCACTCGTCTCGGGCGTCGCTGGATTCCTCGCACCGGAGCCCCATTAGCACGGGAGATCGATTTTCGTGAGTCGATTTCGCTTCATTTCACGCTCGCTTAAGCCCGGTCCGCAGGCTGCGTTACGACAGCACGCGCTCCGCCCGCGGGCTCAGTCCGCGGTTCCATTACAGTGGCGTCTCTGGAGAACGGAGACCGCGACAAGCCACGAAGTGGAAGAGATGAAGGACATAGAATGGGAGAAAGGAAACACAGAGAGAATGTGAACAAGATGTTTGAGAGAGAAAGAACTAGAAGTTTGAGAGAGAGAGAGAGAGAGAGAGAGAGAAGAGAGAGAGAGAGAGAGACAGAAGTTTGAGAGAGAGACGAGAAGTCGGGTGAGAGAAGTGTTGTTGTTGTTGTTGTTGTTGTTTTAGTTGTGTGTGCTTGTATTTGTGTGTATGTGTGTATATATGTGTATGTATGTGTGTGTATATGTGTGTATGTATGTGTATGTATGTGTATGTATGTGTATGTGTGTGTATGTGCGTGTGCGTGCGTGCGCGAGAGCGAGTTAAAGAAAAATAGAAGAAAGAAATTACAAGAAATTACAAACGGCTGAACAAACAGAAGAACGAAAGCATCGCGAAAGTGTTCCTAATAGTGACAGCATCAGACATTAGAATCCACACACAGAAGTAAAACTAAGATGTTCTTTACGATTTACCTTGAAGTGATTTCAAAAAGAAGAGTGAAGACAATTTGTAATTCCACTAGCGTCTTTAGCATTTATAAAAATGTTTAAATACATAATTTTTGAACGTTCATATAGTTATCATCACTTTTCAAATGGTAAGAATGGTATAAAGAGTTGTCCATCCGTTGCTCTATCGTATTTGTGAAGCAAGTGTACTTCGTATATAAACACTTGCTGAAAAAAGGGGTCATCTTGGAACGACTTTTATATTTCTAAACATACCACTGATGACCCCATCCAGATACATATTGGCAACAATATTAGAAATAGCATTAAAATAATAACTAATAAATATTCATAAGCACATTAGAATAACTATAATTACGTTCTGTAGTACGTATGACTGTTAACTACGCTAACACACGCATGACAAAGTTACTCGTTCACACTTCAGAGGGGGGGACTCTTAAAACCCTCAGAGGAGACTCGTATTAAGAATCACGCCTGCTTAAAAATGAGGTAATGATGCACCCAACCACTGATTGCATTTCCTGGCTGCCGCTCACGCAAGCAGCTCAGCAGGGGCAGGGGCAGGGGCGGGGGCGGGGGCGGGCGGATGGCGCAAGCTGCGTGGAAGAGGCGGGCGCCCATGTGTTGCGTGTATCGGCGGAGGCTGCATCTCCACACAATGGGCCACGGGGGACTCGGGCTTTCGCCGGCTCAATCAGGTGCTCGTCGGCACCCCGCTCCACGCCCCCTCTCCGGCGGTCTCGTGCCTCCCGCTTGATTCGCGCTTCTCGCCCGCTTACGTCGCGCTACACGCCCCGCCCCGCCTCCATCCACCGATTGATTCATTCGGGATTCCGAGGCCCTCAACTACTAAGGTCATTTGTCCCGTATGTGTGGTGCATGTTTTTGTCTTCGGAAGGTGATGGTGGTGGTGGTGGTGATCTCCACCCCAGATGGTGAGATTCTGTGCCGACCTATCGTACCCAACTGGGTTTTCCTCAACCAGGTATCTCCCACCAGCCGGAGCAATTTCTAACCTCCCGACTGGTATCCTTTCATGTGCGGTAGCGTAGTGCATGTTAATGTGTGTGTGTGTGTGTGTGTGTGTGTGCGAGAGGAGAGAGAGAGAGAGAGAGAGAGGGAGAGAAAGAGAGAGACAAATGATCTGTATTATATTTGGTTGATGAATCTATTTAATTCTGCGTGCACTTCAATCAGAACTATTCCAACTACGCTTGAAAGCCATTCTATATTTTATTTCTTTTGCCTTTTCGCCTTATGCTCTTGTAACGTATTGTTTCTCAAGTTCAACAATACTCCAAAAGGGTATGACATATTCACCACGCCATCCCTATCGTAGTAGCAGGCATCTTCCTTAATTGTCTGTCGTCATCGTTACCATCGTCATCATGGGTTTGTATACTACACAAAACACTTGACTTCCCCGAAATGTGAAGAAGTCTTAATAACGACATGTTGACAGAATAGTATTGATAGGCCTCGGAAAGGAGAGAAGAAAAAAGAACAGGAATACAAGAAAAAGTGAATGTTATGGATGTTTATAATAATTTAGAGATAAGAAAACTCTAGAGAAAGAAGAGAAGAATTTCAGAGAGAAACTAGAGAAAGAATTTCACGTTGATTTACAGTATTTGAGAAATCACAAGTTGATTTACTGCGCATTTGAATATTACGCACTAGAGTACAAGAACTCGTAAATTTGGAGTTAAATACGATGTGTGAGCGTATCGAGAAGCAGAGGCTCAGGCCAGCACCCTCTCTAGAGGGTGCTGCTCATTCAGTTGTATCCGACGGCACAAGAGGCGCTAGTGCTGGCATCTCGTGGCGACGCAGTGAACGCAGCTGCCAACGCCCACCCGAGCGCCACCAGCGCGGCGCGCGCCAAGCGGGAACATTTCAATTCGCGGACGCCTCGGCTGAGATTTCTGTTTCTGAAGCTCTGTCATTGTCCGTACAATAATAATACGATACTTTTCGGTTAAAATGTCTATTAAGCAGATCAATGGCTTTTGGGGCCTATATCTGATGATCGGGTTCTAGCTCCATAATTAGGTTGAATTCAGCTGCTGCCTGGAGGAGAGTTCCAGTGGCCGGCTGTTCTCATCGCTGGTTTGGCGTGGTTTCTGCTATCAACGCCAACCGAAAGCCGGACCAGTTCCCTAACAAACTCGCCACGGTCCGCGCGCGATCTTTCCTTCCTCGTCCTATCCTCAGCCTTACACACACGTATACTTACGCGCACTACACTAGCACATATGTCGCGAGATCAGTCGGGGGTTTAGAGCTTTGATACCTGATTGAGGAAAACCCCGTAAGCCGACGGGTAGATCGGTGCCTATCTCGTCATCCGGCAGTGAAAGATCACCGCCTCTCCCGCGATAAAACACGCACTTCACTTACAGGTCTAATGACTTTAGCAGTTGACGCGCCCGTAAACACCAATCAATCAAACTGTGGAGTATCATTATTCACGTACAATACCAGAAATAGCTTCATTACATAAGCAGCCCAACATTTCCTACTATACGTCCAAAGCAAATGTATTGGAAACTAATCAAGTATTTGATCGTGTGCACTCTTACATCGCAAACAAAAAATATGAGGAGTGCTACTGTTATTGAGTCGTTTCTTCATGAGGATATATCTGACATGGTTGACCCGTTTAGCATAATTTGACATCGGATAGATGGAACGCTTAAATTTCACTATTGAGTACGCTCTGTCTTTCCTCAAAACACCTTAATTCGATAATGCCATTCTCTTGTGAGTGGTACATCTCTCATGTGTCATCAGTTGCAACAGGAAACAGCGCTCTCGTTTCTACTATTTAGCTGACTCCGTGAGCTAACATGCTGTTACATCTTCTTTCTACGAACTATTTCGGAATTCCAGTGAAGAAAGAACTTAGAATATCACTTTTGTTTCGTTGTTGTTGTTTCTGGTCACTCAAAAGTTTCTGCGTCTTAACGATTCACAATATTCTGTATTGGTGTCAATTGTTTTCTCTATATTGTTTAGATTTATTAACATATATATTACAATTTAATATTTTATTTTTTGACATTACTGATAAATAATATGCAATTAAAAATATTTGTCTCAACTTGTTCATAGAAAATTTAATTCCAACGGCCTCTTAATATCGAAAATAATTAGAAAATTTAAAAAAATGTTTTTAATAAATAATGAGCAATCTAGATTATTCAAGAAATTTGTTTTGGTATTCATTGCGGAGTCTTGCATAGCACTCATATGAGCATAAGATCGGGCCAATTGGTGGTAAGTTTTATGCTTTATATGAAGTCGTTTATGGACACACAAACATTTTCTTTGAAAATGTTAACAAAGCAATCTGTATCCTTATCAGTTTTAAATAATGTCAGAAAAATCCTTCATGTTTTGAACATTTTCCGAAAAAGTTTCTGTTGTAGAATAATTAGTATTCACGGGATCTACTTCATAATCCCAATGTATCCTGTACCGATTTCGTTGATAAAAATTCACTCGTCGAGTTTTCATTTGAGAGTTCAGGACTTCTGTGAATTCCAAAACACAATTGCAACGATCATTTCAACTGCACTGTGTCTCTCATCAGTGAATATTAATACTCGGAAGGGCCTGGCAACAACCCAAACTGTGAGCAGATTCTGGCGGACTCTGGGTTCGCGAGAGCTCAACAACAGATGCAAACGCTTGCAGGGGAAATTTCATGGGTGTCAGTGTTCCTCATCCGGGAGGTTTTATTTCTCTGTTCCAGTTTTCGCGTTCACAGACTATTATTTACATTTGCCTCGCTCGCTTGCGCGACGTACACGACGACACGGGGTGCAGGTTAGCTACAAAAAGAAGTTCATTCTGGTTCTCAATATTTCTGTCCAGTACAATGTCAAGTTACCTCTAACGAAAACATCAATATTCCTGTAATAACGTATGATGCTCTATGTGAAATACTTTAAATAAAGGATAATGAAAACGTATAGCGATGACATCAGGTTTTTCAAAAAAAAAATGTTACGTAAGGTAGTAGCTGGTGCTGTTAAACTCAAGGTAGACCTTGCAAATGTTCCTTGCTTTCATCGAATCCCCAATGACTTATTATTTTCGACATACATGAACACATTGAGGCTCATCAAATAATTGTTTGTTAGATTGAAGAAATATTTCATTATGAGTGCGTTGACGGGATACCAAGAAATAACATGTATGTTTCAAAAATAATTATTATTGGAAATTTTCTTTATAAAGTGATAGAATAGACAGGTAATTTCTTTAATTCTCATTGTCACACCAATATTCGTAACTTCTAATCAGTAATATAATACATTTCAAATTGGTTTAAAGTCTTGAGAATTATTCCTATTCTTCAGTCAACAAAATAGTTCTCCTAACAATTATATTTGAATGAAGGAATACGTTTTTAAGTATCCTTGAACTATTATTAGTAGGGGGACAAACTAGTAAACTGTGCGAAATAATTCTTATCTTTCCACAGTAATTGCCGTGTTCGTCATCACATTAATCATCCTACTTTTTGCGTACTTGGCTAGAAGATCTGCCCGCTGAAATGTAAGCAGGACAAACTTACATTCCGGATATTCTGTAATGACTTGAACAAAAACAAAAATAAAATGGACATTCAAGTATCAAATACGTAATCAGAACTTCCTATACGTTTCTAGAAACATTCGATTTGTTTAAATATTTCCATAGTTACTGAATCAATAGATATGTGTATTCGCCACTTTCAACGCTTGAAATCCATGGTAACAAATAACATTGCCAAATAACTTGTAAAGCTGTCACAAGCCGGTGACGGACACCCGGTTTCTTTCGGCTTAATTTCCAAATTATTTAGTGGAAAACCACATAATACCATAAACCAGACATGGGGTAAGAATCATACATCATTTGAAAATGAAATTGATATTTAATGAGAACTGGTAATGCAAAATGTGATTAACTTTCAGTTGTGGCGGAGGTTGCGGTTGCGGTGGGTGTGGCTCGTGTGGCGCTTGCTGCTCGGGCCCTTGCTGCGGACCCTGGAAGCCTTGTGTTGTTACCACCACCACGGCATATTATGGGCCCTGCTAAAGTCCGCCCTTAATATTTGCAGAACTGGCTCGACTTCAACCCGATTTTGTCAACCCACTGGATCGGAAATTTGTGTGCTCTTGTACATGAATAGAGATTCACGACAGCAAGATTGATGGTATTATGTTGTCAATAACTAACATGAAATCAGAAATCATTCTTTCGGCAATTCAACAAATATTTTTATAACATTTTTTTTGTATGCCTGTTTTCGGACTTTTCTAACAATAAAATTTTTAAGAATAATTTATTTTTATTCTCAAATAGGTAAGTGAATAAAACTGAAATTTCCTTATTGTAGTTACGATCCAAGTAAGTAAAATGAGTATGATACCTATCGAACATGAACTGTCTGTTCAAAATGGCGACATTCTCTAGTAAATTGTTAATGGTGATAGTTCCTTTTCTATTTCCATTTGTAGGAAAAATAATTACATTGTATCTCAAAGTTTTACATTAAATTAAACTTACTACCCTAAAAATTACGATTAAAAATGGTGAGTTGGCGCGTTCATTTAACTGTTCTGAAATATGAAAATTATTCAAAATATTTCGAGAACAAATAGGAAGGCACCCAATGCACAAGAGTTTCTTTTCAAGAATTTGCTATAATTAATTTAAAACTCTTGCATCGTAAAATCGTTTCGTTGCAAATAGTATTTAAATATATCAAAACTAGTAAATGGATATATTAAAATATAATTTGAGGTGTAAATGAGTTATGAACTAATATTTGAAAAGACATCCGAAATTGTGAACAGTGTAGAAAATGATTTATTCGATACTTATAAAAATTTTGACAAGAGAAAAAGGAAAATTAAATTCGTGTTGGAATAATACATCAAATTTGTTCGTAATAAATAAATGTTAAGGCAAATAGATTTTGGCTATCGTACAACCTAGAACATTTCACTTAAAATTTAACAAAGTTAAAATTCTTTAACAGATTGTGGAAAACTTTTATTGTGCTGCTGTGTATTTAGTTATTTCACTTAGCTTTCAAAATAATTCCATGATACAATAATCTTATTGTATCATGATTTTCCTTATTTCAAGGATAAAAGATTATCAGGAAAATGTATATAGTCTTCAAATGTAATCCTCAATTTTAAAATAAAACTATTATTTGTATAGTGTTGGCTACACGTACGTCAAATATAACTAGTCCGGCTATTTTACATTTGTTGAACGTTTCCTCAACACACTGATGCCCCAAAACAGAAGCAATTACAAATCTTCCGACATTATAACTACTATTTTGATAAAACCTCTAGAAAAAACCCTTCTGCTCCTTTGTTAATGGATAAACCAAAAATTTTAAGTGAAGCACATGAATACAGACAAAGAAACAATTGAAAGCGTATTAATAAAGTGTTATGAAAAATTTCTGGCTGAAAATGTGCTGTTTTCGTACTAGCCTTAGTAAAGGTATAACGATTATAAAATAATGTTAATTTATAAAACTTAAAAGTCTACGAAGAACATTTCTTTGAATTGAAAGAAAAAACATTTCAACTTATTAACAACAATATAACTTTCTCGACAATCACTGTGGTTACAAATAAACAGTCAGTCTTCACCAAGGCTCGAGCTCGAGTGCACGCACAATTTTACACCTTCACTTTCGGCAAAATTTAATTCTAAATTATCAAGTATCACAAGACTACCCACGCCAATATGGGGTGAGTAGCTTTACAAATGTTGTTTGATACAAAATATATATTTGAATATAAATATTAAATAAAAATATAATCTTCATTTTAAATCCAGATACATGATAAAATTAACAGACCAAATCTTCACATCTGCAGAAGTGAAAAATATATTAATAAAGAATTTACCTTCTAATTTCGAAAAAGGGTTATTGAGTGAGTTTAAATTAGTACTATCCCGTCCGTTTTCTTAAATCCGAAATTGTCTTGCTCTTCAATGGGCAGTTATTCTCCATAAAAATTATGTAGAAAATGGCATAAGATATTAATTTACAATAGAAATAACACATGGAGGCACCTAGGAATTTAACCCAACATATTTTCTTTATTATTTTAACTGGTACAGTTAATATATAATTTTTACTTCGCAATCGCAACGGGATTGGAAACACGATTAAGAAAAATAAATCTAAAACACTATTGTGAAAACAATAACAAGAATTATGATACGAGCAATCGGGGTGTTGCGAAATTATCTCCCCAAAATGCCTGACGTTTGCGTCTGGGGCAAATGAAATGTAAGCCAGAACAACTTCTTTGTCGAAAGAAAAACTGTTCACAAGCTCTTGTTCAGATTAGTATGGAGTGGTGTGGGGCTTACAATGTTCTCAGATGTAAAAAAACAGGATAGATACAAAAAATACATTGTAATATCTCAAGCGCTGTTACATCATTGTTCTTTAATCCAGAATAACGATTTTTACAGCCGTACCGAGGCTATGTTAAGTGCCACAATGAATAAATTAAGATTTGTAATTAAAAATATTAAGTTTTAGAAGGAATGAAATACCCGCAATGCAGCCAAAAACATTTAGGTTGGATTGGATAACAATGATGTGGAACTGTCCCTGAGATTCCATTTTCACGATGAAACATTATAAAGAAAGAGTAAAAACGGTGCTGTAAAGAGTAAATAATAGTATTAAGACACCATTCTGAAACGTGATCGAAAATAAATGTATTTGAATATTCTAGGTGCTGCAAGCCTTCCTGCTGCCATTCGTGTTGTTCTTTTTGTTGTTGTTCTGGACCGTGCTGTGGCCCCTGGAAACCAAGAGTGGTCACAACAACTACAGCATTCTACGGACCGTGTTAATATTTACCGAAACCTCATTCATTTTTCACAAGTTATTACAACAAGTTTTCCAGCTACAAGACAATTTTAAGTCAGTGATGAGAACTGTTAGCGATTCCCCTAAGTTATATCTGAAGGCCATGTGGGTATAACATTGCATTTTTATCACTATGTTTTGTTTAAAGTGTGTTAAAAAAGAAAATAAAGAATATTTCATATTCAACTTTTGAGAGCCTAGCATTTGTATATGTAATTCTGAGATGCTACGAGAATGATTCCCATTCTATTATTCGTAATATTTACTAAATAAAATTATAAATAGACGTCAAAATTATGAAGCAATGTAGGCGTTCACGCTCGGCGTCAATATGAATATTGTCTTCCGGGCTGATATATTGTCTTCCGGGTGATAAGAGAAAATTGTTCTTTCAAACGTTCACTTCCAGCTGAAACAGTATGGAGCCACTGTGAATGTCTGTTGCATTGTAAGCAAAACATTGGAAAGAGCAATTTCCCCTAGACCACAAACTATCAGCTGTGAAGATATCAAAACCTAAACATTTTTTATAAACCATTCTGCTAATCAAATAATTCACACTACAACAAGCTATATCATATTTAGCTAAAATCTACATATATTTACCGATAGAATGAATGTCATCGTTTATGTATTTGACACAATTCGTCCTTCGTGTTGTTAAGAAAAAGCAGATGACCACGCCTCAACAAAGTAGTTTACTTCCTTTATACAAAACTTCGAATTATCGCGATCAAACTTTAGTCATGTCATTGGGATGTTAGCACAAATCTCTGATAATTATTTTGTACATTAGTGCGATTATATTATTACAGCTTCCTCTTTTACACAATAATATACGATAAGTGTATCTACAGTACATTAAACATTTAATATAGGATGGTGTTATGGGTAACCTAAAATTAGTAAACAATTGTGCTACTTTTTAACGCTCATAGGCATTTTAGGGTTAAGAACAAGAATTATGCCAGCTCTCAATTTTAAAAATATTTGTGTATTTCGCCGTGAATAAAATAACCATTCATATTTGGGTAGTTTTCAGAAGTATTTGGTTACTGTTCGATGAAGTGTCCTTAAATGTTTGGATGGAAGTGATGCCCTTCAATTCAATCATGTTACCTCTCAAAAACATCCATGATCATCTTTCCGAACATCTTAAAATTGTAAGGAACACTAGAATTGAAAACTGTTTTCATAAAAAATGTTTTACATGCGAATAAAAAAAATACAAGACATTATGAATCATAGAAATTCATGGAAACATGTGCCCTTGCTTTGCGTTCGTATGTTACTGCATCGATTTGTAATAAGATGAAAATGTGCTTTTAATGATTTTTAAGTAAATGTTTCAAAAAATCGAGTTACTTGTGAAATATCCATTGTGAAACCATACGAAAATTGTGGTTCCACTCGACTTTTTTAAGTTTTACTAGAAGTATTCATCAAAATTTCACGGTAATTACTAAATGATCGATAATAGAAATTCAATCAGGGTCGGAAAATTAAAAATGCAATTTTAATAAATAGTGCTTAAATATTACTAGAGAACTTCTAGAGTATTAGCAGAGAACATATGTAAGCCCACAGTATTTAAAACACAAAATATCTAGAGCATTTCGAAGGAACCTGAAAAGTATTTATAACGTAGTATGTTATGTAAATTCAAAAATTTTAACATGTTTAAAAAACGTGGAGTGCTTTACAAGGAAAAGCATTTTCCTTCATCCGTTTGAAGTACGTTAATACTTTCTTCCATACTTAGTGAATATGTTCAAAAGGGGCTAATTCTGAACAATTAATTACCCTTTCTTTTCGTTTGTTGAGATATTTGTTATTCTGAGAAAAGCTCCATTTAAATGGACTCTTACAAAAAATGCCAGTCCTATCTAAAAAATAGATGCAAAAGATTAATTACAGGAAAAAAATATAAAAATTCCAGGCGGGGGCGGCTAGGGAAGAAAATGTTAAGACACGCATTTTAAACGCGATTATTCAATATCAGGGGTACTAAATCTGGCATTAAATTCTTAAGTTACAGCTTTTTATATACTACTTACAATTTGTTCACTCTAAGGATTCAACAATTCTTGTTGTAGATTTTATAGAAGATTTTATGTAATAAGTTAAGAAGGAACTACTTGCTGTATTTTAGTCAAAACCATTCATTACTCATTTAAAATATGAAAAAATGGCATTTTGTTCTCAAAGAAAATACATATAGATGTTTGACACGTTTTTTTCTTTAAATTAAAAGTAATCTTTCTAATGAAATAATTGTGTATTTTAAATCCATTGGTTTATAATGAGATTCACTGAAAGATTTTTGCAAAAATAACTCTTCGGGATTCTCGTAACTAAGTGAAAATGACTTATTTTTACGTACAGTTGGCACAAGTACCCTTATACACATCGTCTTTTATTTTGTGAAATTACTTAGCAACCCTAAAGTTTGTTCTTCAGTAGTGTTCAACACTTCCAGAAGACCGGACGTGTTGGACACGCTCCATTTTGGACCCGGTACACAACAAAATTTTCAATCAATTTTCAATTCCAAATTTCACAAACAAACAACAATTATAAAAAATGAGGTAAGTTATCATAAGATAATATATAATTTTAGAATAGCAGCTTGTAATACATTTGATTTGATTGGTATTTATTATACTACACCCAGACGATACAAAAGTCCGATCTAATATCCTAATAATTATTATGTTCGTAATTCTAGCTGCTGTGGTCCTTCGTGTGGAGCATGCTGCTCGGGTCCATGCTGTGGACCTTGGAAACCTTGCGTTGTAACAACTACGACTGCATACTATGGGCCATGCTAACATCGGCATGATTTGAAACTTAAGCTTGCGTATATTGTCCTGACCTTGTGTGAGATCTCAACATGCATGCAAGAAACAAGTTATTATTGACAAGAAAACCATTGTAAATTTTATTTCGATCATATGTTTGGTTTCCTTCATAAAATGCAAGTTATAATGTGTAGCATGTTTATCGGGGGACAAGCAGATATGTAATGCAATATTTCTTAAAAACATTTCACGTTTTTTCTTATGCTATAAAATTGTGTACCAAAATGCTAATAAAATTGAAAGATTTGGAAATAATGTTCAGGAGTTTCATTGATGCTAATGAAAGGCAACCTCTTATTTGGAATGAAACTTTTACTCAATGTAAATTTTATTTTCAAAACAGTTTCTCCTCGGAAGACTATCTCGCTGTTATTTACGTTTATACTCTTTTGACAATATATTATTGAAAGATCTTAAAAACATTAACTGGATTTACAAATAGTAGAAAGCAATTAATTCAAACTTAGAGAATTAAAAAATATAAAAACTCACATTCCATTTAAACAATTGATTTTATTTGCTATTCTTATTTTAAAAATGCTAATTATCTTTCAAACAAAAATATGATGTATTGAGTATGATGAGTTGTTTGTGCAGCTTATCTCTTTTGTCATAAAATATTATTTACAAAAAATGACTAGCGAAATGCGTTATCTTAGATTAACTACATTAGTGAAATTTCGTGTGAAATATGACTAAAGATTTAAGATACTCATTTAAAAAATGATGTTTAAAAGAATACCCAGGTAAGCGACGTTTCACAGCCACGAACATCTACGTTTACATTCAGGTATAAAGCGACAAGGCAGAACTATTCAAATGTTTATATCCCTTAAATTATTCACTGGATGCTGAGTATAATACAAGATGTTTGTGGTATTTTCTCTGTTCATTTCTGTGGGGTGCACCAGCTGCACAAAATTGAAATGGATGACTGTAGAATCATACGTTGCTCACATTAACTAAACGAAATTCTCATAACTCTCTTTACTGCATTTCTAGGGCGCACCCAAATTTGAATGGGTGTTTGAAGCACCACAGAATTGCTGTACATTCTCCAGCATCATCGTATGTTAAACTGAATGTGTTCAGAGACAAGCCATTATGATAAACGAAGTCGGAAATCTCGTGCCTTTGGCCGGAAGCCCGCTGCACGCTCACGCGCGGGGACATTTCTTAGAAGCTGATTCCTCAATCATTGGGGCGGAGTGGGGTCAATTGCATCCTTGAAAATGATGAGAAAGCTGTGTTGTTGCGACGTAGCTGTCTCCTGGGGAATGGGGGAATGCACAGCTTTCAAAAGATGTAACGAAGATAAGTGTGAAACAGAATATGAATAGGGAATGAAGTCAAAGTTGATGATGAGGTATCTGAGGGGAGAATAAGGTAGCTGGGTTGGAAATACTACAAAAAATTATGTAAAGATGGTAGAGAAAGCAAATTGTTGGGAAGGCAACATACCAAGAAACATGGTCATTAATTTGCGAATCATGGCCAAATCTCCTAAATAGTTACTTGCTAGTTACCATAGGCGTGCTCAGTCTAACATAAGAAGAAGAGGTAACTATATTTTTGAGCTCTCTTTTCCACTCCCCTTATTTACCTATCACATACATTAATAGTAAATACATAAATCATACAAAGATAATTAAATTACACCTTTAATGAATTGATTTATTTTAAAATGTTTAGAGGGTTGCCAGATGGCTTGGAGCTTATTCCTCAAATGACCTTAACAATTTGACCAAATTGTCTGTTTAAAAAATAGCCCAGTCAAATTAGAACAAAAAATGGCGATCAAAGGAAAAAATCTCAATTTTGAAACTTGGATATGATTGTTTGCTAGCTTCTAGTGCATAACAAATTAAAAACCCTGAAGTGTTAGGGGCGAGCCGGGGGTGGAGCGGTTGTGATAAAAGGTGCTTTTTCTATATCTCCATAAGTATCCTTTGCATGTATCTCCATAAGTATCAATCACACAGAAAATGTTCTATATAAAATTGAAGAAGATAAAAGTTTCTACGAAAAATTTCCTATAAGATTTTGTCTAAAATCAACGTTTTATATTAAGATTGAAAAGTTCTGGTTTTTGTTTATGACAAAGCCCTAGTTATATTCCTTATAAAAATGATGTTATGGTAATTGTATTCAATAAACGGAAGAAATTCTACTTTTTTTCAACATCAACAATATTTATTGGGAAAATTTGCGCAAAAAAACAGGAACATTCTATATCTTTACAAATCCTATTTTGTTTATAGATTTGGGAGTATCCGTGGTCATTGGGGTCCAGATTACCTGTGCAAAAATTGATAATCCAAAGATTATTGATAAGTACAGAGTACAAATTTTGTGTAGTTTGCAAATATTCGGTGTAAGAATTGTTTACAGTGCAAAACATAAACTATGCAAATGGCATAATCAAGTATACAGTGAACATTGAGGGACAACTAAAGCAGAGTGTCAATGACGACCGACACGAACCTCAATGTTTGGCGAGGGGGTCCAATGAGTAGCGAATTGGGGAAGCCCCAACATCACTAACGGCTTTGAGTTTTGTAATTAATCATGTTTCCTAACGACTGTCTCGGTTAATCGGGACATTTATAGATTAAATGTAAAAATAATTTAATCTTTGTTGGTATTTTGAGTATATTCGAAAAGCTAGAAAAAGCCACAATGTTTTGAAAACGTAACTAGTTAAAAACCTAAGGCGGGCATTCTATTAAATTTCGTGATCTCCTCTCTCTTTATATACCAAATTATAGCAATTACCGTGACATTCTAATATGAAAAAAGTCCAAAATTCTGATCATGAAATTCATCATTCATGTTTGTTTAGAAGTATAACTTATGCACGCACATGAGAATGAAGTAAATTTGTATGCAAACAAGTTTGGGTTATGAGGTTCTCTACGCCGCAACCTTATCACCATGTGCTCTAGGCACGCATGTAATTGCAGACCATTATTTAATCATCCATCATACATTCAAAACTAGTTATGTATTAATAACTCTCCTTCTTGTATACATTCTCTTCTATACCAGGATTTTTCCATAGCTGCCTCTGTTCATTAGCAGTTACGGTGCCCACCAATTGGGACCTTACACGTCACTACAGTGACATTACTATAGTGGTGTTCAAGCTTCCGATTGGGGCATTGTAACAGCTGATTTACTTCCCAGGCAGCTAGGATAAATCTAAGTATAAAAACATGTAAGGTTGACAAAATTGTAAGATCTTTTAACGATCTTCTAAATGCTTCTACATTTCATTTCTATTTGCATCTTCTCACCAGTGTCGTTCCAAACTCTCTCAGAAGTGTTAATAACAATTCAAAGAAAAGGTAAATATGCTCGTTTAGCTCGCCCCTAGCTTGTAAGGGTTGAACTCCATTTAAATCTTTGACCCAATCCTCCAGATTGAGTCTTTGACCACCTCTGTAGCTGGTACGGGAACTTTACAATTAAACTAAAACGTTAGACGCAGAGGTTTTTATACGTTATGATTCGAACCTCTGTTCGCTTGAAACTTTGTAGCCTCCCGTCCCGAGTTGGAAAGAAAATTGCCTAGGAAACTGAGGGGACCGGAAAAGCTGGAACAGAGGGAGGGGAGACAAACACGACGAGGCTGGTAGGCGGAGAGGTCACGGCGCGTAAACAAACGCGAGGCGGGGGCGGGGGGTGGGGGCGTGGCGTGGCGGAACGGAGCTGGGCGGGGCGGGGCGGGCCGCCTCTGACACGCCGGGTGCAATGGGAGCCAATTTGTTGCCTCGCTCGCCTCCGCCTCTCGCCGAACAAATTGACAAGCGTCCCATTAATCATGGGAGCTGGAGGCGACGACAGACGCGCGCCGGGAAGACGTGAGAATCTGCGCGACCAACTCCCGCGTCGCCCCCCCCTCCTCTTGGCGATGCCGGGGCGGGGACAAGGAGCGCGACCCCCGCCCCAGGAATTTAGGACCCTTCACACGTGTTGACGAAGCAACATCCGTGAAGAGCGGGCTGTGTAAGTGCATCGTTTCTTTAATGAGATGATAAAGAACGCCTCGTGGAGTACGTTTTTTAATAGACGTATTGTGAACGTATTGTGAACCATTGCTGTAGAAACAATGTTTTGATGCCCTGTAAACTAGCCATGATGGCCACATTACTTTAGGACGCATTTCTTGGCTAGTAATGTAGTCCAAAATACAACACATTAGTATTTATGTCCTTTCTACTTACTTTTATCTTCATAATTAATTTCAAATTCTTACGAGAGAGCGATGTTGGTTGACATTCTATTACATTTACGAAATACGTATCTTTGTCGCTTAATGTGGTGTCGAAAATCTCTTCAATATTAAAACTCTAAAAATAATATTATTTCATTTCCATTGATATGTTGAATATTTGCGTTTATTGATTGAAGATAAAGACGCAGTTATAAAATAGTCGTTTATGAAATCGTTCATAATGTGAATCTTTATGGCATGAATACGTGATTTGAAAACGAGCGGCGTTAGGAGCTAGTTTTCAAATTTTACGAATACAAGGAACATTATAAATGAGTTGAATTCTCTATTTTTTGTACAACAGATTTATAAATTTATAAGCTGATGTATGATGACGCAATTATCGTGCCATAAACAGCAAATACGTCATTAAATAGACTGTAAGATATCCATTTATGAACGATTTCTGCTAACGAAAAAGTTCATTTATAATGCTAGAATACAAAAAAAATAGTACATAGGAGCACAGCACTCATTATTTGATATAATCCCTGGTGATTCGATTTAAAATATCGCTATTGTAAATTTTAACTTTGCATTCGTCCTCTAAAATTTCAAACCAAATATATTACGTAAGATTTATTTTCATGAACATTTCATTAAAGAAAAGTTCATTTATAATGCTGCATTACTTAACTTTCTCAATACTACATAGGCAAAATGCGAGCAAGTAAAAATGTAGAAAGTTGGAAAATCAATGCTAACATTAATTTTTGAAGAATGAATGTGATACACTAAATAAGTAAGACATATTTTGGCAGAATATATCCTCTTTGGAAATGGAATTTCAAAGAAAAAAAGCAAATTCAAACAAATGCTTTACATGTCCACTTAAGACATGAAAGAAACTAAAAAACTGAATGTGCCAACAAAAATACTGCCTCTGGCAACTGAGGTATTTATTAATACTAAAACAATGAAACCAATTTTACTAATTTCAACCGATTACTTTCTCTCATACTAGTTACGTTAATATAGAGTTAATACTTCCGCCAAAAACGGGGATTTTTCGACTTCTGGTTTTTCTGTTTTTTGCCGGAGGGGGATTATATAGAAAAAGTGGGTAAATCGTGTTCCTATGTGTATAAATTAGTTCCTTGAACATATGGTTTAGTCAGAATCCGTATTTTGTGGGTACCTTGATAGCGAAAACTTGTGTTACGGCAAACTATCTATTCGTTCACGCTAGCTCTCATACCGTTCAGATATTTTCCGAAATTGGTTTTCCCCGATTAATCTGGCAAACTCAAGGTCCTGCGAGTTCGATACGGATATTTTGATTTGTAGGGGTACTTTAGTCGTAGCCTTATCACCTTCAATTTAAAAAATGGCTTAACATTTTTGGATTACAACTTTTTATCGTGGATAAAGCTTAGGAGGCTTAAAAATGGCGCAGGCCTCATTTTCGTTAAACTTTGAATTTTCGAAAATTGCAAAAGTTCAAAACCTTTCTTGTTGCCTTTCTACTACCATAATATTGAAGATGGAGATTTTATTTCATAAATTAAATCTGATCTTAAAAGATATTTAAATAAGGTACAAAATTTCCATAAAATAAGTTGTTTTCGTGTTTTTTTTTCGGGAAATAGAGGCAATTAAAAAGTGATTTTCTGAAAAACCGCTCGAAATTTTTTCTTTAGTTTTCTCTCGAATGTAGCAAGGTATTAATACGGTTATAAAAATGGTACAGGTCTCATTTTCAGTGAACTCTCTGTATTTTCGAAAATTGCAACAAAAAAGTGCAAAGCTACAATATTGATGATATTGTTTTCCCCCTTAAAATGTGTTCAATTTCTTGAGAAAAAAGTTTAGTTTCCGCGCAATTTTTGCATGAAATAATGGCAATTTATAAAAAATATAATAATCTGTTGTTAACAAAAGGCATTAGATTGTGATACATCGAGAAAGGATATTTTTATAGGAGGGGAAATGCAGAGGTGGTGAAAGATAGGTGGAATGGACTCACAGTGAAAGTAGCTGCTGAATCCTAGATATATCTAAATGATGGTGATCCAAAACAACAAAAAATTTGAGTAAGTACATTCATGGATGAATAATGGTTAATCTATGATACATTTGTAAGAAAATTCTATGTTCCGTTTCCAATTGAATACTTTTCGTTGTATGGAATCAAAATTTATTTTCTCCTTCAGTGGTAGAGTAACATTAATGGCACTTTCATTAAAGCCATTAATATTTATATTTTATTTTAACGTAGTGTAGAAAGAAAGAAACCAAGCACATCCCATTAATATTGTGCGAAATTTGACATGTTGGTACGTCTAGATCATCTCCGTATTTGCGTGAATGTTGGTATCAGTCATCTTTCTACTGCAGCGCTGTAGGTGAACCCGTGGTGCACGAGTGTACTACGAACGAAAACACTATTGCTGGAAGCCGAAGGACGCAAACGAAAGACGAAGAATAAGCAAGAATTTCAAGTGGTTTCATCAGCCATAAATTTCTAGTGGAAAAAATGAGTTTTTTCAATATTTTTCGTGGCTTTTTCGGAATGCCACCGGATGGCAACGCCAACAGGTGATATGTCAATGAATTGTAACTAGAATAGCTAGTTATTAAATACCTAATATATATTGATTGCATGCATCCCTCGAAACCATTTCTTTGAAGAATAATTTAGCACTAAATACTTTTAGGCTCTCACTTGGGCACTGCCACCACGTTTTTATAGATTTATCATTTTCTTTAAATTGTCATTGTCATATTGACCATTTGCTTCATGTCACTGTGCTTACAAAGGCGGGGAGATTTGCCGGATGAACGACAACCCAATGGATTTCGAAACCCGATTTGGAGTCAGGATGACGATGATGATGATGATGAAGATTTTAGGTAAACACACATGTGGGGTATTATATGCATGAAATGCTTAAAGGCTTGATGCATTTGAATGGGTAGAATGAATACTATTCGCTTTGCAGTTTCCTTAATAGAGGGCCGAGAAGTCGTTCTTTTCGTGTTGACAGCAATCCATTAGAAATTCATCGTTTCTTCGAGCAACAAATTGAGATATGATGAAAAGTTTTTGGGTGCTTTTGGTTTGGAAATTTTGGCAATTTTGGTATGTTGATTAATGGAAGTGAATGATATTTAATGAATGTGATTTGAAAGATGTAATATAAGTGAACTTTTGTGTTAAAGGATCAAGAGACTTTTTCTCTTTGGAACCACCTCCTATGGAGTCAGAACCTAATTCATTTGCAGGAACAAGTGATGCTTTCAAAGGCAATTTACGTGAACAGTATTTGAAACCAGGATATGAGACTGACAGTGGCAGAGGAAAAAATGTAAGGAGGATGGATAGTGATCTGGATGATCAGTAAGTAACATCTTCAAACCAATTAGGATTGAACACTTATAATACGTTTTGATGGTTGATTCTAGATTGTGCATAAACATATTTAGAAATACTTTAAGTCATAATTTTGTACGAATATTTAAAGGAGAATTATTCTAAGCACTAGCTATACTATTAATTCAAAACAAAAGAAAAAATAAATTTTTTCAGTGTGTTATAATAAAGAAATATTTGTTTTAGAAGTTGGAGGCCCCTCTTATATTTGAGTGAATTTATGCATACGAGATCTTAATCTTCTTTCCTTTAATCTAAGGGTTGACTTTGTAATAGATTGACAAATAAATTGAATTTGTGTTAGATAGTTACATTCAGAAATATTATAGGACTCCCTAAAAATTTGTGGATCCTAGACTTGAAAAAAACAAACAAGAACTAAAACTCAGTTATATCTTTCATAGACTCTTGTTCATTTTCATGCAGTAAGTTAGAAAGCCTTAATGAGGTTGATGAAATTACATTGAGAAAATGTTAGCAGTTCTAACAAAATAACTCATGTTAAAGCAGTTTGTAATAAATGATTGTGATTCACATGATCATTACTCCTATAATTTATCTAACATCTTAAGATCTTCTCAACTAACAAACTTGAGGAAGTCTCTGTGAATTGAAACAGAAATAACGTGTGCAATTGATGAACAAGGACATTCTCCAGCACTACTGTGTCATAGTGCTTCAAATGTGTAATTTGTGTCACTCTGATGCAGAGGTCTGACATCATCAACAGCCTGTATCAAAATGTGTCACTGTGAAGGAATGGAAGGCCTGCTTCGAATTCTCTTTGGTGGGAAATTGGGCATCTGTATCTGAGGTGCAAGACTGCCGCATGTCTAAAAGTCTTTTCATTCTCACATACTGCCTATGTAGTATAGAGAAATTATTGACTTACTGCTTATGCAGTGTAGAGAAATTACAGCAGTTTTTTGAGAGAAAAACTTTAATTTCCTTGGTAATGAAAAAGTGGATAAATCTTGTTCCTATGCGTATTGAATTACTTTCTCCAACATGTACGCTTCAAACCAAGAAAATTCACACTAATCCATGAATCAGCTCAGAATCCATGTTTGGTGGGTCCTTGTAAACAAAAAATCCATTGACAGTAAAACGACTGCCCATCCTTCCGTCTGTGTGAACAATTCCAATGACTACAGCGTAAGCAGGATTTTCAGGAAAATTGATATTCCGTGATCTATCTGATTGATGTCATGACTCTTTTAATTTGAAATGGATATTTCGATTTTTGGGGGTAATTTACACAAAACCTCAACAACATTTTCCAACTAAAAAATCGCTCCAAATTTTTTCTTCAAATATTTCTATCTGCTAGAGTAAAAGATGCTTAAAGATATGGCATAGGTCACATTTTTTTACAACTCCTTGACTTTTCCAAAAGTGCAAAAGTTTTTAATTTTTTCGTTGTCTTCCTACAACTACAATAATAAACATAGAATTTTTTTCATAATGAAATATGTACATCAAAAACAGATCTTCAATAAGGTCTTGATCAATTTTTTTTAAAATATAAGAAATGTTTGTTTGAAACAGTCAGTTTTAAAATATTATTTTTTAAAAGTAATGAAACTTTTTTCTGTATATATTATTCCTCATATGTAGGAAAGAACAGTAAAGAAAATGGTGCTGATCGCATTTTTGGTGAACGCTCTGTATTTTTGAAAATTGCAAACAATTAACCAAGCAAAAGTACAATATTGATGATAGAATTTGATGCTATTTGTGTAAGTGAGCATTGGTGTCTCGGAAATGAAATTTCTCTCAACATTCTGAGAGATTTTTGTTTAGTAAATAGCTACAGTAGAGAATGTCATAAACATGGTGGTATGGTAATTTACTTAAATAAAGTACCTACCCAAAGATGCAATAAGTTGGATCTAGAGTTTCTCTGTTATGAAATAGAGTTTGAAGCAACAGATGTGTATGTAGAAGATATAAAGTTGGTCAAAATGGCTCTATAGATCAATGGGAACCCTGTAGCTTTCCTTGAAAAGTTGGAGAATCTCCCATCTTTGCTTAGTAGATCTAAGTGGAAGAACTGTAGTATTGTGGTAGGAGGTGATTTAAACTTGGTGTTTGATGTGACAGAAGTTAACCGAAGCGTAACAGAATCTTCTTAAGCAATTTAATTTTAGTGTTATGAATTATAAACCCATTAGAGAATCTGCTTGTTTAGACAGCATATTAACCAACATTAAAAAAACCCACATAAACAGTGATATAACTGCCTTGCCTTTCTCAGACCATGATGCAGTGTGGCTAAAGGTAAATAATGTTACTCTGACCATGAAGCCAAAAAGCATAGAACTATATTCTCAAGACCAGTAAATGATGAGAAGAAAATACATTTTAGGAAATTGTTAAGTGAGGTAAATTGTTGAGAGGTGTTATACAATTATGAGTACCCGCATACAGTCTCAGCTTCAATTTTTGATAGGTTTTATAGTGTCTATTTAAACATTTTTGAGAAGTGTTGTCGCCAAAGAAGATGCACTGTTAAGCATAACACAGCCAGAAGAAATGTGCCAAGTAGGAAAGGCAGCTGGTGCACACCGTATTTAGCAAATATGAAAGAAGGGGTAATGGTATGCAACTATCTGTACAAGAGAGAGAAAACAATCACAGCTAAGCTATTTATATAAAGGCAACGAAGAAATATAAACAGTCAATAATTGAAACAAAGAAACAACATAAGTATTGGAGCCTCGAACAACAAAAGTGAAATGGCTGGGAAGGTAATAAACAGTATCAATGTAAGTGACAAAAGAGTCAATATGCCTCCTAATGAATTCCTTGATTTCTTTATTAACTCTGTTGAGGAAATCCGCAAAAACATTAAAGGGGCAAAAAAAATTCACACTGAACTTGATGAATAGAATTCGTTAAAACTAAGTTTGCACTGTAGCTTTTATTTCTCAGAGGAAGGAGAATTTATGGAATGTAGAGACAGCTAAAATCTAGTAATATAATATGTAACTTAGTAAGTAAGTATGAATCTGTGATATTGAAACGTTATAATGTAGTTTGTTGTGTTAATGTGCAATTGTAAAAATGTCCTATAACCGGATTATTACTATTACTATTGACTTTGTTAATGTGTATTATTATACTTATTATTTATTTTTTATTTCATTTTATGTACCTGTTATGTAATCGTATGACATGTATTGCTGCTGACACAGCTTAATGACAAAAAAATATGTATTATATTATTATTATTATTATTATTATTATTATTATTATTATTAGAAAGTTTTTTGTTAAATGATACCTGTTCAAAAACAGTTTTTTGTTAAATGATACCTGTTCAAAAACAGCAGTTTTGTAAAGAAGGCTGTGTACTTTAAACAAGACCAATTAAGGAAAAAAACAAAAAAAGAGTAGATTAGCGTAATTACCATAAATGAAATTTGCACATTCGAATTTTCGAGATATTAGAGTGCACTAAATATTGCAATGCTGCATTATGACTAGGCAGTTTGAAATTCGGAGAATTTCTTTTCTGTAGTGGGTAATGTTTATGGCTGTAAGAAATGCAGTTTTAATTGTTGAATATGTGTTGATGGTATTAGCTTTAAAAGAATAGTTTCCACACCTAATGTTCTATGATTTCCAATGATCTTTACAAGTGGTGTTAATATTTACAGAAATTGTTGCATTATAGTATTAGGTGACCGTTACTAAGTGAAGAAAGTATGTGCTGTTGAAGCCTCACTAGTTGAATTATTTGGTGCATATGAAGCCTTGAATCCAGGGAAAATGCCACAGTTTAAATTGTAAAAATAATGAAAGATAAAGATTCTACTACAAATAATTCTTATTTTCTCATGTATCATTAAAAAAAATTGTAATAATGGTATTCCACCAGATATCTTGAAATTTTATGTTATAATTACCAAGGAGTGCTAGAAAATTTTTATACAGGATTTTCTTTCATATTCCTTAAGTTAGATTTACCATTTTTGCTATTACCTCTAAATCTTAAAACGCTTCTTTCACAAAAATTATTTTTCTGACCTATGACTATCTGTAACTGAGTAGTATGTGGTATGTTCATTGGACCATTTCTATTTCGCTTTCTCACAAAATCACTTCATGAATATTGTCGGTAAAGGTCTGTTCATTCTGTATGTGATTAATACGAAATGAGCAGTCATGTACCTGCTTTGTATTTCAAGTTCTTATGTAGTCATATGATGTTTACTTTGGTCCGATGTGATGATGTTTATGGTGCTTTTCACAACCACGAGGATGTTGTTTATCAAGTATATGAAAGTGTGCAAGTTTGCCAATGTTTTGAAGTACATTATTGCATCATCAAGACTGAACACTTTATTTTGTATTCATAGCTTTGAAATGTTCGCGAAGTAGCGAAGTTTCATTGACCTGACCAGCATTCTGTTTACAACATTCCTCTAGTAATATTATTGTAACTTTCGGTTTTAACTAATGGATCAAAGATGTATTAATATTTCATTTGACATATGGTTTATCATTGTTAATAATTACATTTTTAAATTATTCAGTATTTTATTACTGTTGGTAAGTAAAATTTATTTCATGTGGATATGAACCTTGCAACACTTCATTACGAAGATATTGTGTAGTGTTTACTGATTGATTACATTTATTTAGTGTTTTTGGCATAAACAGATTTTGAATAACTTGAATTTGCTTGTCATTAATATAATTTGTGTTCTTGGAGAGTTTCTTTTTTTCAGCAGGGGTGGGTGGGTATTTAACTCTTTATCATTACCTTAAAAAAGTAAATAATTATTACAGGCACATAAACATCATTAGTCATGTTTCCTTAGTATTCTTTGCTTTATTTCTGTCTGAAATGTGTAGATTTTTCTGGGTAACTTTTGTTCAAAGGTCAAAACAGAAGCAATTTTATTCTCGTTTTTATCTCATCATGCTGTTCTCTTCGTTTCAATTGGACACTGTTGATGAATGCCATGTAATTCTTTTAATTCATTCATTCTTGTAATTTTGTAGGGTCCCAGCTGGTGAGGTTAGCAAGATTCTGCGCCAAGGACCTCGTTTGGATGTGATTGAGCCTGAGAGAGCTCAGCCATTTGGTCCGATTGTCGCCAGGTCTTTTGGACGATCCATGACCAGCAAAACAGTAAGCAGGCCCAATGGGGTAAGTTGTCATTGTGTATTTTGCATTTAGAGAAGAAAAAATATTTTAGAAAGTGTAAATCAGATGAAAGGATAAAATTTCAGGCAGTTTATTTGAAGAGCAGTTTTCTGCAAAGTATTTTCTTAAGGTATACTCACATTTCATAAGTCTGAGCACCATTGAGTTTGAAGATTCATTTTGTGTAAAACTTTGAAATAATGTAATGTATGGTTGTAACGTATGATTCTTATTTTTGATTTGGTGTGATTGTTCTGGTTTAATGCACCTTAAGAAGGCAACTTAAATCTGAAAACATTTTTTAAAATTGAAATGTGAATGTTAGTAATAAACTGTCGTGCCAACTTGCTTATTTTCTCTTTCATTAATAATTTATGATGTATGATCAGCATTTTATAACTTTTGATCATCCATTGCCTAAAGTCAATGTTGGACATTTTCCTCAAATCAGTTTTTGAATATTTTTTAATGTGGTAGTTGAAAGAGACTCAATAAGATTAAGGTTTACTAAAAGGTTAATAAGTGAAGAAACATTTAATTATTGCAGGGCATTGAACATCATAAATCCATGCGTGACAGCTCTGGAAATGAAGAAGTTACTGTAACACGCACAATTGGAGCCCAAAGTTACACCATTACCACCAAAACAGACGCCCAAGGAAAACAAGAGCGCATTGAAAATTTTGTTAACATGGATGAAGGTGAGAAAGAGATAAAATTTTGTAGTTGCATGCAATTGCAACCACTACTTTGGAACTCCTGCCTTGTTTTCTGAAGCAGCATTTATTGTGTATATTTGGCCTGAGTTGCACATGTTTAGCTCATCTTATTTTGCCGAAATACACCATGAGAATTTGAGTATCAGAAACTGTTTAGCAAACATTGGACGAGAGTCTGTATTGGAAACGAATCTGTCAGTTAATGAGCAGATGAAGTGCTATTCCTCACTTTTCTGTTTGGTTAATTCTAATAAAGTTACCTGATTCAGGTAAACCTCCTGGGGTTCTTTAACCAGCTTGTCTTAATAGGATTTTAGATCGCAAAATTCCAGAGAAGGCTCTCCAGAACTTGACGCAAAGGTGGTACTACAGACCCTTAATCTTGTTATCCACTATCTCAAACAATTTTTGTTCTCTAAATAATTCTTTGAGAAATATCTCTTAACAAGACTGATTTGTATTCAACAATAAGCCGACTTGTTCTTGTTCACTCTTGGAGTGTGCTATCATGCACCTAGATGTTTTGTGGAAATTGCTGATGTAATGTGTGTTAAAACCATTATATCTCCATCCTCACTTCTTTAGGAATTTTATACATACACAAGATTGACTAAAAACTAAAATAATAACAAAGGTTATTCACATCTTCCTCTATTCTCAACCATGCTTTCTGAATGACAGTTTGAAAATTTGCTTCACGAAACAATGAAGTTAGCAAATTAAATTATCAAATAGATAATCCTTCATGACACTTTGAAATTTTTTTTTTGCAGGTGACCTGAAGGAATTTGAGAAGAAGTGGGGAAGTAAATTGTGAATTTATCTGGTAACATAACTCCTGATTGTATTTTGTATATACATCACAAACTGTTCTTAACGGGATGTTGAAACCATTTAAGGAAGACCTGGGTTATACATATTTTGTCTGATTGTTCATGGTGAATTGTGTTCCAAGGTCTGTTGTAAATTTATTGTATATTTTCCTTTTAAGATGTAAGCAGTCTAGAGTACTTAAGGCCTTCTGTGCTGGGGGGTTTATTTCATAAAGGTGGTTACAAATTACCTTAATGTGATTAAATCACTAAAATAAAGATTATATATGCCCTCATTTATTTATTTTTTGTGAGAACCTCTATAAGAAACAAGACCTATTGAAATATTGCCTTGGTATTTTTTTAGTCTTTCCATTCTCCAAACAATGCTTTTAGAAAAGATATTCATACCCAAAACGAAGACTTAAGTATTTGATTAGGTTGAAGCTTTGATAATTTTTGTTGAGAGGACTGCAATACCATTCTATTTACTCACCTTAAAAAAAGTAGGTAACATTTCACAATATTTGGTGTAGCTTCCCATGTAAGTGAAGATTAAACTATTTTTGAGTCTTGAAAATTAGTTTTGAAAACTTAGCTACTTATGCCACTGCTCTAACATTTATTAGATTCCTAATGACAACACCTTGCTGTTTGTAAAGACTTGGCAGGATCGTGCATTAAAGCCTGTGGTAATTAGACAGTTTCCCTTTAATACATCATGCATAGTTAGGAAGTTGTTTATTAAAATATATAGACTATAACAAAGGAATGTTTTGTAATGATTGGTATTAATTTTGAATTATTGAGTTTAATTAGGTGCAATTTTCTGAAGTTATCTGTCCACAACCATTTTCTAGTGATATTTTGTAACTTGTAATGTAGGTTTATAAAAATAAAGTCATGGTTTGCAGTATATTAAGTCTTTATTTGTTGAATGGGTATTACTACTATTAATTTCATTGGCAATCCTACATCTAGTGCAGATTTACTTTTATCAAACAGGAAACATTTGGCAATGCACCCAATCTGTTTATTGCACAGTAACAATAACATTTTAATGTCATTCTAGAAAATTGAAAGTATATTTAACAAGACTTCTACTGAAATTACCTGTCAGATGGAGATACAAGATAAGTCTTTTTATGAAAAGGCAAGAACATTATGTAAATGCCTTTCCATATAAGTATATAAGGAAATAATATAATTGTGAATTGAAGGTTAATTATTTTCAATATGTTACAAAACACCCTCCATCAATTGTATTTCTATTTTTAAATTGCATAACAGTTTAAAAATTACGATGCACATAGCAGAACAGAACTTGCAAAAAACATTACACTAAAAACAATACAAAACTTTTATCTTTGGCTTTGGCACTGTAAAAGTTGATCACACACGGCTATCGGGCTTTCAATTGGCGAGCAGTACGAAGCAATGGAAAACTTAGCCTGAAATGTTTTTATACACTGCAGCTGTGACGTTTCCTTCGTGCTGAATGAGGCAAGTTTTACTGTCACTTTCCAGAGATATGACTGGGGGCGGCAGATCAGGATGAAGCTTTCCAACTTGATCGGCAATAGCTTTGATGATTCCTGAACTTTCCTTCGAGGCTTTCCCAGTCACTCCCAGACATAAACCTTTGTTGTCTGCTAGAACGCAACCAGTCACACCGTTCACCTGACCTATCTCCTTGAGGCACTTGTTCAAATCCATCGCAGAAAGTTCTGGGGAAAAATCACCAGTGTAATTAATGTGGAAGATTGTGGAGTATTGTACAATTCCTTCAGCAACTTACGACTGCCCACGACTATGCACTATTCACAACGCACACACCACAATAAGTTCAGGCAACGTACAAGCACGAGACATCTGATTTAGCAGGTACATGATCACGTGCGTCGTGGGCACGCCATCTACTGCCAATAGTAGCAATCCCTAAAGCTTTGTTTAATTGCCAATAGAGGGCAGATGATGTATGTCCGCAGGCTTCGCATTCAACTTAAACCCGCGTATTCTTTGATGAAAATGAGTCGAGAAGTAAAATTGATCAAAGGAATAATTAACGAATTGTGTAGGAAGACAATTTTGATTTCTTGTTATATTAATTATTCAAGTCAATGGTGTGTGTGTATGTGAGAAATATTGTGTTTCGACGCTTGGATTTCATTTAAATACGTTCTTTCCTGTTCATAAATGTTAAGATCAGAAGTGTATAAAACTGAAAAACGACAAAAGTATATTATACTATACTAATAGTGACTGTGAAGCTTGTACTACCCACTACCGATGAGCATTAATCTGGAAAACAGCTCAAGTGTGCAGAAGAAGCTTTACGACACTGAATTCCAAGAAGCGAAGAAAGTGTGTTGAGTTTAGAATTGTTAAGTTACGAAGCAAAATCAAAAAGATTCAGACAACATTGGGGGTGCGCCAGAGATTATGATTCTTGAAATTGAATGGATGACCGGGAAGTAGGGTTAGTGCTTGGCTAAAAATATTGGATTGGTTTCGTTCAGGAACAATAAACATAATGAATTCACGCGATAAACAGGTGCAAATGCTAGCAAATGGACAAGAGGGAAAGGTAAGTCGTTTTTGTCTGTTTAACTTCTTTGTACATTGTAAAATCGCTTCGCGCGTTATAAAGAGCAAAAAATGTATTTGAAACAAAAACTTGGTAAAACCTACTTTACTCAAAGTTAATCTACTAATAAGGAAATAATTCTGTGAAAGTAACCAAGAGTTGTTTTCGAAAATTTTTTCAGATGAAGGTCATTGGAAAACGAATAAAATGTGTGATATTTTTAATGATTTACCAATGGTATTTGTTTCTATCAATATTGATGCAAGTTCAGTTATTATCCAGCGCTCATGAATTATATTTTCTTGAATTAAGTAATGCAGTAACTTATTTAAATATATCTAAAATAAATGATATTTTGAGGTATTTGAAATAAGTGAAAGATTGAGCATTCGATGGTTCATTTACCGAATTTGGCATGAATTTAAGAATAAATTTGACAAAAAAAAAAAAAAAAAAAAATGGTGCTGTAGAATGATACAACTTTCACGAACTAGATAGTTTCTTTTCCTTTTCGGCGTCTAAGAGACCAACCACCAGGGTCTCTCGCGGTACTTACTGTTTCCTTTGGACGTCAACAACGTTTTCGCGCATGCCGAACATTGCATAAACCTATGCCCGTCCTGTACTTTCATGGCACCATGGTATTCCTTGCCCCGCCCGGTACCTCGGGCGTCTCATTGTTCCTGGGTGTGGAATCAGTTGCTCCAATCACAGATTACAAACAATTGCCTGCCAGGGCAAGAGGACATGGAAGGATTATGGTATAAATGTAAGACGCCATGGGACTCGAGAAACCCTCATGTCTCAAACAGTGAAAACATTCATATCTTACGTGTGTTTTGAATTCACAGCTTTAGTGTCCATGTACTTTGGTCTGTCTGCCCTCTTATGAGCCCGAATCACTTAACCTTACCAATTGTAAACCGATTGCGGTTTTGTAACACAATAACGTGAAAACAATAATATAACAAAAACTTACCTTTTATGCATCTTTAATGTGTTTTGTGATATTGAATCTGCGTATATCAAAGATTTTCAAACCGTTCGTTTCCATAGCAACAATGGGAACTAAATTTATTTTAACATTAAAATCAACGAGATAGAAAATATTCTATCTCGTTGATTAAAAGGTAGCAACAATGCACTCAGTAATAAACAATTTTCTCAAAATTAAATATTACAGAAAATGTTGTAGAATATAATGTATACAGCACGTATCGGTTAACACACATGTTAGTTTACATTCGTGTAATATTTACATTGAGCAAATAACGTTTTATAAAAAACGTACTTTTTTCATATATTCCCAGATTTTTTACTCCTAATGGTAGAATGAAAATATGACTTTATGAACATTGTAGAAGAGGAAAATCTATTAAGTGAAAGGTAAAAACTTTTAAGTGAAAAAAATTGGTCCGTTTTGAGAAAATGTACGATTATGAGCACATTTCCACAGAAAAGTTGAGTTGAGTTTTTGCGAAACTTCGATAGAAATAATTTGAAGCACTTAAAAAAAAGTTAAAAAGATGTACAACATTAAATATTTTTTTGCAAAAACTCAAACGTTTTCTGTAAAAACGGGCTTAAAATGTGCATTTTCAGAAACTTCAGACCAGTGGCCTAGCGTCAGTGTGAGCCGCCCGGAACGGAGAAGAATTTCACCGCACCCGCATTTAAGTATTTCAATTTAAAAGAATAAAATATACAGTAATTCTAAAGAACTTTTCGCAAAACCAGTTATCATTATTGTGTATTGTGCAGTTTACAAATAAAAATTCATGTATATACGTTTTACAATACAATCACATTTATTAGTGTTGGATTCGCAAAAGAAGGCATTGTAGAACGTTCGAGAATAATTAATAATTAATTAAAAAATATAACATATTTTCCTGAAATTTACTTGTTCTAATTTTTTATTTTACTAAATTAAAGCTTATACAATGTAGCAGATAGTCAAACACACTACATAAATAAAACTAGAGGTGCTACAGAATGTCACAGACTTTCTCGTAGTAAAGCTTTCTAATTTCCTTGATATTTACTGACTTGAAGGACTTGCTCCATTCTCTGGCCAGCTGCCATCTATCGTCACCCAAAGTACATTTTTTACCACATTTTCACTACTTTTCGTTTTATAATAGCACAACCGAAATATTACTTCACGAATATTAAAGAAGAGTAAAACCTCGTCTTAAATATAAATTTTTAATCCGTTTTAAGAGAATAACTTGTTAGCTAGGTCGAATTCAGTCGATATCAGGAGGAGAATTCTAGCGGCCGTCTCCTCTGATCGGTAGTTTCCCGTGGTTTCTCTGGTCAACACCATGCGAATGCCGGAGCAGTACCCTACCAAACGGGCCACGGACTGCGTGCGATCTTTCCTTCCTCTTCCTTGTGTCATCCTCTTCCCTTACACACACACTTACACTAACATGCACTACACTACCACCCATGCCGGGAGCCCGGTCGGGAGCTTAGAGCTTGTTCCGGCTGGGGGAGACACCTGGTTGAAGGAAAATCCGCTAGTCGACGGTAGGTCGGCGCCGGATCTCGCCATCCAGCAGGGGAAGATCACCTCACGAGGAAACACATGCACTACACTTACGGGACTTGTGACCTAGGTTGTTGACGCGCCCAGAATCACTAACAACCAACCATCGAGCCACTATTGAAAGTTCGTTGAAACAAACTGGTGATGTTTATGGGATAAATTTATTATTTTTCCATGGTCCCTGTAGCGGCCTTTGAATTTATGTGAGAATTTCCAAATTTTTCGTTCCAACTATTCGATTGAAATTAGTAAAAATAACGGAAAGTAATGGCGCTACAACAGCACATACTTTCTCGCTGGGTGAGAACAAGCAGTGAATATCTAAAAGATTTGGCTCTATCATAAAATTTCTGAAATATGCGAGCCATCCATCTGCTGCAGTAAGTCAATCTGAAACAAATAGTGCATGCAATAGGAGCATGAGTTCTAGGAAACCGTGATTGTGATGCTATGTAAATAACTTGGAGATAAATTCCCAAGTTTAAACAACTGCCAATCAACGCTATGTATATCTAGAACTAATGAATACCGAAAAACCCGACTAAGTTGGCTGCAGTGCCTCTTAGGGTTCGAGTTCCGAAGGTGGCAGCATTTTCAATACCAGTTACATAGCTACGTCGAGTTCATAGCTAGGCCGCTGCCTCTAGGAGAATTCTAGCTGCCGGCTGTTCTGACTGGTCATTTTCCGTGGTTTCTGCGAACAACACCAGGCGAATGCCGGAGCAGTGCCCTATCAAAGGGGCCACGTACCGCACGCTATCTTTCGTTCCTCTTCCTGTTCTTTACTCACCCCTTACTTACACAAGCTCTATACTTACATGCACTACACTTCCACACATGTTGGGGAGACCACCGGGAGCTTGGAGCTTGTCTCATATGGAAAAACCACGCCAGCCGACGTGCAAGTCTTCGTCGGATCTCGCCATGCAGCAGGGCTTTCACCACCACCTCCAGTGGTACAAATAAATACTACACTTACAGGAGCAATTATCTTAGTAGCTGCTTGGAAACAACAATCAATCAAAGCTTCTCTTCAATCAATCTTCTCTTTGTTACTCACTAGCCCCTGATTTGTTTGACATTTCGATGCCCTAAGTGCCAAAAGTCGTAGTTGGACAAAGCTGTAAGATTTTCGTTTTGCTTTATATTTTGGATTTTCTTGTCTTCGTTCAGTGGCAAGTTGCCTTTTCATGAGCTGATCATACACATAACTCGCCATCCAGCAGAAGATGACAGCCATTTCTCGCGATCAAATCATGCATTTCACTTACGGCTCTGTTGACCTTAGTAGTTGACGCACCAGGAAATACCAGTCAATCAATGAATCAATCAATCAATCAATCCGCCACCTGTGTCCTATCCATCCACCTACAAGCAGGTGGCGCTCTAGCGGACGCTCAGGGATTATGCATTACACCTGCAATTTGATGATGTGGGAGCGACGAGGTGTGCCATCGGATCAATTTGCATTAAGAAGGCTCTCATTAACGCACGCGGATACGGAACACATACTATCGCGTGCTTTTTTCAGAGCCGGCAACGAGGCCTCCGTGGGACTCGCACTCGATTTTCGCGTTTGTTAAACTGCCATTACCGCTCGCAGGTGATAACAGGTGATCGAGTTGCCGGCTCGGAATGCGGTTTGAGTTTTGAAATGTCGAATTATGACGAACATATTACAGGTTAAAATATGAGTTCACCACTTGCGTGCGAAATTACAAGTGATTTTCAGCGCACAGAAGGGACGTGTACATTGCCAAAAGAGCGTAAAATGTATTTGTTTTGAGCAGATATATAAAAGAGAGTTTAGATTACAATTTTTTAATTTATTTCTTTTTCTGTTTTATGGTTTAGGGTCCCGTCATCTGCTGTGGTCCTTGAGACACGAGTGTTAATCAAATGAGATATTGACGATAAGCTGAATGATGAATTGGTATAATGAAAGTTAAGTAAAATCGAAGAATTACGAGAAAACCGGTCCAGATCTTGTTTTGTCAACTACAAAGTCCACACGGTGTGGCTTGGGACAGTGGCGCCTTCTTGGGGTGAGCAGGTATTCGCTGCTACACCTGATAGTGTGCAATTTAATAATTCCATAATAACAAAATAAATAGCCGGCTGCAAAACAAACAAATAGTAGTGATGACTTACAATTTTACAATGGTGTGCGTATTATTACAAATATGCCGTGACATTCCTGTCGTGGCACGAGCCATATTTCCATTTCAAGCGTTTTCTAACAGCTCTAGCGCCATGCTATTTGCGTCGGCTCCTCTCCTTCATGGACGTGCGCCCGCTTGCACCTCTCAGGGTAGGCACGCCCGGGCTCTGCCTCGCCTCGCATCGCACACAACGGCCATGTTGTGAGCGTGCAACAGCAGCATGTCGAGACTTGACGCACGCACAGTGTGCATAGGCCAGCGAATTCTCTTACTGCCTACCCGCACGGAAGACTCCGATTTACACTCACATGGCAGCCGCTCAAGGCGTGTTCACTGTTTTATTGACGAGTTAACAAGCGGAGAAACATCATTATTTAGAGAAATGTTTATTATTGTTATTTTAAATTAGCCTGCTGCGGACTGATAATGGTTTTGTTTTTTTAGTATTTAAATCTGATTTCATGTTAAAATTGTGATAGATACTGTGAATGAACTATTACGTACACTGTTGTTTCATGTTAACGATGTAGAAAAGAGACATTTTGAACAATGGTCAACCTACTCATATGTTGAGTACGGTTGTATATAGGACTGTCGGGATTTATATTATAAGATATTATTTAAATCTGATTTCATGTTAATATTGTGATAGATACTGTGAATGAACTATTACGTACACTGTTGTTTCATGTTAACGATGTAGAAAAGAGACATTTTGAACAATGGTCTACCTACTCATATGTTGAGTACAGTTGTATATTGGGCTGTCGAGAAAAATGCAAAAATATTCAATCCTTCGTTGTACGATTCACACAAATGGCTAACAGGTAGTGAAGTTAAAGATAAGTTTTTTTGTTGGCCATGTGTTTTATTGTCAATTAAGGAGTGTACTTGGAATAGAGATGAATATTGTGACATGAAAAATTAATCAGAAAATCTACAAAAACATGAAATGTTCAAAGATCACATATGTAAATAATTCAGTGAATATTAAACGCCTGGGAAAATAATTGAATCTGATTTCTGAATATTTATTGTATTTATCTCTTCGAGTAATTAAGAATGCCATCGGAAAAACATTCTTATATTTAAAGAAGACCAAAATTGTATCGATATCTCAAATTCAAAAATTTTACGATCAAGAAAATTATATTTGGTTTACCCCCACACCAACTTAGCTGTCTCCTATAGATCGAAGCGTTTCAAAGATATTTGCTGTGGCCAATGTACGTGTCTCATCCTCGTAAGTTTCAAAAAGGTGGCAATGCGGAAAGGAATACTTTAATTCATGAAACCAAAATAAGTGTATCAAAGTTATTTTATATTTTAAATGATTTTTAAAATTGAAACTACAAACCATATTCAGTTATCTGACACAGTATACACTTTGGATCCTTTCAAACAGATAGACAAAATCCAGACAGTCCATTTGCCAGGATTTGTATTAAGCAAATCCACGAGTTGGACACTAACATGATAAGTTGGAATTAATTAATGCAGAATGAACTTCGTTTCTCGTTCATACGTAACAATAGAAATGTAGTAAAAAATGAAACTTTTCTAATGATTGTCTTGAATTCAACCACTATAAACATATATAGTTTAAACTAGGCACGGAGAAAGTATGGTGTGAAAAAGCTTTAATAATATTTTTGATGAATGTTTGAATAAACTAGGCTCGAGAAGTTTAGTGTAGATGATATTGAAAGCTTTCCTGTAATATTTTGTTAGGTGTGTAGTCCTAAACTAGACAAGAGGAAGAAAATATGGTATATGCTATGAAAAGGTTTCATAATAACCTTTTTAATGAGTATTTAGTATAAACTAGGCACATAGATAGTATGGTATATCATAGAAGTGAATAATTAAATTATCTCGTATTTTATTTGCCACGCAGCGGTAATATGTTGGAAAATTATTACCATTACAGTGAAAATAAGGTGTGCAGTCATATGTTATTGAACTGTGGGAAATTGAAGAGAATAGTTTAATTGGTATTAATGTGATTAAATGAATCGTATTTTACAAATTGACCAATAGTAATCAAAATAAATAATTTGATTTAGACTTCTGGAAACGTGTAATGCATATATATAAGGTGCAATTATTTGTCTTCATGATTCTTTAGGGGGAAATATACAATATTTAAATTTCTGTAGGAAGTTCCGACAAGAAAATAAAATTTATAAAAAGAATAATTTGCTAAAATTCTGACCCAAAACACAATGTAAGTAAGTATTACTTACTTACATTGTACGTTCACGAGAAGGTATTTTTCAGTGTTTACATTTACAATTCGGTTTATAATTGCTATGATATAATGATGTGATCTGCAGTATTGAGTCATAAAATTATTACCAATGTAACTAGTTATTTGAATAGTTGTAATTGATTTTTGCATTGTGGTACCTTTATTATTCTATTTTGATCCATCTTGCCTTTTTGTGGCACGAGAACAAATAAGCAAGTTCAGCCCCTATTTTTAAGCCATTTCTTTTTATTGTGGGGGAAAGTCCTTGAAGATTTCACTTTCAGTTAATCCATTTAAAAATGTTAACAAACCGACGTATACAACCGTATATTAACCGTGGAACACGTTTACAAACACGATAGAATTACCTTTAAATGAACAATTATAAAGAAAGAATTGGAACTCAGTGGACCTGGAGACCCAAGCAAACCTCTTAAAAATCAGCATATCCTTGAACGGGATAAAGCCTTGTCACTGCCTCCTACACAGACACCTGTTCCTTGCTTTCTTGATTTATTTAGTCAAAGAACCGTAAAAAATGTATGTGTCCTACCGGGAATAAAAGTACCATCTTCGCACCCTTTCTTGAGCTCCAGAACCCCTTTCCATTATTTTAACTAAAGTAGTTAAGAGATGAATAAAAATTAAAAAATAAAATAAACCAAAATTAAAGAAAATAATTTTATCTGCTCGTATATAAAATTAAAAAAAGTGCGAGGTTACCAACATTTGAAAACCTAGACACTTTCGCTCCTGAGTTGTAGAAAACGTATTTATCATCGGTAAACGAACAGCAGACTTCATTGTTCTGCGTTGCTAACAAATATTAATAGTAACTCACTCCCCCCAGCTGTACGTCTACCACTACCGGGCAGAGGAGAGCTCAACAAGAAATTCACACAATCATTTACCTTCTGCCAGGCCATCTCAACACCGGTACCAGCCCCACGGTAGGAATTTTTCTGATCGCTTATTGTTGAGTCATGCATTGATTATTTTCCGCACTCATTCATATCAATCTAATGAAATGGACATGGCCAGTGAGTAACGTGTATAAATGATGCACATTCATTTCACGAACGTCGGCGAACTTGTCTTGGAAGGTGTAGTTTTGCCCTTCCGGCAACTGGGCAATGTTCGCATGAAAACTATTTGAACTGCTAGAATTCAAGAAAAGTGCACTTGAAAACTTCTAGTTAAATAAATATTATTTACATAGATTATTCTTTAATTGAAATTTGGTTTATTGCGAGTTGAGCTGAACGTTACTAGCGCGGGAACTTGGCTAATCTGGGTTGTTCGTTTCCCTTCGACGTGCGCGTATCTTATATTAATGTTTTGATAGTAATTTGAGTGTAAAATTATATTTTCTGACGAGTGATTTTAAATTAAACGTACAATATTTCCTGTAGCAAACCTCGGAACTGTGTTTTCTGGGGAAGGTGGCCTTCGCGGGAAAGGTCGCGAAGGCCGTATTCCTCAAAAGACACACTTGCGAGGGTTGCTACAGGAAATATTGTAGGTTTAATTTAAAATCTCTCGTCAGAAAATCTATTTCACTCAAATCACTATCAAAGCATTAACACTATGTTATTATTGCATTCCTCACATGGTCTATTTGTATTTAAGAGTGAAAACTATATTGTTCTATTTAAAAAAAATGAAAGATGATTAAATTTCTCGAAAATTAATGAACTTCGAAATAACTATCTCTACCAGCTATGATTACCCATGAATACGTTGTTAGACAGAAAGCTGTATCGATATCATTGAACCAGTTTAGAAGCTCTAGGGGTGACCCATAGTTGATAAGACTCCTGTATATTAAAGTTAATGGCTGTAAATCATATCCTGCAGTACTCCTGACCTTCAGAGGAAGCCAGCACAAAAGTTTCATGGATATTGGTTCAGTATATTCACAAATTATCGCTCTGTAAACTCAACTCACTTGTCTCTATGTAATATGTAGTAGTATTAACATAGAAATTACATATTTTTATGTGAAACAGTATTATTCATAAGCATCAAGATAGAAGTCGAAAATTTGTAAAAAAATATCACCAATTATTTTTAATGATGGATTTGGAATAAGACAAAGAAATAAGGGAGAGGAAATCAATATTTCTTCTTGATTGTCAATGTATGTTTGCAAATAAAAGTATCCAGTTTTTTATGACAATCATTTACTTCAGCAATTGCACAACGTTTCGTAACTAATTTTGTTACATCATCAGGTGCTAAAATAATGGGACGCAGAAACTGTTATTCTACATATCAATTAGTGTAATTACTAGTATAGTTTATACTTTGTTACTACAATTGTCTCAAAAGTAAAAGTCTATTGAGTAAAATTATCTCAAAATCAAAGATATCTACTTCAAAAGAGATCCTTTTAAACTTATAATTTTTATACAAAACAACAACACAACACAACAAAACAAAATCAATACAATACCAAACCAGACTCACCATGATGTAACAAAAGCACTGATGATGTAACCAAAACTAGTTACGAAACGTTTATTGCAATTGCTGAAATAAATGATTGTCACAAAAAACTTTGGATACATTTATTTTCAAATAAGGGAGAGGAGTTTCATACAGGAAGGAACTCATAAGATTTATAGCGTAATTATTTATTTTTCTCATCTCGATATGTCAACGAAAATTAAATAAGAAGTTAGAAATCTAGAATTCTTTAAAATATATGGAGTCATTTTTCTTCCTTATCCAAAACACCCTTAAAACCCTGGTGTGTAGCAGTGATATTTAGCGGCGGCGATGGTGTAGCGGTTAGCGTATCGATGGTGTAGCGGACTGCTATGCCCAAGTTTGCGTCTTCAAATCCGATCGAAGCCATACATTTTGAAGGGCGAAAAAATCCTTCATATGTTTTCCTTCGGAGAGAATGTAAAGCGGATTGTCCGATGATGTAGATGTACTGCATGTAAAAGTTCCTCAGGCCTACTTGACGCCTCTGAGCTAGGTCAAATCCTTCTGTTTAAATCGCCCCGATGTACCTTCTTTCTCCATGATTGGTGAAGAGTGTAACCCAAAAAATTGCGTGGTCAGACAGAGCAGGCCTCATGGCCTGAGTCTCGCCACGTAAAATAAGGCCAATTCAATTCAATATTTAAAAGGGAATTTGTAAGTTATCTGAGTGAAGAAAAATACCTTTCACATAGCGATGTTAAACTGTTTTCCACCAGCTCCTAATAGTGTTGACAGTTGATGTGAACCGGGAGCCAGAGGAGAGAAGGAATGATGAGGCGTGCGTTTGCAAGGGTGCTGGTCAGTTCTGCTAGTGAGGCAGCGGGAGCCAAGGGCGGCCGATAAGCCGGGCTGTCGAGAGACTTCCGCAGCGCGCTGGGCGCGAGGCCGAGGCCGAGTCGTGTCTGTCGGAGGAGCATTATGAGCACCCGCGTGTGACCGGCCGGGCGCATGCCGACGGCAGAGTTGCCTCCCCCAGGATATGCGCATCTCGTGGCCCTTGATCGACTTTCTCGCCTTCACGTACGGAAACCGTGAGCCGGAAAACGGCCAATTTTCACTCTTACTTTTAATAGGCAGGAGAGCTTATGATTATGACTTTGCGATTTTGATAAATAATATTGTATTATCTGATGGCAAAATAGAAAAAAAAACAAAACAATTCGATTCGTTGATATATTATTATTATTGGGGGTGGGGGAGGGGGAGCGGTGGGGACAAGAGTGAGGAAGGGAACATCATGCGCTGTCTATGGCTCATTTGTTACGGGATCATGTGTGGCAGTGTAGTGCATATTATTGTATGTTTAAGTAAGGGGTGAATATAGGACAAGAAAGGGGAAGGAAAGATCGCGCGTTGTTCATGGCTCGTTTCTTAGGGCACTGCTCCGGCATTCGCCTACTATTGATCGGAGAATCCACAGAAACTACCTTTCGGAGCAGCCGGTCGCTAGAATTATTTTCCACGTAGTTGAATTCGACGTATCATCAGCTAACAAGGAAAATGTATAAGTCAAAAAAGCGGAAAATGAGATAGAATAGGTGTAAAGTGTAGCAAATTAATCTCTAAACATAGGGAAAACGACAAGTGTTAGCTGTTAATTGTTTGAAATGGAAGCCTTTAGGTGTGGAAGTCAGGTTTGTACACTGACATAACTGTAAACACCAGTACTCATTAACGTATTTCTCACAGTTAATATCTTTCATATAATTCAGTTCAGTTAATGTATTTCTCATGTACGCCCACGATATGTATGTAGTGTTGAAAATCCGCCTCTGTCGGGCTCAAAATCACGTGACCTTCCGGTCAACGGTGCAGCAGAACAACGGCTTGTCGCTATCTGTGAGCCATTTCAGTGAATTAAAAAAATCGAGGGTACTATTTCCGAGTGCTGAGAGGAAGTGTGCGACTTCTCTTGCCGCCGCCACCACCGTCTCCACCTCCCCGCTTGTCTTTGGAGCTCCTTACTAGGGGCTGAGCATCCTCACCCCTTGGACCAGCTCATACTCCCCGCCTCCGCCTGCTATCCCGCCCCGTGGCCAGAAGAAAATGAAGAGGCAGGGGAGGAAAAGGGATAGGGAGGATGAAGAAGAAGGCAGTGGGAAAGGAAGGAAGGAAAGAGGAAGAAAGATGGAAAGAAGGAGGAGCAAGGCAGGGGAGGGAAGGAGGGAAGAGGGGAATAAGAGGAGGAAAACGAAAAGGAAGGAGGGAGAGAGGAGGGAGAAGAAGAGGGAGAGGGAGGCAGGAGAGGAAGGAGAGACAAAGGAAGGAGGGGGAGAGGAATAAGAGGATGAAAACGAAAAGGAAGGAGGGAAAGAGGAGGAAGAGGAGGGAGAAGAAGACGGAGAAAGAGGCAGGAGATGTAGAAGGAGAGGAAGAGGGAGGAGAAGATAATCCTCCCTACACACACCCTGCATGTATTCCTGTTTTTTTTTGGGGTGGGGTGAGGTAGTGCTCACGTCGCCCGTGCCCTGAGCGCCAGCTGACAGCCCGCTTCGTGTCGCCGGCCGCGCGGCGGCAGGGCGACATGTCGCGTCGCGTCGCGCAAATAGCCGGCAGGTCTACCTGCCTGCCTGCACCTCGGGCCACGCATGCGCGTGGGGCGCGGTTGCGCGCGCCGCCCCGCCGCGCCACCTGCGGCTGCTGACCCGCATCGGGCCGCCGGCGCGCGCCCTTGCGAGACGGTTACCCCTGGCGCGCGGCGCGGCCACCGGCAACCGGCGACGAAACCACTCGAACGCGGCGCGACGACACGACGCGACACGCGGACGGGTGCGGTGACATCGCGGCGAGCGACGCGGGCGGGCAGCCGAACCAGGATGACGCCTTGTGAGCCGAGTGGGACCTCGCGACCTCCCTGCCCCTCTTGGCCGGAACTACGTAGTTGCTTTTTTTGGTAACAGCCTCTTTGTTGGTAATGATTTGGACTGTTGTTGCGGAATTTAGTATTATAATCGATGTTTCCTGGCGTTTATTCATAAAATTCGGCGTTACCAGGTTACGAAATGTCCTATTTGTAGGTTACGCTGCTTCTGTCGCCAGCATGCCGCTGGCGACCTTGCCATACGCGACTTGGCAAAAGTTCCAGAAAGTTTTTTTTTTCTTTTTAAATATTCTTTTGGAATATTTGGACTCTTGGCGCGAAGTTCAATATTTGAATCAAGGTTTTCAGGTGTTTATTCTTAAAATTTGACTTATTACGAAGGTACGAAAAGCATTTGTTGGACTTGTAACCGTTTACGCTACCTGTGTAGCAAACTTGCTGCTTTTGACCTTGCTACCTGCAATTTGGTCGAAGTTCCACAACGTTTTTGAATATTATTTGGCTAAAAAAGTTTTATACTGTCTCGCAAAAATTCAATTCATTTCAAGATTAGTTCGCACTTTTTTATGAAATTCCTCTTACTACAAATCAAGGCAACCTGTTTGCAGGATCCGTACCCCCTACCGTACATGATGTGCACAATCTCCTGACTGCAACTTGGCAGAAGTTTCGGAAAGTGTCTTCCTTAAAAATATTCTTTATTGAAAATATTTTTGGACTGTTGGTGCAAGTCCATTCCTTTTTAAGTGGTCTTTATCGATGTAAATTCGACATTTTACAAAGGCAGGAACTGTATTAGTTCAGATAACCCTTTACTCTGGTAGCGTTTCTGCTTGCAAATCAAGATGTTCACAAACTCTTTTATTTTTTCGTTCATAACATTTTGCATTGTGGCGCTCAGTTGAAATTAATCCAATTTTCGCACGCATTTCTTATGAAATTTCATTAACTACAAAATAAGGAAACATTTTGGAGGGTTATGTACCCCCTCTCCCTTATGCTATTTGTCCCGTGCATGCTGCTTCTAACTTTCGCCACATGTGCTTTCGCAGAAGTTGCAAAAGTTTTTTAAAAACTTTATTGAGAATAATTTGAACTTCATATGGCGCGGTATTTTTAATTCAATTCACATTTTTTTTTGTTCCATTTATTTATAAAATTCGACGTAAAAGAAATATATTCATTATCTTGCACGCTGCTTTATCGCATACCACGTCGCTTTCTGGCACCTCGTAAGTTGAGACGTTCCGTAAGGGTTCTTCATAATCGCGCGTAAACATTTCTGGGTTCTGATTTCCTTTGGTCGATAGGAGAGAGACGTTTTCAACGTAATTTGCCAAATCAACTTTCGCCCTGGGTTTGTCTAAGTAACATTTCCTTAAAGAAACCGAAAATGTAGTTATTAGATGTTAACTTATTGCTATCTTTTTATTCATAATTATTCAACTGTATTGATGAACGAGAAGGTAAAAAGTTTCTCGAGTTAAAAAAAAACGTCATGGACAACATATATATAATAATAATAATAATAACAATAATGTTTGAAATATTTGGACCGTTAATGCACATTGAATCTGATTTGTACCTTATTAATAATATTCACATGTTACCCAATGAAACCTAGCGGTAGGGATGACCTGACCTTACCTTGCGTGCCTGTACACTCGACGTGGCCGGCTGACGTTGATCCCGTGACTGTCGACCGCTTTGCCTTATTTTCCATGTCTGGATTGTTATGTACCGAAGCAATCCGTATCCGTATTGGCTGAGCGAATGTCTCATAATCTTACAAACTACAAGTTGATGGTATTTTAAAAATTTTTTTGCTACCGAAAATAGTTGTGGTTTCGTGCGTTTTCTGGGAAAATTTTGTTTGGGAACGAGTCTTGTTCACGGTGTGATCACTTGATTATTTCTTACACGTGATGTTGATTAAACTCGGTGTGTTTGTTTGGAGTGGTAGTGTGAGGAGTGACAGAAAGCTATCACGTTCTTGCAAAATTGTGTGTGGTCTAATGTTTCATAAAGACTTTCGACTCTTACAATTTATCGTGCCCCCCTCCATCCCGTGCAAGAATAGACTCACTGCCGCGAGCAAAACATTATAACCTATAATATTTTAAGGCACAATTAATTGACGCTTCGCTACGCGTGTTTGGAGTTAGTGACGAGGCTTGGACTTCGACCTTCGCGATTGATATAAAACAACGCGGAACGCATGGCATCATTTCAATCGTTTTCTTCAAGATTCTTTATTCCAAACAGCTAGAGGAAAATGGAAAGTAACAGAAATGGAATTTACAAAATTTATTGAAGAAAATGATGTACAATGTTCTAATTGATGAGGTATATATTGAGGAATAGTTTACAAAATTACTTGAAATAATCATTTATATTTCTTGCAAATCGAACATTCACAAATTTTAACAGCCAAAACTGATATTTATCTCATTGTTTTTATCCCATTTTAATTCTTTTGTACAATAGACGTTGTGTTCATAACACTTCCACTGAAACAAGCTTTGCTGTTTCAAATTACAAGGCTCATTGCCACAAAAATTAAACACGAAGTTCAACAATTCACTTTCAAACTCCGGAACAGAACAGACTCGTTTCCCGCAGGCTCGTTTCCCACTCGTGCGCAGGCGGTCGATTCGTGAACAGGTCACATTAATGTAGATGGGTAGAGTTTTCTTTCGCCTAAACAATGTTTCATCATGTTTCACTAAACTGCTGGTACCACTGGGTGTTAGTTTCGGCATGATAACGTACTGCGTTAATGAAAAAGGGAAAATTATATTGATGACTGCAAGTGAACGTGTTAAAAACACAATTTTTTTGCAGTGGTTGGGTTTCGTTGATGACTTCGATTAATTTCTGCTTATAAATTAATAGTAAATTACAGATCTAATGGATTATAATCCATTTACGTTTATAATTATCCATGGGAAAGTCGTTCCATGGTTTTCATTTTATACTTGGGTTGAAATAGCAGTTTGATGCGATTACTGACCCACTGCGTGTGCACGTGATGCCCCCTTTGTTGAGAACATTTTGGACATCTGTTGATGCAAATATTTTTTACATTAGCCATGGGAGTTTCACGTTTGGGCCAATGTGTCAATTTCAGCAATGACAGGAAAACGACCTTTGACTATCTCGTGCTGCATGCTTTAAAACGTTTCCTTTTATCTTCTGTTCAAAATATATTGTAGTTTCTGATGAAAACGAGTTGCTTCACCAATCTGGTTATAGTTTCAAAGTTGGGTCGAAGAAGTTGGGCCGTGAAAATGATTCGTCTCTTTGACGAAAGGACGAAAAAATCTGGGTCTTATCCTTAAATCCGCTGTGTTCACAAATCGATTCCCGATACCAGGAGGTCGGAGAACAAAAGTGAAGAACGACAGACGGAAATTGCAGAAACTAGGGGAAAACTCTCTTTTCCCCTCTCTTTTGCCCCCTTTCTTTCCCTCTCTCACGTTCCCTCTTTCCCTCTCTCGCGTTCCCTCTTTACCCCTCTCACTTTCCCTCTCTCCCTTTCCCTCTCTCACTTTTCGTCGCTCACACACCCTTACTCTCTCACTTTCCCTCTCACACACTTTTCCTGTCTCTCTTACTTTTCTCTCTGTCTCTCCCTTACTTTTTCTGTCTCTCTCTTACTTTTTCTCTGTCTCTCTCTTACTTTTTCTCTCTGTCTCTCTCTTACTTTTTCTCTCTGTCTCTCTCTTACTTTTTCTCTCTGTCTCTCTCTTACTTTTTCTCTCTGTCTCTCTCTTACTTTTTCTCTCTGTCTCTCTCTTACTTTTTCTCTGTCTCTCTCTTACTTTTTCTCTCTGTCTCTCTCTTACTTTTTCTCTCTGTCTCTCTCTTACTTTTTCTCTCTGTCTCTCTCTTACTTTTTCTCTCTGTCTCACTCTTACTTTTTCTCTCTGTCTCTCTCTTACTTTCTCCTTTTCTCTCTTACTTTCTCCTTTTCTCTCTTACTTTCTCTTTTTCTCTCTTACTTTCTCCTTTTCTCTCTTACTTTCTCCTTTTCTCTCTTACTTTCTCCTTTTCTCTCTTACTTTCTCCTTTTCTCTCTTACTTTTCTCTGTCTCTCTCTTTCTTTCTCTGTCTCTCTCTTTCTCTCTCTGTCTCTCTCTTTCTTTTCTCTCTGTCTCTCTCTTTCTCTCTGTCTCTCTCTTTTCTCTCTGTCTCTCTCTCTTTTCTCTCTGTCTCTCTCTTTCTTTCTCTCTGTCTCTCTCTTTCTTTTCTCTCTGTCTCTCTCTTTCTCTTTTCTCTCTGTCTCTCTCTTTCTCTCTGTCTCTCTCTTTCTCTCTGTCTCTCTCTTACTTTTCTCTCTGTCTCTCTCTTACTTTCTCTCTGCCTCTCTTTTTCTCTGTGTCTCTCTTTACTTTTTCTCTCTGTCTCTCTCTTACTTTTTCTCTCTGTCTCTCTCTTACTTTTTCTCTCTGTCTCTCTCTTACTTTTTCTCTCTGTCTCTCTCTTACTTTTTCTCTCTGTCTCTCTCTTACTTTTTCTCTCTGTCTCTCTCTTGCTTTTTCTCTCTGTCTCTCTCTTACTTTTTCTCTCTGTCTCTCTCTTACTTTTTCTCTCTGTCTCTCTCTTACTTTTTCTCTCTGTCTCTCTCTTACTTTTTCTCTCTGTCTCTCTCTTACTTTTTCTCTCTGCCTCTCTCTTACTTTTTCTCTCTGTCTCTCTCTTACTTTTCCTCTCTGTCTCTCTCTTACTTTTTCTCTCTGTCTCTCTCTTACTTTTTCTCTCTGTCTCTCTCTTACTTTTTCTCTCTGTCTCTCTCTTACTTTTCCTATCTCTCTCTCTTACTTTTCCTATCTCTCTCTCTTACTTTTCCTATCTCTCTCTCTTACTTTTCCTATCTCTCTCTCTTACTTTTCCTATCTCTCTCTCTCACACTTTTCCTATCTCTCTCTCTTACTTTTCCTATCTCTCTCTCTCTCACACTTTTCCTATCTCTCTCTCTCTCACACTTTTCCTATCTCTCTCTCTCTCTCACACTTTTCCTATCTCTCTCTCTCTCACACTTTTCCTATCTCTCTCTCTCTCACACCCTTTCCTATCTCTCTCTCTCTCTCTCTCTCTCCACCTTTTCCTCTCTCTCTCTCTCTCACACTTTTCCCTCATCTCTCTCTCTCTCTCACTTTCCTATCTCTCTCTCTCTCTCTTTTCCTATCTCTCTCTCTCTCTCTTTTCCTATCTCTCTCTCTCTCTCTCACTTTCCTCTCTCTCTCTCTCTCTCTCTCTAATTTTCTACCTCTCTCTCTCTCTCTCTAATTTTCCCTCTCTCTCTCTCTCTCACAATTTTCCTCTCTCTCTCACAGTTTTCCTCTCTCTCTCTCTCTCTATCTTTTCCTCTCTCTCTCTCTCTCACTTTTCCTCTCTCTCTTCCCCCTCTCTCTCTGTTTTCCTCTCTTTGTCTAGTGGAGTTAGAACGAAATAAATATCGCAGAAACAGTCTCCGTGGAAAAACATGGATGTGCCAACTTTCATGGTGATCAGTCATATATAGTTCAACAAATATATACATATTGTGAAGCATCGCCATTCCTATTCTCAGCGACAAATTCGATGGTAAAATATTCTTGAATAGTTTGTTAAAAGGTTTTGATGCACAGACTTCTGAGAACTATACAAAGAAAATTACATAGAATATGCGTTCCAAAACTCCGACATTTCATTCGCCGAGTTTCGAAATTTTTTCAATTTAATTATTTTTATGAGATATGATTGGATAGATGTTAATTGATATTATCCTAACCATTTTCTTTAGGATTACTTTCAGCATAGTCAGTTTTAGGTAAACCAGTATATTTTGTACTATAATATTGTCTAATGTTACACACATTTCCGGTTTGATACGAAAATGTTTATAAATGATCGTATTACAGGAAAATTGTACACGTACACTTCGATGGTTTAAAGCGACGTCAGTATTGCTTATTGAAGGTCTATGAAGATCGCCTCACTTATATGTTAGAGTCATTTTCTTGTAAGTTTCAATTTTATGAATTTTTTCCTTCTACTGAAGATATCTTATTTCGTGTAATTAGATAAATGATGATTGATATTATTTTATAACAAAAGGTTTAACAATTTATTTGGAAATACATTTATCACAGAGTATTTAGGTAGTTAAATATAGTGTATGTGTACTGTTATTTTATACACACCTTTTCGAAAGGTTTGATAAGAAAATGTTTATTAGTATCGCATTAAATGGAGTAATGGAGAAATTTCCAAGTTGGCTTCGATGCTTCATAGGCACCTTGAGTTGTTTGAAGAGTTGAAGGTCTAAGAAGTTGTGAGTGAGCAGGGCTGGCACCCTCGAAAGCCGGCACCCCACTTCCGAGGATTCCGACTTGGCACATTCTCCTGCAAATTTCGCTTCATGCAATGGCAGTTTCGTGTGTACGATTGGTAAGATAGTCTATGAAAATTTACTTGACAATTTTTCGTTTAAAAGAACAACAACAACAAGACAATGATGCATGTGATCGTTTTATTCGGGAGTGTTCCTAAACTGAAATTCTAGGTGCAACATTAGTATTCATGCACGTTGGCTGTATTGTATGTGTGACTTTCCATATCTCGTCCTAGACTCATTTTTTTCTGTCGTGAAGATTGTTATCATTGAAACATTTTCTACTATTTTCCTCATGAATTTTCGTTTTTGTAAATATATTGCCAAAGAAGGAATCTCTGCATTGAAAGAGTTTAAAATATTAGTGATCGTCCTTCAGTTGACTGGATTTATATGATCAGCTTTTAAATTTGACGGCTTTTTAAAATAATGTACTATCGCGTTTTTTTCCGTTCTAATCTGCTTGTATTACAGAAATTTGTTTTGTTTTCTACTGATAAAACTTTATTTGAAACATACAAACTCATTAGTTGTTCCTGTATTTAGATTTCGACTATTGCAATTGCTATGAAGTTCTACTTTAAAATACTAGTATTTGCAAAATCACAATACATTAATGATATAATTGCAGACAATTTAATTCGCCTGGATGCCTCTTAAAGTTACTTGTTTGTTAGAGAATGTTATTATCAAACATAACGAAGAAAAATAAAACAACAATATTTGAAGCTTAGAAAGATCTCATTTCAAACAAGACGTGTCGTTCACTCTTTCGTGGTATATCGACCAAACCGCTTTGGGAGCGAGATACGGAATGCTTTTAGAAGAATTAAATTTTTTAAATTATGACGTTGTATGTCGAACAGACTGAAGTTAATGGGTGGCAGAAAACAATTGCTATAGATTGAAAGGTGTTCGTTATTTCGGTTGCATTACGGATGACGAACCGATTATTAGAGACTGATTAGCTGTTCGATCGTCAGTAAAGCGAGAACTGGTGTTGTGAACGGCACGATGCTATCTGGCGAGAGCATGCAGCTTGAGAGTGAAAGAGTGATTTTACATTGAGAAATTCCCGAACTGCTGTGACCTGCATCAGTGTATCCCCAAAACTAGTTTAGAAGTGGTAATAATAGTAATACTAATAATATGTAATAATAATAATAATAATAATAATAATTTATTACGATCCAAAAGAATTATAAGATCAGTTTTAAAATAATACATCATAAATAATAGGAAGAAGATAAAAAATCATAAGATAAAGGATTAATAAATCACTTAATGATTTTTGTTTAAAGTAAAAACATTAATACAATTTAAAAAATCTTATTTAAATAAAAAAATATTATTTTAAATCAAAAAATCTATTTTAAATCAAAAAATCTATTTTAAATCAAAAAATCTATTTTAAATCAAAAAATCTATTTTAAATCAAAAAATCTATTTTAAATCAAAAAATCTATTTTAAATCAAAATCTAATTTTAAATCAAAATCTATTTTTAAATCAAAAAATCATTTTAAATCAAAATCTATTTTAAATCAAAAAATCTATTTTAAATCAAAATCTATTTTAAATCAAAATCTATTTTAAATCAAAATCTATTTTAAATCAAAAAATCTATTTTAAATAAAAAATCTATTTTAAATCAAAAGAAATCTATTTTAAATCAAAAGAAATCTATTTTAAATCAAAAAATCTATTTTAAATCAAAAAATCTATTTTAAATCAAAAAAATCTATTTTAAATAAAAAAAAATCTATTTTAAATAAAAAATCTATTTTAAATAAAAATTCTATTTTAAATAAAAAAATCTATTTTAAATAAAAAAATCTATTTTAAATAAATAAAAAATCTATTTTAAATAAATAAAAAATCTATTTTAAATAAAAAAATCTATTTTAAATAAAAAAAATCTATTTTTAAATAAAAAATGTAAAAATTTTAAATAAAAAAATCAGCACATTCTTCTTTGCCCATGCCCTAATGCCTTATAGAGCAGGGTGTTCCGACAGGCAGCCCGCGGTGCACGTTTTGTGGTCCACCAAAGATTATTACTCAAACGTGAAAGTTCCTTGCATGCGTGTCGGGTGAAAACATTGTGCACCTAGCGCACGCGCCCTGCCGAGCTGATCACCTCCTTAATGTTAGTAAGTTAAGTTTTGATTTAAGGAAATTTTTTCAAAGTAAATTCAGAGATTTAAAATCGTCCCAGTGTGTTATGCGTTATGCTTCTACGGCCTGAAATCAAGCAATTCCATCCCCCAATTTCAGAGCAGCCGGGCAAACTGCCGAGATTAACAATCACGAGTGAATCGCCTGAGTAATGAACATAAGGTCTGCAACCATATTAAAGTTTTCAGAAGTGATCCTTGAACATTGCAAGTTGGATATCCCTGTTATACAGTCATAACGGTAGCAGTTATGTAGTCACCTGCGTCCGTCCGTCAAATGATTTAAGGTTAAGACCTTATCAGTTTTCACCGATCGAGACAAATAAAGATCCACAAGACTTGTTCCTGGTGGTGAACTTTTTCGTTCCTTGGAGAATCCATCAAGAAAGTTCTAAGAGATTTACTCAAAAACAGAGCTCATACGATTTCTCTCGACAAGACAAATCAATTGAGACAATTCTTAAATGGTTGCTCTAGAACTTTTTTGTAAAATTCGTTCGAAAATGCTTGGAGGTCGAAAAGTGGATTGTATTGCTGGGTGCCTATGTGGTCCCATTTCGGAAAATTCCTACAAACCTTTACATGTCAGAATGAAATAACGGACACTGACGACGACAAAGACAACGGCGACAACGGAAACGACGACAGAGACAACCACGAGATCAACGGCAACAGCAACAGCAACGTCAACTGCGACGACGACAACCAGAACCAACTGGGATGACGACTACAATCTCTGAAAATGGATTTGCACGAATGTAAGAGTGGAGGAACTGGAGCAAGCGAATGGAAAGAGGATCTAATTATGATGTCGTCCCACGGTGGAACAAGCGTTATTGGGGACGTGCGGGACGGGCGTGCTTACCAGTGATGTGTTTTTAGGCCTGGGCGAGGATGGCGAAGATGCGCGCGGGGGCGTGGAGGTGGGAGCGTGAAGGCGGGAGCGTGAAGGCGGGAGCGTGAACGTGGAGGTGTGAAAGTGGGGGTGTGAACGTGAAGGTGTGAAGGCTGGGGCGTGAAGACGGGGGCGTGAAGGCAGGAGCGGGAAGGCGGGATGGTGTTGACGTGGGCGGCGGGGGCATCACTCCGCGTGCCGGCACGGCCGAGTGGCCGCTCCGTCTCGGGCACCTCCTCCAGCACCGCCAGCGCCCAGCTGCGCGGGGTCAGATTAAACTGATTAAAACTCCATAAAACACGCGACCCGGCGACCGACTGCGAGGAGGAGGCGGCTGCGCTTGTTGCCACGAGCGCACGCGCCGCGCCGCCGCGGCAGCCGACAGCTCAGCTCGCTCAAGCTTCGCGGGAGGTTTAGAGGTTAGGAAATTAGGCTTCCGACTCCGGTTATAATGAACGCGGATATAGTGAACCCTCGGTTATAGTGAACTTGGTTAGTTAGTGATTCCGGGCACGTCAACGGCCGGTAATTAGTCCGTAAATGTAGTGTGCGTGTTTCTCGGGATGGCGGTGATCATCCCCGCTGGATGGCGAGATCCGGCGCCGACCTGCATCAGCTGGGGTTTCCCTAACCAGGACTCTCCCACTGGCGGGGCACGCCCAGCCGGACAAGCTCTAAGCTCCCGACCGGTCTCCCGTAATAGTGTTAGTGTAGTTGCATGTTGCGTAAGTGAATGATGAAGGGAGAGAGACAAGGAAGAGGAAGGACAGATCGCGTACGGTCCGTGGCCCGTCTGATGAGTACTGCTCGGCATTCGCCTGGTGCTGATCGAAGAAACCACGAAAATACCGATCAGAGCAATCTGGTATAACAAACTAAAGTCACTAGTCCGTTTCACTTACATTACAAATAAGCACAAGAAGATTTGGTTATAGTGAACATGAATCTCGCTATAGTGAAGGTAGGAATGGTCCTGGAAATTAATTGGATCTTTATGTTATTAGGCGATGAAAAGGGTCTTCGGAGAGTTGGACGTGTTCCAACAATATAAGAGGCGTTGAAAAGTGTCAAGACTGCATTACGATACTTAGAGGCAAAGGGCAATGCACAATCGAGTAGAAGATAGCTTCGAACTCTGGAGACGGATCTAGAGAAATTATTAATGAAAAATGACGAACAAACAATTAAAAGTAATTGATTTTTAAAGTACAAATAAAGATATTGAATTTTCAAGTCGTGCTGTTCATGAATTTAGCTGAATCTAAATTAATAAAATCAATAATTCTGGAGAAATTCCATTTTAATTTTGACATCATCGGATGTAGTAGACCAAACATGTTAGTTCCCAGAAATTCACTATTCACCTATTACGAGTCAACTGTATTATTACAGCACCTGCAAGTTCTTTTTAAAAAGAATTAGGGTAGCTTGTCTATGCGGAAGTAATTGTTTACAATAAAATAAAATAAATCTTTATCTAAAACACTAAACGGTTTCGTTTAGAAATCATTTCAGCTCACTACTAAATCAAATTTCGTGATTTTGCTTTAAATAGAAAGGCATTGGGCTGCTAATGTAGCTTTATAATATAAACAGTAAGTTTAATAAATCTCAAAAATTCAAGAATGAATGCTTAGAATGAATCCCGTTATTTGTTCATTATTTTGTCCTGCGATCTGCAATCAATCGTAGCTTCGTTGCATGGTGCAGGAAGCTGTGTAAGTCTATAGTCATGTTTACAAAGACCATGACTGAAAAAATGTATACCCACTCTCGCAGAAAATGGGGGATGCCTTGTGCGGCCAAATCTGGCTTTCCACGGCAGGACAACCATCGCTGGACACTTGACCAATCCTGGCGTCGAGGCGTATCCGCTCTTATCATTGGCTTTTGCTCCAAGTTTCGGGCACGTCCCCCTTCCTCCCTCGAAGATTTTCCTCCTAGTTATCTCAAGGGCGGAGCAATTTCTGAGGTCAGTGACGCTGCCTCGCTAACGTGAGCAGGGGTAACAGGAGAGGAGGGTGAGAGGAAGTAAGAGGAGGTAACAGGAGAGGGCACAGAAACGAAACGGATTGGTGCGCGCGGGCGCGAGGATCACTCCGCCAATTGCACTGGACTTTGGGCCCCTGAACCCCGTGGACGCTGACGAACCAAGGGCAGCGGGTCCGGAAGGGGTGACATTTTTTATCGAGTTCTTTACCATGAAAATGAAGTCTAATTTATGGTATCTAATATTGTGAGATATTTGTGTCAGATTAAATTAATAGTATTGAAAGTTTTTGTTTCTTACAAACTTTTAAAATCTAATGGTTCTAGAGCAAGGAACACTAACTATTACATAATAATTTTCGGAAACACAATATAATGCATTTACATAATATACACATTTCCTATCAAGCAAATTGAAATTCATGTTCACGTATTTAAAAACTTGTATTTTGACATTATTACGCCTTTATTAAGGAAATGCAAGCAATACACACATTTTATTACGCATTATGAAAATGTAATCGCCCATTTTCTATATGAGCAGGTGCATGCAAACAGTGATTTCGTTAATCAATTAAAATCACTGCCGGGTGTCCCAAGTAGATTATCATTGCAAAATTGCTATTTATATTGTTTAGACTATTTGTAAAATTGATGCAATTTTATAGTGATAATCGGTGAAAGGAACAGGAACCTCTCATTAGAAATATTTCGAAATATAATTGTCTTATTCTTCATATTTTTTTCAAAAGTCCTATTTTTCTGTTACACTGCTGAAAGATTATATCTATCCCTTCCCAGTGATATTTTATTTATTTATTTTTTTAAAAAGGTAATATACAGGCAACAGTACAAATCTGATATGGCCTGAATAGGCGCTAACATAATTAATTATTTTCAACATATCACATTGCATATATTAATAGCAAAATTGTAATAATTGATATCTTTAATAAATAGCTAATAATATAAACAGCAAATTTTTAATTCTTTTAATTTGTGAAATCTACACTGAAGTTAAATATTTTCTTAAATATTTTTGAATAACCACGTAGTAAAAAAAGAATAAATTTGAAAACCTTAAAATGTTACGAATCAATGTAATTTTTTCTTAAAACGAGCTGTTAAGAAAAAAAAAACTTGTTTGAATAAACTTTAAAGAGATTGAGTATTTAGGTAAAAACTTCAAGTACGGGACAACTTTTCAATTAAAATATTTAAGGGGAACACAGTGTTTCGAATCGTTGATCTTTCAATTTATGTTAGGTTTTGTATGACCCCCAGAAACAGTTTCTGGAGTGTTTAGTTCGATTCAAGCTCTCTGCAATTCAAACATCCGGAAACCTTGACACGATTATCGATATTGAACTAAGAAAGGGTTTTTTATTCACGGAAACACACCGTCCTTGTTTTCTAATGATTAATTCTGAAATAATTTAGCCATTGTAAGATATACGATGACAAAATTTGTGTTCATAAGATCCCAATACTTGAATGCATATCGAACCTGAAAATACATTTGGTTTTAGATCAACACGGAAAACACAAGAGATTCAATGAGATCACAAGTTCTCAAATCTGAAAACTAAACTACAGTCTTTATTATTTTCACGAAATGAAACTTCATACCTTCTTTAATAATATAAAAGAACGTTGTATTGTGCTCAAATATCTTGTCAATTACATAGTTCAATATTATTCGCAAAATTTTCTGAAAATTAGTATAAAAGTCAGTTAAAATATTTTTTATTAATTACAAGATTAAAAGAGTAAAAACAGTAAAATATGACTAATTTTAAAATGAAATAAATGACAAAGACAGTGTTACATCAAAACGCAAAATTAGTTAAAAAAGGCATGTTAAAAATCATCCCCTTCACCGTATTAGATTTATAAATCCATAGCTAAGAAATTTTAAAAGAGTTTGCGGAGGACAGTAGCCAGCATCTCCTCTATAATCGACAAGCTATGCCTTCTTCGGCTCTTTCATTATCGATGTACAGGACTATGCTTTACAGTAGGTCTGTTCTTCATTTCTGGGGATAGGGGTGGGTAACTTGCTGAGATGTCCGTGAGAAGTGGCAGTGCCCGATCCGAAGGTGAATAACAATTCTTGCCTCGAGCTTAGAGCCACGGGATGACCACGACAAGGGTCTTATGATCCTTGTGAGTTTGAAAAGAGTTCTGCCACTCTGTTTGCACTCAAAATGCAACGTTGGATAAAATCTTGGTAGTAAGAGTAGATATTACCATAAAGATGTCTTTCTGCTTCCTCGAGGCCAACTTTACTACCTAGTCAGAGGTTTCATTTCCACTTATCCCCACGTGGCCAGGGACACAGGAAAAAACGTAATTCAAATGATGGAGAATTAAGCGATATCTTCGATGTATTTGATGTTGGATATATGATGTCAAAGGTTTACTAGGAGAGAAAGAGGAAATGGACGACAAGGCCGTAGCTTCCTGGGTTCGAAGGGCCGCGGGTTCCGCCTCGGACATAGATGTGTGTTCGTGATGTCCTTACGTATTCTCCCTACAGAAAACCCCAAACACAAAAAATCACAGTGATCGTTATATGACCTAGTAGTTAAAAAGAGACATTAAAAATATATACAAAAACAAAAACTTCCAATTGTCAAAGAAAATTTCACATATTTGAATTCATACTTTCAATAATCGTTGCCTAATAAAACCTAAGGACTTTATTTCCCTGGGTAAAATAGTATTATAAAACGGAAATTTATTTAATCAAAATTAAATTTTCATATATGTCAACTAATTCGATTATTATTATAATTTAATATTCAACTCTCTCAGAGATTTCCTACAATATTGCAATGATATTCATTGTAGCCAATACATATTTTATTCACACTTTCTCTATTTCGTTGGTAAAATAAACATCTTTATTAAACTAGTACCACTGAATTTAATAATGTTCTTTCATTACAATATTTCCCATAGTTTTTAAGCTGAGGAACAGTGACGGAAAATAATTGTCCTAATATTGAGTTAAGACTTCATTAAATATTTTATATATTTTACATTCTGGAATGCCAGACACTACAGAAACAATGATATCAAGTAAAAATGGTATTTCGGGTTTTGAAGGAAAATTCGGCTTTAAATACGAACTCCAAAAAATTTCCAAAAGACTCTGCGAACATGTATTTATTTTTAGACTCGTTGTAGGAAAGGACCTGTGTACACATGGTACCATAAAAAATTAAAACATTACTGACTTCTAAATCGATGTGTTTTTTTCAAAATTGATATTATACTAGCAAGTTCATTGGGATTCTGAATCAATGATATTCCAATATTTCTGGAGGGTATGTTACATTATGCTCATATTGCATTTTTGGGAAACTTTCTGAAAAAGAACTCTTTCTTTTTTACTTTACCTCTTCATTCAGATACACTATACTGTTATTACAAATACTCTAGTAAATGTCACCTTTATTAATATCTCTGGGATTTTCAACATTACAATTACTAATCTGTTTCCCAAATTTCTCATGAACTCTTTACTCTTCTTCTCAGTATAACTAATTCTACAATGAAGTTATAAAAAGTGTATAAATGTTTTCAAATTTAGAAAATTGCTTTGCAGTGAAAGCATAAAATTTTCGTGAACGCATAATCTAAATTTTTCTCATATATTGACTGCACTTTCTTCTTAAGGTGTAGAAAGTTACGTAATGCTAGGGAAAAACGGCGAATTGACTGCAGAAAAACGCATATTACACGGCCCTTGTGACAAAAAATGGATAAATCCACTTGCTAAATTTAGAAAAAAATCCTCCAAATCGTGGTGTAGCCAGAATCCATGTTTTGTGGGTGGTTGATAGCGAAAAATCGACTGACGGTAAAATGTCTGTCCGTCCGTCCCTGAACAACGCTAGCGGCTAAACCGTTCAGCCGATTTTCACCAAAATTGATACTCCCAATCGATCTGGCTGATGTCGTAGCGCCTTGAATTTGAAACCGATATTCAATTAGGGAGTACTTTGCAAAGCCCTGGGACATTTTTCAAATGTTCAAACAAATGGCTCCATAATTTTTTATTACATTTTATGGTTGGATAGTGGGAAGTGCATTTAAGAGAATATTGCAGGTCTCATGTTCGTTTAAAACTGATTTTTCGTAAGTATTCCTACAAGTAAAATATTGAAATTTGAGTTTTTTCCCTTGATGAAATTTTTTCCTTAAGATAAGATTTTTAAATACGATCATGTGCAATTTTTCAAAACTTAGTATTTTCAGCATAAGTTTCCGTGAAAATACGGGTGAAAAAGTACGCTGTTTAGCATCACTAGTATTCTTTAAAACTGTCCTACTTCTAGACATTAGGCTCTTCTCGAATATTTGCAAGTCCTTTCCAGTTTTATTATGACAATGTGGTACTGAAGTACGCATGAGAAAAGAAAAAATATTGTACTTTCTTTCTATAGAGAAAGTTCGCATTCTATTAAAATATAATTATAATATATTAATATATTTAATATTCCCTATATTATACATATTTATATTATATTATATATCACAGTAGATTTAAACTTAAAAAGGATTGACCTATGAAAACGAACAAAATATATTGAAACGATTATGCTCTATTTAGCATAGGTTTTATTATATTTAACTACTTTTCTAAGTAGCAGGTGAAACAGAAACCGCTTTAGCCGAATGGTTAACGTCATAGGTACGCTGTCAGCTTGCTAACGTTGTGAGTTCAAATCCAAAAAGGTGATATTTTTCTTCTGTTATGGTGTGATTTCAGTAGTAATATGCCCAATATTTTGTAATTAATATTAATTTTGAAAAGACTTAGGGCCGTAAAAAGGGCCAGGTTTGTCGTCCATCAGTACGACGACCAGAACCTCCGTTCTGTACTATCTGACGGAGGCGCTGGTCATCTTTTTTCGAGGAACTCTATATATTTTGAAAATTGAAAAAGTTACTTTTCAAAACTACAAAATTGAAAATAGAGATCTTACTGGTTGAAAACTCTTTTCCCAATTCATGTAATAGTATAATATTGCGGAGCATGACATTAGAGAAGAAAGTATGTGCTGTTGTAGTACAACTACTTCGTTGTTTACATTATAAGCATTATAATTTCTTTAAAGCAATCAATCAACTATTTGCAGATAATTAAAATATTGTTAGCATTATATCTTTTCAAGTTTAGGTTACAAGTTTCATGAATAACGAATGCAAATTTGTCGGAAATTCTCTTAGTTGTGTTAATTGATTTTAAAAATCACATAGTTATTTCCCTTAATACTACGCGGTTCTGCATTTCAGACTGGTGTTTCACGACGAGTTACAGTTCAGTCTTATCGCGTAATGTGGAGATCACCTTGAAGATATGGGAGGGGCAAGATAGCAGTTCGCAGGATGAAGCTACTTCGCGAGCCCTACACAAAGACATTCGAATCGAAATATTTCTAACTAGAATCAACTATAGAATAGTATCGCGCTGATGATTCCACATTCTTATCAGAATGTGAGTTTGCATTAACCTGAAGTAAATGTTGTACATCATAAGAACAATAAATTTCAAGATAGAATTCATTCTACAACACCCTCATCGGTGCTGTAAGGTACCTCTGTGATAGCTCCGTGGATTAAACGCGTAGTAGATAGAGGAATGGACGCCAGATCAAATCCTGCCGAATATGTATTTTTTTTACCTGATGCCTGGAACACATTAATCACTATCATCACGAGAAGACATTCCAAAATTCTTGCAAGGAGGAAAAAACTTTTTTTTGTAAACGATAATGTGATTATATTAAGATTGTGTGCTGGTATCTTGTATTCCAACAATGTGACGAAACGAAATTTGGAAGAGATGGCTAAAATATACAGTGTCTCAATTGCAATATCATTATCATATTTTTATGTAATCGTTAGAAATTATATGAAAAGTCTGTACCAAGTTGTATAATCACTAGTAATTTACATATTTAACAGTTCTAGAGATAATCAGAATCCTTAACAAGTCTGTGGGTTTATTATAAAATTTTGCAATAAAGGTAATTTCTTCGTTCTTTTATTAATTGAGAAAAGAATATGCTTTTTACGTTTAACAAGTTCCTTAGAGACTATTACGAACTCATTAAAATTACCATTTTGTGTTTGTGCCTTTGTGATAAATGCTAACAGAACGCACCCATAATTGTTTGTAACAATTGATAATTTTATTTCTTTATGGTCTTCTTAAAATTTTTAATGTAAGTCTTCGGTAGGTGGAGCCACATTTCAAAATGTATGAACTCCAAAACATATAAAGTAGTACGATTTGACGTGGTCATGTGAAAGAAATCAATATATTTTATTATTATCTCCATTTTTAAATAAACCATGTTTTGATACGGCTTATCTTTAGTGCGGGGTAGACTGAGACTAAGTGGTGAGCATTCAATCAGTCCCAATTTTCAGAAAGAAAATAAGGAATTTTAATTATTTAGTTATATCCAATGATTATTCGCCATGCTTGTGTAGGTGATCCAATGCAAATCACCTGTCATTTAGTCTCAATATAGGAAAAAACAAGGAGGTGCGAATTTCGGATCTCAAAATGTCTGGGATAATGTCGTTCTTTTAAATCTAAATATTAAATTTATTATAAAATTCATAAATATGATAACGGAGTTAGATAAATAAATATATTATCATGTATTGTTAAAAACATCAGTTGCCCTAATATTGCATTTTCCTGAAATTGTACTGCTTGAGAACGAATATGTTTAGGGAATATGATTTCTATTACGTCTTAAATGTTACTCTCAGAGAAAATGGAGAAATTACAGAACAAATATTTCGTATTCGTAGATACATTAAGGCTTGCAGATTACTAAAAGACCAATAACTCTCTCGTAGCTGAAATCGTTTGACACCGGGTTTTAAATCGGAGTATTGAGGATCGATAAGATCTTTGCTGAACTTTTATACTATAAAAGATAAGAATGTTTAGCGGAAAATACGTGTATTTATTTATTGCTTATAAGATCTTTGCTGAACTTTTATACTATATAATGTGTAATTAGTTTGATACCGCTTTATTACAAATATTTATACAAATGTGCATTTATTTATATTTAGTTAGTAAGAATTTAACCTAACCTCGCTTGGAATTAAGATAGTGAACGTTTTGACATACATTTTGCATTCACTTCAAAAAGTTTGTCACAACTCTATCATTTTTGAGAAATGAAATATGAGAAATGTTTATCCCGTTCGTTAGTGATATCCATATTGTGACCTGATAACCGTATTAATTGGTACTAAAGATGTAATTCCCTTCGGACAGAATCAAACCCGCATCGTTCGATTTACGACCAGTTGCTCTGACCACTGAGCTTCGAAAAATGCGTTTTACAGTTGGGTTCTTGGCCGTGTATTCCACACGCATTTGATTTTTGTCACCGCTGTCATCATTTACGTAAGTCAATATGAGGGAAGGTTTGGACCTTTAAGTAATTGATATTAAAGTTGTGACTTTTACACAACGTCGTGCCCAGATTGTGACAAATTACTCGTTTTTTCTTGATTACATAAATACATTCATATTTTGCAATATGAATCATTTATGTAAAAATAAACTCACCTTGAAATGACAATCAGTAATGCAGAAAATATCTCAGTACTATTATTTATACCTCACCTTTTGAAACTGCTCTAATACGTTTAGATGGATTTTGAACCATGATAATTCGTTATCTCAGCACAAAACAAAACTTGTACTTCTCGTTTTTACTTTCTCATATACGCACGAATTTACGTAGTATAAGTAGTATATGCGTATGTGACGTATATACGTAGTATATTCGTGCGTATACGTAGTATAGAGAAAGTTATGTAATACAGCGGAAAATCGATTTCGCGATTAAACGGTAATACACGTTTTGGAGTCGAAAAAGTGGTTTTATCCAAACCGTCCGTCCATCCGTCTGTGATTACTACTAGCGCCTAAACCCACGTACGATCCTTTCCACGATTGAAGAACCCCTGTTGTTCTGGCGGTAGTTGAAGCTTGGAAATTTTGAAAAATCTTTGAAATTTGGGGGTACTTGACATGAAGCCTTTCGGACATTTTCAAAATTTTCTCAAAAACGGCTCCGAATTTTCTGGTAAGAATAGAGTAAAATACACTTAGAAGGATGACATAGTTCCAATTTTCATGATTAACTCTGAATTTTCGAAAATTGTTAAAGTTTGAACATTTTGGGGCGTCTTCCTACAACTACAAAATTGAAAACAGATTTGTCTTTCAAATGAAATTTGTTGTCCATAATTCGTTCTTGCATAACAATCATGTAGGCTTTCTTGAAATGATGGCATTTTTCGTGCAAAAGTGCAAGCAATATTTACAATTTTAAAGAATGGTTTGAAATGCAAAACTGCAATGAAATCGTTTTTCTTTTCTTACTATTAAAACGTTTCAAAACCGATTTTGCGAAATCGTACTTTTTACTGTTTCTTTCGTTGCAAGCAACATTCTTGTCTTCAGCTAGCAAAACTCAACAAGTATCACTCGTCAACACATTCTAATTATAAAAAATTGTATAAGTGACTGCGGGGAGTGACGTCATGTAGTTCAGGTGCTTGTTTGAAGAACTGGAAGACTCGAGTTTACGTCCTGGCCTGTTCATGCAACTTTTTATTTTTGACAATGTGTGAGATATTAATTAATATTTTTCCTTTTCAATAATTTAAGGTATGCATTTACGATTGTCGTTTGAGAGTTTTCAAAAACGAATGAATTGGTAATAGTGTAACATTTATTTATATATTAAGAAAACATTACCAATAACACGAGAAAATAAGAGTTTATTTTATATAAATGTGAGTAGATGAACAAAATATAATAACTGCGTAATGATAGGTGATTTTTTTTGAAGTCAATAAATGTTTCTTAGATTCTAGTATTACTTGCAGCAAATGAATTCTGAATGGCGGGCCGTGTCGAAACGTGTCTGCTAGCCCAACGTTATCACATCTAATAATCTCACCTTGGGCAGAGGCGATAAGGGTTGAGCGTCAGGCTAGAACCGAAGCGCCTGCAAAAATTACATAGTACTGAACTGAAACATTCTTAAGTAGAATTAACTATTTTATAGTGCCGCGTAGATTTCTTTGCTTTCTTATTGTCTCTTAGAGTGAATTTATTTAATTTTAAATTGCAGAAGTGCGGAAAAGCAATGAGTTTGAAGACAAAATTCGTAAGATTCTTAATTGAGTAAGTTCACGGAAATGCTTACGTACGACTGTGTCGGTAGCGCAATCGCTTAGGTGCGTGGCTTAACAATAGAGGAACGCGTGTTCAAATCCCGTACGATATCAGCGGTTTTTTACTTGACGAGCAATGAAAATAAATTCCTAATAACGATGTCGAGAATGTTCTAAACATTCCTTTTCTTTCTGAAAGATACCATTACAAAACTGCGGAAAGAATTTGATGTACTTTCGATTACTGGTCGTTTACCAGATCATTCACTACTCCATATTTTCCTGTTCATAGGCCGTTTTTGGTTTTTACATTGGTACGTTCGTATCCTTCCCAATCCCTAATACGAGTATTACGTCCTTTGTAATTAACTTTATTTATTTGCGTCTCACGTGTCAAGTTTTCTAGCTGAAATTTTTTCTTTGCTTTTAAACATTAAGAAATGCTTACACTTCGCTACTACCAAAATATGAAGAACTAGAGGTGCTACAGAATGGGACAGACTTTCTCGTAGCAAATGTTTATAATTTCCTTTGTGTGGACTGGTTTTAAGGTTCTTGCCAGCTCACATAAGGTTCTTGCCGTTCTCTTGCCAGCTGACATCTATCGCCGCACAAAATACATTTTTTGACATTTTCTCAACTTTTCGGTTAAAAGGAGCTCTTTTTCACAGGAATGTATTGAGTTTTTGAAAAACTTCCTCTAAAGTCATTTGAAGCACTTCTACTCACAAGTTAAATAATCTATACAAATCTATTCAAATGCTCATGTTAACAGCGTGAGAGTATTTCAAAAAATTACATTTGTGTAATTTTTAAAAAACAATAGAATAGAGCAATATCTCGTTTATGTCATCGGATAGGCTGCATTTGGCATTACCCCAACCAAAAATTTAAAGAAAAAATTTGGAGCCGTTTTTGAAAATTTTGTTTATGTAAATTTTTAAAATTGCAAATATTGCACGCCATATTGTGCAAAATCAACTAAAACTTCAAATTTTAGCGATTTTTCAAAATTCGGAGTTAACCGTGAAAATTGGACATATTCTACCTTTATAAGCGTATTTTACTATAGAGTAAACAGTCCTTACAAAAAATTTACAGAAACAATTTGGAGCCGTTTTTGAAAAAAATTTAAAATGTCCGGAAGGCTAGAAATAGTCCCCCAAAAATTAATGAATGTTTTTCAAAATCGCATAGCTTCAGCTCAGGCAAAAACGACAGGGGTTTCTTCAATTTGGAAAAAATCGTATGCATGGTTTAGGCGCTAGAGTTGTATCAGACGGACAGACGGACGTTTTGCTTCCAACTGGTTTTTTGGCATCACGGATATACAAAACTGGAATTAGCTAACCGCGTGTTGGGGACTTTTTCTCTTAATTTAGCAATTTTTTTGATTCAGTTTTTCGTCACCAGAGCGCGGCAATGATTTTTTCGCAGAAAATGCGCAGTTTTGTATCACTTGTATCACATGCGTATCACTTGAAAAATAGGTAGAAAAATAATATTTTTTTTGTATCTGTAACATTTAATCCAGAAATTAATAAAAACATAAAAAATGGAGACTCAAAATAAATAATGTAAAGTCAAGACACATGGTTGTAGGGAAATCTCGATATGATCTAGAACAGAAATAGAGTAAATTTCAGTAGGAAAGGAATTTAAATATATCAGAGTGATTATTAGAGCAGGGATCTAATAATATTGACTTTATTAAAAAAAAAGCTAGGAAGGCCAATTATTAGTAGACTTATAATATTTTATAAAACAAAAATTTTCGAAGAAAACTAAGAGACAATATACAAGACAATGGTGGGGAAACTGTGTTACGTATGAATCGGAAATTAGACTTAAAAAAGATGCAATAAACTCTCGGTTGAATGCTATGAAAATGAATTTTTGGAGACGATGTTGTCAGTATACTGTTTGATAGAATACTAAACGAAGAGATTAGACAGATAATAATGATTGAGAGACAAGTGGTCGAAAATGTAGAATCCAAACAACTCCAATGGTATGCTGCAGAATGCATGCTGACAGAATATCAAAAATTATATTTGAGTGAATCCCTTTCGAAAGAAGTAAACGAGGAAGGCCAAGGAAATCTTGTAAGTACGTCATGGATTTGACAATGAAGGGCACAAGAATAGAGGAAGATGCCTGACGGAATAAAAACATTGTGTGTAGATTGCGAAAAACGGTCATTAGAACTGTAAAATACTCGCTTAAAAATTAATAATAATTACCTTAAACCCGAAGTGGAAGATACCGGATGAAGAAGCCTTGTTATTATGTGCTGGCACAAGTAAGCGGGGCAAGATCTGTTAAGATCTTGCCGGAATAACAAACCCAAAACCAAAATTACGTTCTTATTTGAAAAGATTAAATGAAACAGAAAATTTGATTATTTTCTAGAGGAGTCCTTTAGATAACAAATATCAGATATTACTCTATTTGGTATTTATGATATTTGTAAACTTTGTCCATTTATCGGCATGATCGCTTTTCAATGGGAACAACTATTCTTCGAATTGACAGGTCGAAAAGTAAATATTGTATTTAGGTAAAAAAGATGATTGAATTATGTTTTCAGAAAAATTGGCAGGACTGAAGTGAAAAGAAAACTAGCACAAATAGTAAATTCACATTTCTTGTATGTTGCACCAACGAATAATGTCAATTCCACAATTAAAATCTATTTCGATCCACCAATAACATATGTAGGTCTCTTTAACCTGGAAATCTTTCGCTTTGGCGGCGATACATAATTCACCGGAAGTGTTCGGCAGTTTATCGACGAATGACAGAAAATGTAATTACAATAGCCAGTAGGACTTCTGATGCAGTATTCCAAAAGGCAGATTTTTTAAAACTCCAGACATTTGTTCATCATTTCTCTCTCATGGTATGCAACATGTATTCTCAAGTTAATGTTGAAATATCTAGTATCACTTTCGGAATCCTAAGACTTAAGTAAAAGGAACGCAATGGTGACCCTGAAGATTTGGTTACGAACCCAGCGCAGATTTCTCCTTCCCGACCTTGCATTAAAGTGGTCGCCGAAGTGTGCGACCAAATGCCAATGAATTATAAATTTGAGGTTATTTCGTTATTATTTAGATTTTCTTTGTAAAATCGTCTCTGCGTGAGATATACTATATACGAACACAAACTATCAATCAATGGGCAGTACATTTTAAAACGTTACATTGTAATATAGAAGCAATGCGTTTCAACAATAATAAATATTGTAGTTATAGTTTTAAAATTCAACCTTAATTCATATTATAGTACTTTAATTAAATTCTTTAAATTGATAATTAAATGAAATTTTTAAAAAATTATGAATATCAGTGCAATATTACTGAAGATGCGTTAGTGAACACATATCCAATAAATTGGCAATTTTGTATGAAATGTAAAAAATGTATGAAAATAGAGAAAATTTTATTTTGCAAATATTTTACAGAAGAGGATCCTATTCATTTCTAATGATTATCGTGACACAGATATCGAAGTTTGACAAAATTTGAAACATTATTAACAATTACAATTTTGAAATAATTTATGACAGGAGAATCTCTAGTGATTCTTAATGGATTACAAAAACAGTGTTTGCATAGGTCTGCTTATCTAGAAGAAGTGGGTGTAAGTTGTGTGCATTGCTCGTCTCTCGAAAATAAAAATATCGTAATGTAAAAATATACTTGCTATAATAATATAAATATATTAAAAAAATTTCATTGCGTTGGATTCGAAATCATACATAAATTACATGTAAGTAATATATTGATATGACTGTGTGTGTGTGTGTGTGTGTTCCTCCAATGTTCACGCAATAGACGAAAGGTGGTGTTTCTACCTTTGCAAACATTAAGATATTAAATGTTATATAAGAGTCATATGTCGTTTTGATTCTCACAAAATCCTCAAAGACTAGGTATCACATATGATTTTTAATATTTGCGGTAAGAACTCCATGTAAATGCAATCACCTAACGTTAGATTAAGAGGTAATTAATTGTGATCCCAAAACAAAGATCAAAATCATTCATTTGCTTACAGCTGCACTTACCAATCATAATGTCTGCAGAAGAAAACTTTGATTGTGACTAAATGAACTTTAAATACTTTAAGTTTATTTAGGGATTTTACATATCAAAACTATTTTATTACAATATTAATGTTCGCGACCATATAGTATATTTTAATTGGGTCATCTGAGAAATTGATGATGAAGTATTTCACAACTGAAAGCTGCTATCTCGGAGACGTGTTTGTGAAACTGACTCTAAAACGTATTTCTTTAAGTTATTAATTTTCTAATGAAATAACTAGGTTAGACAATGCATACAATGCAAATTATTTGCATTTTATATTAAATATTACAATAATAAACGACGAAATGTAGATATGGAGCTTAATAGTCGTTGTCAGTGTTATTTTTGCAAAAACCCGTTTTATAACAGTTTTAAAATATGTTTTTACTGGGAAAATTTCATGCCTTTATTTATGTAATTAAATGATATACAAAATGTATATAAAACTGTTGGTTGATTTAATATTTATATTCAAATATTTACTATAATATAACTCGCCATCACCGCCATTTTGTAATGTTCAAGATGAATAGTCCGCCTCCCTGAAATGAAGCTAAAGCGGATTGGTCAGCTCGATCCCGCAGGGCAGGGCAGGGTCGGAAAACTCTGGTAAGTTCGGCTCAGGACATCGCCCATTTTTGTGCAAGCGGTACATTACAACGGAAAACAGATAACTTATTTACGATGAAGCCTCAACTTTCTTAAATAGCAGGAATGTGAGTCAAGTGAAGCGTTGCTACAAAGTTTTCACCTACAGTATGCCTGAATAATGACCGCTGAGTGATCCGCTTACCGGTTTATTGGCTTCAAGTGCATTTTTCTGAAGACAATGATTTTGAGCCATTTCCTCAGGAATAGCTGAATGCACAAAATGCAATGCTTGATTTCATAGAAATACTGTATTGTAATTGTATTTATTTAGTCAAAAACAGTCAAAAATTTTATGTGACGTATGGGGGAGAAAATCATCTGCTTACGCATTCTTGAGTTTCAGCATCCGTTCCCAACAATTTAACTATTAATATTTGAGAGATGAAAAATAATAGTAATAATACTAATACTAATACTAATACTAATTCTAATACTAATACTAATACTATTACTACTAATAATAATAATTATAATAAATTTAAAAAAGCGAGAGATTACCATTTCAAAAACTAGATATTTTCGTTGCCGAATTTTAGAAAACTTATTTTTTAAAGGTAAACGAACAACAGATTTTTTTTTTCTCCATTGCTAACAAAATAGAAACTCACCTAAGCTCTACACCACTACAAATAAAAGGGAAGGTAAACAAAACGTGCGCATGTGATTCTACATTTACGTCCACAAGCAAATCAAGAGGCCATTTGCTCAATGTATCAGGGAAACTGGACAAAAACACGATCGAGATGGGGGTCACTGACCCGGAATTGTAGCAGAAGCAACTTTTGTACTGTAGACTATAACTCCCGAAAGCTCTGGACATCTTATAAATATATTAAAGCCAAAAAAATTTAACTTATTTATCACACACATTTAATTATGATGATTGAAAGGAATGAATTAATAGTGTCTTCATAATTAATGACAAAATTGGTTTAATCTTAAAGTGTGCGATGAAAGACAGACCTCCACTTTTTACGTATGAACTACTAGAGCACTAAGTGAGTCTTTGGCATATGAATGAAATATTTCCGGACAATAGGAGCCGAGTCCGAAACTTCGAAATGAGTTTGCCAAAAGCCCTTCCTGGTTGCACGAATTAGTTTTTCGTTCGAATCTATAAACGCTTATGGAGGTGATTGTTGCCATGCAAGACAGCTGAAAAATCTCATCAATCATCTTTGCTTTACCATTAAAGAAAATGTATCCTTCGCCACGCTTTAGAGTCATGCTGGCCCAGGTGTTCACTGCAAATCTAAATCGAAAGAAATAGAAAGGGAATCTAGACGCACTCCCTAGCAAGGTTATTCTTTACACGGGTCAAGATGTGTTCCCTTGCTTCTGGGCCAGCAAGTGCTCTGGATTCAAGCCAGTAGGTCGTAAGTACTCGTAATTAAGCGCTCTTTTCCAACAATACATTCGAGGTCGCATGAAAAGATGTAATATTAATTTTCAGAATACAACATGAGAAGAGGTATGTCACAAACATGCGCGACATTATTACCGTGACTTAATAAATATATCATTGAACAAAGGAAAGAGATTAAATGAAGGAAAGTTGCTAGAGAATGGGAAAATATATCATAATAAGGTAAAGTAGTTTAGTTTAGAAAATAGAGTTCCTCGATTAATTTGCTTGTTAATCCAAGAATTCACAGAACAGTGTATGGAACAAGTGTTATTTCCTCTATTTTATCTAGCTACTAGATCAAATGCATAACCGCACCATTTAAGGTAATCACTGTAAAAAAATTAAATCAGCTAAGTGTGTGGGCAACTCAAGAGCGTTTTCGAAGTAACGTAACAAAGAGAAGTTGATAATTATAAACATTATTTCAGTGGGCGATCGATAACGATCCTCAAATCCTGATTGCAATTTACCTAGATGAATTCAATCGTTTAAGGCATTAACAGGATGGTCCCATGTTTACAGTCTTCGGAATAAAATAAAGTACTATAACATTGTTGGCATGTGGGAAGGCGAGTTTTGAAGTTTTCAATTACAAAAATTGTAAAAAATGCTTATAGGAATGATCATGCTATTTCTTATTGAAAAGCAGAATATAATAATAATAATAATAAAATAATAATAATAATAATATTGTAAATGTCCACGAGATTAATAGTAAGTATAATCACTATATTTCTTTTTAATTTTAACTTCGTTTCTAATTTGAAATTAGTAAATACAATCACAAAATTGCTAAGAGGACGTTCCTTTTCCACCAACCTCTCCTCCCTCGTACATCGATATATCAACAAAATGTTTTCGATGTTGATGAAAACATTGACAAAAAACATCGATGTTTTCAATATGATGAACCATTATCGAAGTAAAATATTCTGTTTCTAATGTAATACATACCATGTCAATATTAGTTAATGTATATTCTGCCTTGAATTTGACTGTCATCTTAATTTTTAATCAATGTTCTATTTCATCGAGGGCAAAACGATATTACAACGTAAAACTAATTAAAATGTAATAAACTGAGAAAGGTTGCGAATAGCAACCGGAAACAAATATACCAATCAAAATAAATAGCAACAAAACAAACAGCAAATATATCGATCTGAATAAAACATCGAAAGATAAACATTGACGCTATAATATCGTATCTTTATGCCCGCAAATACCGATGTTTTGAAAACATGGAGGTCTTTGTTGCCATCCTTACGGAGAGGAATTGAAGGCGTCGCGACGTCTGCCTACTCCGCATGCGCGCCGCCGCCGCCGCGCCTCTGCCCACGCGCTTCCCGGGTGGAAGAAGGTCCTCGTGGTATGCAGTTGTGAAATCTTCCACGCCCACATCCACGTGGGATACACAAACACCGCGGTCTCGGAATTAAGGACGCTTTTCAAAACATTTACGAGAGCCCATTTTACGAAATTCAAGTCACATTTTTGACGTACAAACAACAACGTTTAACGTAAAAACAATACGATTACTTAATATCTACTTTTTAATGTTCGTAGAGTTTACATATTTTATAAAAGATGTTTGTGTATGTGTTAAGACTTCTAATTGTTTCATATCTGGTAGAGCATTTGACAAGATTATAATGTTGGAAAGTCAATTTGTTGAAATAACACGTTTATTCCCAGCAAAGTGAATTTCTGATAAGGATACAGAAGAATTTGGCACCTAACAAAATTCTGTAATGTATAAAAACATTAACATTTTGTCATAAGCTTTAAGAAAGTTAAAAATAATCTAGATATTATCGTATGTCTGTTGTTCATTTACTGTTTGAATTTAGATTTTTGGGCGTTGCGTGGGTATTGATATCAGTCTTCCGTTTCGTATTTCGTGGCAGCACAGAGAATGCTTGCCATAGCTCTCGGACTTTCGATAACTCACTAGAAGTAATAAGCGCTGAAGAATGACAACACTGTTTCCCAAAGATAGAAGCCACTTCTACAGCACATCGTTTACAATGGTTCCCTTCGTGCTTCCTCCACTCTAAAAAGCCTCGAAGGAGACTCGGGAAATTTCTAGAAGACGTCAACACACCTTGAATTCGACCATCATCACAGCTGTATTTTTTGCTACTTTTCCATCAAGTGGCGAAACAAGTATAGACATTTGTTTATGTTTAAGTTTCTTTGGACCTTAATTTTTGCGTGTTTATCCGTGCGATTTCAGGAAAATTAATTTCGAAGGATCAAAATTCACAAGCTAAGATTCGATTACTTCCGAGAAGGGCATATAATCCGTGTACTCAACGTAGTACATCCGTAGTTCTCAGCTTTGCAGCATTTACTTGATGAAACTCAACTATTAGTCATTCACTCATTCTCGTCCAAACTTTTTTCAGCGTTTAAAAAAAATAAACTTCATAAATTGTGATAAAAATAGTGGTGCTACGAACAGTATATACTTTCTCGCACTCTTTAGTCTAGACTAGATTCTCAGTATCACCAGCTGTTATCTTTTGCCGCCTAAAACATTTTTTTTTTCGTGTGTTCTCAATTTTCCGATCTCCTAATAGAAGAATTGGAATATGACTTTAGGAATACTACAGAAGAGCAGAAGCTGTTCCTAGAAGCGAATTTTTATTGAAAAATGTAGAGCCTTTATTGAGAAAATTTTGTTCAAGAGTTTCTGAATATGTGCAATTTTGAGCTCTTTTTCACACAAAACGTCTGAGTTTTAGAGACACTTCATCAAAAATCATTTCATGTGGGGTGGACAGAGGTCGGATTGCCGTAAAAAAATTTTTCTGTATCAGGGAACCACAAAACGTGGATTCTCACAACGAGTAATTTACATTCTATGGAATAATTTACATTCTAGGAATCCAGAAATATCTACTTTTTCGATATCAGGGACCAATAATCCGAATTTGTTTGTTTTTACCAAAAATCGCAGTTTTTGCAGCAGCGTTACATAACTATCTCTAAACTACGTTTGCAGCATGCGAGAAAGTAAAAAGAAGGAAAATATAATAGTGTATTGGAAAATGAGGATGCGTCTCAGGTTTGTGTGATGATAGTTTTTCCAACTATCATTCCCTAAAATATAAAATCGTTATAAAACTGTGGTCTTGAACGACTAGAGTGTTAGCTTTTTCTTGATGTACGTCAACGTAATAGAGTTTGCAGTTCATAGTTGGGAAAATAATGGAATAAATATTGATTGTTTCTAGGAGTGACTATCCCATTTTATTAAATACAGTCTCCAACATATAAAACTCCAAACTGTTGGTCACTTTAGCGGATCAGACATCCGCGCTACGCTCGTCAAGGAAATAAAGTATTGAGGAATAACCGAATAAAATTTATTTCGAGCAATAACACTAAAACTGAAAGTCGGACTAAACCACCAAGAGATATTAAGGAAGGAGTTTTGTTCCTGAGTTTCTTCACCTACAGGATAGCTTTGAAACGCCTGCAGACATTCTGCTACACACGTTCTCTGTTGAAAACTAGAGAAAGAATGTGATGTAAAAGCAGTCCACATACATTTCTCTCAATGGTGTTTATTATAAAACAATTTAAGAAAATCGATTTATCGTATTAGTCTAGTTCCTGTTATGCCAAAACGGCGACCTCGTATCATCAGTTCAACGGAAGGAACCAGAGAAATATTCGAACAAGCATTCGTTTTGCCGCTTACGTTCTTTCACGCCTTGAGCATCTGGATCCTTAACCGCGTCAGTTGTAAAGGCGTTTGTCATCCACCCGGAACCTTCAGGGCGGCCTGCTGGGACAACAGTTTAAAAATCGCGGAAGGTGTCTCAAAAATACACGGAGCGTGCCGAAGCGAGCGTCGACGCCTCCCGGCCCGCCCCGGCCGTGGGCGGGCGCCCGGGCGTGGGCGTGGCGGAGAGCACGCCCGGGCGGCGGCCGCAGCAGGCGGTCCACTGGCGCCGCGCCACCATCCCGCCCCGCCCGCCCGCGCCGCCTGGCTACTCCTTCGCCCGCTTCTGCCCCACCGGCGTTGCCCTCCTCCCCGCCGCGGCGCACTCACCTATTCCGTCTCCCCAACCTGTCGCCCGCCCGCCTCGCCACCCGCCCGCCACCCGCCCCGCCACCCGCCCGCCACCGCCCCGCCACCCGCCCCGCCACCCCGCCCCGCCACCCGCCCTGCCACCCGCCCGCCACCCGCCCCGCCACCGCCCGCCATCGCCCGCCAGCCGCCCGTCACCCGCCCGCCAGCCGCCCCATCACCCTCCCGCCACCCGCTCCATCACCCGCTCCATCACCCGCCCCGCCACCCGCCCCGCCACCGCCCGCCATCCGCCCCGCCACCGCCCTGCCGCCCCTCCCGTCCGCCCACTCCGCCTCCGCGCCCATCACTCGCCCGTCACCCGCCCTGCCGCACACCGCCACCCGCCCTGTCCCTCGCTCTACCGTACTTTCTGCCCGCCCGCGTGTTTGGTCTCGCCTCGACCACCACCCCTACTGCTTTTCACCACCTTCCTTCCGCCTTGCCCTTGCCGCTCCGTCTTTCCTCTCGCCGCTGCAATGCTCTGCCCGTCCCCCGCCCGCCTTGCCCGCCCTGCCTCATCCTGCCCCTTGTCAACCCACCACCTGTGTAACTTGCTGAAATGATCACGTCGATTTAGCGGTCTCCTCCATTAACAGCCTTTTTCCATTGGTACCGATTGATTTTCCCATAAGGCATGTGTAAATATTCCCTCTTTGGGGCAGGCCCTCGCCACAAGCGACTAGCCACATTTCGAATATTAACCTGTAATGCACGCCACTCTCAAAATTTGCAATTTTAATCCCTGACACAGTAAAAATCGGAAGACTGGTGGATATTACTTTTTTTCACTTTCTTCATGAGTCGCTAGAGAGACACTATCATACATGCGAGTGTCATGTTCGTGTATCAGCGTTCAGAAAATTGATATTCATGTGTTCTATTCTCAATAAACAACAAACAATACAAAATTCCAGGTGTTAGTCATGTGATAAAATAAATGACAACAATAGTTAAAATTTTACTAAAAGAAGGACATTGAAAATATAAAGAAGTTCCAGAGGACAATTGACGTCAATAAAAGACTGTTCTCCCAAACGGAGGACGGTTGGCAACTCTAGTCTAAATGGCTGATGTCACGGTCTCTTGAATTTGAAATCGATATTTTAATTTTTGGGGATACTTTACATGAAAACCCTGGAACATTTTCCAAATTTAAAAAAATGGCTCCATTATTTTTTATTAAATGGTTTTGTTGAATAGTGTGACGGATGTTTAAGAGAATGGTGCAGATCTCAAGTACGTTGAAAATTGCCAAAGTTCAACATTTTTTGGAGTCTTCCTACAACTATAATATTAAATATAAAGACTATTTTGCCCTTAATAAAACCTATTACTTAAAAATAGATTTTTGAAATAAGTTCATGTATAATTTTTCAACAATTTGAGTACTTTTCGCGTAATTTTCCTTGAAAATAGGGCGAGAGTATACGTGCTGTTTTAGCACCAGTAGTTTCTTGTTCCAAGCTGTAGTACATAATTGTCAAGAAAGTGTCCGCTTCTTTAGTCATTAGTCCTTTGAGTGTAGGGAATGTTGTAGGTGGGAGGGGTCATGTCTCTCTCCAGCTGAAACGTGAGATACAGCGCGAGGATTCCTTTCCAGACATCCACTACCAGCGGGACAACCTGTAAACACCCGACTGGTCTCCCGGCTTGTGTGGAAGTGTGGTTCATGCAGGTGTGTGAGTATGTGTGTGTGTGTGTGTAGTGTGTGTGTTTTGTAAATAATGAGTGAGGAAGGACAAGAAAAGGAAAGAAAGATCGCGCGCGGTCTGTGCCCGTTGTTACGGTAATGCGCGGCATTCGCTTGGCGTTCATCGGAGAAACCACGGAAAACTCCCATCAGAGTAGCCGGTTCTCAATTCGCAGAGCGAAGGGCGGCGGTCCGTTTCCTTCGGGATTCGAATTCTCGGACCTCCCAGTCCGCTTCGCTGGAGCGGCGGCGACTGTTGTCCCTGAGGGCTTCGCCCCGTTCGCAGTGCGACGGCGTGGGCGGGCCCAGCGTCGCCGCAGAGCGAAGGGCCTCCGCCCGCCCGGTGCAGCCCGTGGGCGGCCGCCGCTAATTTTACCTCCGCGCAGAGCCGCTGCCCCACATCAACTGTATTTCGGGCGCCGGCGGCAGCGGCGACGTCGGAGGCGGCGAGGTCAAGCGATGGTGGCGGGAAAACAAATGTTTTGGATTGTAAGCTCAGCTCACCAACCACAACGTTTAATTGTTCGGTTTTGCCTCAAGAAGCCTATTTACAGAGTGGGGCTCCGTTTTGTTAATTTTGAATTATCTGTATTCAATTATTCGTACTCGCAATACATACTCGAATATATTATCAGCCGACCACAACGGTGACGGCAATGACTATTCATGTAAATGGGATGGAGCAATACAATGAAAACATTGAGATTCAGAGAGCAACTTTATGAAAATTATGTGTGTTTCTGAAATTTACTTTCTTCTCCAATTTAATACGTCTAGTTGATGTTTTGACGCTGTTTTCATAAGTTTTATCATTACACATAAATTTTAATAGGTACTGTAAAACACATATATTAAATTTCAAAAAGCGTAAATGGAGCACAACAGTTCGAATTGGCAATCAACTGGGATTAGACCTTTGATACAAGTGTGTCTCCCAAAACCGTGATTCAAGATAATTCAATTGAAGTTCATTCTGCTGAGATTTTCTGCTGAATATCTTTGCTTAAGAGGAATAAAACCTGTTTTCTTTTACCCATCGTTAAAATATAATTCTGCTTTAAGGAAAAAGCAGGTTAAAATGACTTTTCCGGTGAATTTCCACAGTTCTGGAACTTCGCTAAACAATGGCAAAATAATCGATAATTTAGTAAACCCAATCCCCCAAACTTCAGCGATTTCACTAATCAAAATAACAGAAGAAATGCGACTTAGCGACGTGATTAACTCAAAAGCATTAAAAACGAACGTAAGATTTATTTGTTTTGAGAATAATATCAATTTATATCATAATCTGCAAAGTTCTCTTCATTTCCTACTAAATCTGTTTGAGGTGCAGTACTAGGGAATATAGCCCTACGGGTAGCTCAATGGTCAGCGTGCTTGCTTTCCAATGTCGCGATCCCGGATTCGATTCCCGGTCAGGGCAGATTATGGTGTACGCTTTCCTTGTGATGTTCCAGTATACGAGTATGTTACTGACGATGAGAAAGCCCACTTCTTAGGTTGAGAGACCAGAAACGGAGTAGGGATGTAAATGTGCCAACCACACGTGCACCTTAACCCCTGGCCGAGGCTGGACGCCGCTGGCACACCTTGGCCCCGTCAGGAGCTGTTGTACCAAGCAGACTAGAGGATATAATCCACCATCCAGTAGTAGCGCACATACACAGTGTTGTGTCGTGCCCATTGTTTCTTCATCAGAAGCACCTAAGCGACTGAAATGATGCTAGCCATCCAACACCATCCCCATCACCGTCACATTTTTTTGATTGATAGTGATTCAGGCCGCATCAACTACCGAGGGCATTAGTCCCTTAAGTGTAGTGCATGTTTTTCATCGGGATGTGGCTGTGATCTATCCCCGGTGGATGGCGAGATCCGTCGCCGCCCTACGTGACTAGCGGGACTTTCCTCAACCAGATATCTTCTACAAGCGGGCCACGCCCCAGTCGGCTAGCCCCCGACCGATCTCCCGGCATGTGTGGTAGCGCATGTTAGTGTAAGAGTGTGTGTAAGGGATGAGGATAGGGCAAGAAAGAGGAAGGAAAGATCGCGCGCGGTACGTTGCCCGTTTGCTAGGGCACTGCTCCAGCATTCGCGTGGTGTTGATCGGAGACACCACGGAAAACCACCTATCAGAGGATACGACCGCTAAATTCTCCAGACAGCAACTGAACTCTACCAAGTTGACAAGCGAGTGTCGAAAACCCTGGCGCCGTCGGGAGGCGAACCTAGGACCTCGCGGTCAGAACCACTGCAGTGGCACCAGCTGATGCCCTGAGCCACCTCCCGCGCGGGCGACGTGATGGAAGTGGCCGCGCAGCTGCGCAGCCCCGTCGCCCCGCTCCGCGCCGCCCTGATTCTTTCCCCGCGCGCACAAACCGACGTTTCCGCGTGCGCGACCTCCCTCCACCCCGCCCCCTCGCGGGTATTTTTATTTCCCTGCGCGCGCCTCGGACGCGCGATCGCACGCGAGCCGCCCGCGCGCGGTAACCGCGTCCGCCGCCACCAACTGCCTCGTGACGTTCCTCGCGCCAATAAAAACAGTGCAGGAGGTGCAAATGAAGTTCAGAACGAACGCCTTGTCGAAATATGCTTCGTTTTCTCATGTTAAATTTGCTCTCAGATAGGTGAGCAGCATACCCTACTCCCTGAAATACTGTTCACTGGGAGGTTTAGGGTTCGAATCCAGACAGCGGCGATTTTCGTCATTAGCTTCAGTTTCACCCATTCCATTTACATCGCACTATCCAATCTCTTTAATAAATAAAAAATGTTACAAAATATCGGATTATGCTACAAAACGTAAAGTGTAAAACAAGTGTACGGAATCGGCTTTGATTTTCTGGCACGCCTACACATTTAAGAAAGGATCGATCGGAGTCTGACACGTGCTGTTTCAACGAGAAAGTCTAATGGTATCACGAAGAGTTCAAGAGTTTGTGTGGTTCATATGCGCTAAAACGCTGTCCATTAAGTTCCTGAAGACTGCGAGATTTGCAGCATAGAGCTTCAAATTCACAGATCTGTCGTTAATGTTTATTACTACAAAACTTGTAAACGTCAACAGATCGCGCCGACGTTGAAGGCACTGGTATAATTTAAAAAACAATACATTAACACCAAAATACCAATAAACAGCATATTTATAAATTTAAATAATTATTTTTGTAAGTAAAATTACATGTAGTTATTATCAATTCCATTTGAATGTATTTTAAACTAGGAAACATCATTCACATTTGTATGTAATTTTAGTGGTAATTGTGAACAATTTCTAAAATTAATAATTAATAATAATATAATAATTATAATATACTCTTGGAAGGAATTTACTTTCTTTTTAGCCGTGTGCTGAAAAATCTAGGAAAGCCACTGCTAATAGCACTCAGCTTGTCAACGGCAGCCGCCTCTGGGAAAGGCGCTAATCTGAGCATTTTTAGGCACCTTCAGGGAAGATATGAACCTAATCGGGCAAAGCTGTTAGGAATACAGAACGTGTATGACCCTTACAAGAGCACATGAATAAAATAAAAGAGCTTATGAGCACTCTGAGAAGCTCCGCGAGTTCCTTCCGCAAAGCGCCGCTTCGTTGCAGGTCTGGTTGGTCTTCTAGACTCGTTCTCGATGAAATTTAAACGTTAATGTAAAAATAGGTTGTTCAGTTTTCAATAGAACTATTCAATTAATAACAATCAACATAAAAATAAGACGTAACGGTGAAAGTTTAACAATCGTTAAGTGTTATGTTCACGTTAACGTGCTTTGTGACCATATCATGATCTGCATCAAGATCAAAGAACGTTTTAGCTTTTTAGAAACTAGAGCCCTGTGTACACCATAAATTACGTCATCATCATCATCATCACATCGTCATAATTGCTCGAGAAACACTCCACAGAATACTTCACGGTGCTTATGATCTATGAAATAATTAAAGTGTACGCATGATCGCGTCCATTTTACATAATGTAATTTGATTGAATATTAAATTTTTGGGCCGAGCATTTATTGTACTTATATTGTCGAGTGGCTGGCTGTATTTTACGTTGACGTTCACGACCAATGAGTAAGGAACAATCTTCTTTTTGAGACATCAGAGCCTAATCCGCGAAATCGTACCTGTAAATGGGTTAATGATTTCGATGAGTTGGTGATTACAAAAATATGACATGAATAATGTTGGAGCAATTCTGAAATAAGAGGCTGGGGAATCGGGAGAACCCCTAGAAAATCTACCGTGAACACGCTTTATCCAACACAAATTTTTCATGGGTCGATCGGGGTTGAATCCCGGTCCCAGCGATGAAAGGCGAGAAGTCTGACTGATAAACCACAGATTGCTGAGGCCATACATACATGTTTACATTAAAGTACATGTTTATGTCGTCTCGTGCGCGTTCACTTTCTCATTGTGAACGGGCAGTCGCACGAAAGGTCAGGCGCCGGTTGGAGTAGTGCGCGGAAACTCCGCAAACTGCCCACGCCCGGGAATCCCCGCCGCCTCCGCACCGCTCGAAATAGACGCTCGCGCCGCGGCGAGCCACGCGGGAGGCGGGACATACAACTCTGACGGCGCGAGGAATTAAAACTGTTGGAGACGATGGAAAAAGGGGAGGCGCGGCGGTTCCAGACTTTTTTTTTTAATTTGTTGCGTCCACTCCCTGACGCAACGCGTCTCCAAGCCCTTAAGGGGGGTTGAGCGCTTTGTCCTTGGGAGTAATCCTCCATTAATGGGCATTATTTTTATATTAGTCCAGTCTCGTCACGTCGCAGTCAGTCAGTGCCTTTTATCCCTTCGGCCAGGGCCGACGCCGTTAGATCCCGGGGTTCCTGGCCGGTCACCCAACCACGAACCCGCGAGTCTCGAATGCGCTTAACCTTCGTGACTTCACGGAGCGTAGTAAACGCATTGGCTAGCGCCGCCGACTTAGATGTCGGTGGTTCACACACTTATGCCGCGATGGTTCACAACAAAAAAGGGTGTAGCGATGGCCAAAGGCTGCTTCCGTGGACACCCCAGCCGCATGACAGACACTGCGGATCTGTACTCTCTGCAGCACACAGTGCTTGAAGTAGCCAACGAACCGCCCTCACCATTTGACAAGATGAATGGCAGTCACCGCGTCAAAGAGAACTTAAAGTGCTAGTTTTTCTGAAATTCTTTAAGATATAAATAATTGCATCTATACTCAGAAAAAAAATATTTTATAGGTAAATATGACTGCCCATTAGCAAATATTTATGATGTGTACGCTGCAGATGTAACTGAAAGGAATGTTGACGAATGCTTCGCCGTTGGACGGATAAACGGCACAGCGGTGCGGCGGTTCATGTGAAGGTGACACCTCGCACATCTATGAACAGGTTGAGCGGGGCGGCAATGGCGGCGTAACGACTGCCGAATGACAGGGGGCGCAGGTGCCAGCCACGCGAATGACGTTGGTGGCGGCGTCCAGCCGCGTCGGTGCGTTGGTGTCTTGGCCAAGGCGCCTCGCAGCTGCGTTGCAGCGTTTCGCAGAGGCGTCTGCCGATGGCAGTTGGGATCCAGATGGACACGGGGCCGGCCAACGCGCACCAGCCAGCTCGCATGTTTGCCAACAGCAGCAGACGCAGTCGTTCATTTCCTTGCTTGCCGTCCGACTTCTCAACCACTGTTTTCAAGCGCTTGCAAACACTTGGATACCGAAAAGTATGACTATTTCGTAAAAAAATGACATATTTCAGACGAATTATTCTCTTCGCACATACTATTGATATCACGAATACAAATATGATCCAATAAATGCGGTAGATTGTACGTGTTTGCAGGCATTTGATTATCAAAAAGTTTTTTTTAAAGTCGTATTGTAGACAAATTATTATCTTCGCACAAACAATTGATATCACGAATACAAGAACTCGTAAAACTGAATGGAATAGATTACAAGTTTGAGAATGAAGATCTAAACGGACTCAGAATTTAGCGTGTTACAAATATGATGTAGTTCACAAACATTGTAGAAGAAAATGACAGTGATTAATGAGAAACTCCCTTGGCTTGGCAAATATACTTCTAAGAATACTGTTAATACCAGTATGTAGGTCTTTCTAGAGGCGGGCTTTTTATAAAATACAGTAATTCTCTAAAATCACATTTTCCTGACGGTCATTGAAGCCAAATTCAATAATGAAGGCATCATTTAATTGCTAGCAACTTTTTTTAGTTTAATAAATTACCAATAATTAAATATTACAGTGTAGAAGAATGGTATAAAATGGACAAATAAAAAAGTTTTCGGAGTTCAAAAAGTTGTGTTGTTTACAACGTATTCTCTAACTCAGCATTACTTATTGAATCTGCCAGCTAACATATTTTGATGGATGTGCATTTTCCGTAAATAAACCAGCTCATCACAGAAATGCAAATTTTTATTTTCCATATTTATAAAAGAAGAAAAAATAAAGCTTCAATGTCTCTTGAACAGAAAAAAGTCCCCTCTAGAATCAATGGCCGAGGAGCAAACAAACAAGCGAATACCGAGGATACCCGCGTCATCGCCTTCGGACCAACGCCCCTTCCTGGAAGCGGCCATTGCCGATCCGCCTTGTTCTGTCCCGTTGCAAACTAGTCGCTCCGCGTCCAGCTCCGCCCAGCCCTGCCTCATCTCATCTCAAACCACCAATGCCCATGGTACAGCCACACCAATGCACAGCAGTCAATATTGGAGCTGTGACTGGTCCAAAATAATGATGCTTTATATTGTTTGCTGCAAAATCGTTTTGTGTAAAAACAATGAAATAGTTTTGTTGTTGGTTGTTTTCAATCTTTTATGTTATTCGCACAGTGTACAGAGGGTCGAAAATGTCATAATTACGGCTCCGAATCCGTGATTGTAATGTATTCAATTTTTCGAAGTGATTAAAATGAACGGTATAGTTATAAAGGACTTCAACGCTCATTTACATAGTTTACAAAGCACTTTCCCAGCCTTGTCCGAAAGCTTGATGCTTATCAGTAACTAACGAATTAAATTAAAAAAGGTGCTACAAAACTGAACGGCATGTAGAACTACATATTTTCTGGTATCATTTCTTAATATTCCTCACTATTCCCACTTCTTAAAAGTGCACCCAACGTCCCTCCATGAGTCGACTCATCCGACCCTTTCATGAGTTGATTGAGTAGCCCTCTTACCCATTTCCTAACAGTTGGGTCCTTTGGAATCCAGTTAAATTTTGTAAGCTCTGAGCCGTTTTCCCTTTTTCCCAATTACCAGTGTGCGACCCCATCCGCCTTGCCAGCGCGCTCTGCTCCGGTCTCCGCGCTTCCCGCTCCGCCGCGTCCGCCGAACTGCGCGTGCCGAACGCTCTCGGGAGCAGTGCGTGAAACTCCACCGCCCTCGTCTGCCGCCGCGCCGGGCTTTGAACCTCGCGAGTTGGCCGCGACGCCACTACGCGCCGCCACGCGCGCTTCGCGAACTGTTTGAATTGGCAGCACCCTCCGCGGGCACTGCGGTGGCGGGGCGGGGCGGGGCGGTGTGTGGGGTACGGTTGGTGGAGGGGTGTGGTGGAGTATAATGGGGAGGGATGGGATGGATGAGGGCGGATTAAGGCGTGAGAGGAGGGCGGAGCAGGACAGGGTGGGGTGGGGTGTAGCGGGGCGGGGTGGGACGAGACAGGGTGGGGCGGGGAGGGTCGGGGAGAGATGAGGCAAAGCGGGGAGGGTCGGGGAGGGATGAGGCGGAGCGGCGGGCAGCGGGCGGGCGGGGCGGGTGAGGAACAGCAAGGGATGAGGTGGACAAAGACCTCCGGTTTCCAACGCTTGGAATATTCATTGAATCCCCAATGAAGCATGCGCTGATTCCTAGACACTGCCATTTACTGCCTACAATAAAAACTTTTCCGTTTGCTCCCGGGCCGCCGAGGAGGAGTAGAAGAGGAAATGGGAGGTGGAGGAGAGGTGACAGCGATGCGAACAAAACACTGCGCCGCGCCCTTTGGCCTTTGCCCTCTGCTCCAAAGGTCCTTCCACTCGGGGAGGCAGCATTACCCACGTACGTGATATGTACGGGAGCGTACTACACGAGTACGAGTGATGGGCATCGTCACCCACTGCATTTTGACATGCATGTCCAGAATTCCAAGTTTCGAGAACACTGCTTGAAAATCCATTTTCTTATCGAGTGATAGTATTCCCTTTCGAGTGAAAGGCATGATGTCTAAAGTGTACATAACATTTTTCTACACGAGGTTGATATGAAAGAGAAGGTCCAAAAGTAGTCACTCAAAAATAACCATGAGTGCACGTACAAGTTTTATGTACTACGCCATAAATACATTATTCTACATTTCAATTGAAAAAAGCATAAGAAAGTCAATAAATATTAAATGTTTGTTTAAGATGATAAGAAATCATATTTGCTTTATATAAATCTGAGTAAGTACTCATCCATATATACTATAGTCCAAGGACGAGCGAGTTTTTGTCGTGTTAACATTTAATAGCCTGCCGATATGTTCATTGTTAGGGATATATTTGACTTAATAATGTGGGATATTTTTTGATAATATTATTGTTCTAAATGATATTTAATTCGTTTTGATATTTTGTTTATGTTTTTAAAATATCTGGCTTCCATGTATTTTGCCTTTTTGGCGAAGATTGTTTTGTGTTAATAAAATGTAATGCTTGTGGAATTTGATCACGGTAGTCACAAATGGCCGAGAGAAAATGATAGTAGATTGTGGAAAGGATGAATTTTGGCAACGAACCACCTAATCTTATTACGCTACGTGGTTCATCGACCGTCCGTCACTGCTGCCTGTTTTTTCGTGGCAGCATCAAAAAGTCTGGTTCTCAGAAGCGGCGCGAGGCAACACGACATCGTTACCTGAATTTCTCGTGTAATTGCGTGTCGGGGAGGCATTATCGGGCGGCGGCGGCCTCACGCTGAATGCGGGCGGAAGCCGCGCCACTTGCACTACACCGGGCCGAAGCTTCATTGATTGGATTGATTTTTTCCTGTTTCCCCGGGCGTCAACCGTCATTGGCAAGTCTCTTAAGTGTAGTGCATGTTTTTCTCTCAGGAGAGGTGGAGGTGTTCTTCCCGCGCTGGATGGTGAGATTCGGTGCCGACCTATCAATACAGTGGGCATCCTCTAACCTGATTCTACCACTAGCAGGGCACCCGCCTGCCGGTCGCTTTAAGTTCCCGACCGATCTCCTGGAATATGTGGTAGTGTACGTGTGCATGTCAGTGTAAGTGTGTGTGTGTGTGTGTGTGCGGGGAGAGGATAGGACAAGGAAGAGGAAGGAGAGATCGCGCGCCATTTTGGTAGGGTACTGCCCGGTCTCTCGCCTGGGTGTTGATCGTGGGAGAAAACCACGGAAAACTACCGACTGTGAGCAACTGTCGCTGAATTCTCCTCCAGACAGCGACTGAATCTGACCGGCCCAAAGAAAATGAAAATCCTACCGCGGTGGGGAGTGGGAACCTAGGACCTCCCGGTCAGAGGCGCTACAGTGACATCAGTTGAGGCACTGAGCTACCGCCTCGGTCCAAAGCTTCCGCGAATGGAGACAAGCAGAGACACATGGCCATTGATTGATTAGCGATTCCGGGTGCGTCAACTTAACGCAGCCCTGGTCAAGTGTAGTGCATGTTGTAGTGGTTTGTTTGTTTCTGCGGAGGTTGTAGTGATCTTTCCTGCGAGGTCCGGTGCCGACCTATCATCTGGCTTTGAAAGCCTCTGACCAGGCATCTACTCCAACTGACAAGCCTGAGCTCCCGACTGGTCTCCCGGCATATGATTGATTAATTGATTGTTAGTGATTCCGGGTGCGTCAACCACTGAGGTCATTAGTCCGATAAGTGTAGTGCATGCTTTCATCGGGATGTGGCTGTGATCTTCCCCACTGAGTGGCTAAATCCGGCGCCGACCTTGGGCCGGCTACCGGGGTTCCCCTCAACCAGCGGAAAACCACCCCAGCCGTGACAAGCGCTAAGGCCCCACTCCTTCTCCCGGCATGTATGTTAGTGTAGTGAATGTGAGTGGAAGTGTGTGTGTGTGTGTGTGTGTGTGTGTGTAGGAGTGACGTGTGAGTGTGAGAGGTTCTTCGGCATTCGCCTGGTGTTGATCAGAGAAACTTACGGCAAAACTACCGATCACCGGCATGTGTAGACGTGCAATGCATATAAGTGCGTGAGTGTAAGTAAGGGTTGAGGGTAGGACAAAGAAGAGGAAGGAAAAAGGTGTGCGGTTCGTGGCCCGTTTGCTAGAGCATTGATCCATCATTCGGCTCGTGTTCATCGGAGAAACCACAGAAAACTACCGATCAGATCAGCCGGCCGCCAGAATTTTCAGGCAGCATGAATAGGACCTTGCTGCGTGGCTGGGCCGAAAATCTTCCCACTGTCCCTAGAACATACCGATCTGAGACATTGCAAGGACATCAATTGATGCCCTGAGCCAACTACGTTGTTGATACACAAGGGCGGATGCATGCAATTCACTTACTTTCAGATTGTATTTTCACTACACTTTTTTATTGTATTTTAAAGAGTCAGTCATCAGTCTCTACTGTGACGGGCACAATCAAACCCTTGATTTCTAAAAATTCAAACCGAATGTATTTTTGGCAACTGAATCTATAAAACGTCAACGACTGTTAACAACAAATTAAGTAAATTCTTTGTTCAATGTTTATGTGATGTAAATTGCTTATGTTTATGTACATTGTTTATGTAAGTAAATTGCAATAAGTAAATCATTTTCATTACTAGCTCTAGAAGGTTTAGATTGAAGCACCAGAATTAATAAATAAAGTCTCAGAAAATCTAGAGATACACCAGATGATGTACAAACTATCCAATGAAGGTTTGGAGACAGGGCTTAGAAGAATTAGAGACAAGGCTCCGAAGAATTAGGGACAAACCACAGGAGAACTAGGGTTGGGCCAAAGAGGAGGTACAGAAAAAAGCTTGAAAGAAACAAAAGAATATTTAGAGGCTAGCGAAAGAATTTGTAGAGCTTGAAAAATTAACGGGAATATGAATAAGACTGATTTGCGAGCCTGCCCTCTTGAAATCAGGAGGTGTAGATTCAATATTCAAATAGATAGTTTTAAAAATATTGTCTCTGTATAAATTAATTTATATTTCAGATTTTAAGTTAGAGTGTTTTACGAGTCTACTACAGTGTTATTCGCACATGTTGCTATAAACAAAATGAAGCTAAAACTATAAGCAAAAGTAATAAAAATTCAGAGCAAGAGACAAACTACAAAAAAGCTACAAGTTTAACCGCCGATCGCTTTAGATAAGCTACAGACGAGCAACAGAAAAGATTTCGTTGGCCAGTGCAAGCCGACCATCGCCTAGCATATTCCCTGACGTAAACAAATGAAGTAAGTGGCTGTGCGCTGAGAAGCTAGGGCGATTAATGTCCTGATGCACTGTTCGCTCGGCACCCTTCGTCTCTGCCAACGCGTCGCCCGCCTCACACCACGCCTCGTCTCTTCTGGGCCACGCCCTCCGGCAAAGTGACCCCAGCCCAGGAAGAGCGTGTCTACAGTCGTATATAAATATTTCACTTATACTGATATTAATGGAATAGTTTAAATTGAAATGGTGAGATTTTACCTCTTCGTGCTACTTGTTGACTCTAAAGAATATCCATTCACTTTAGAGTTTTCAAACATTTTATCTCTTATTTATTTATTTCACGTCAAAACAGTTAAAAACTGTGTGTGACGTGTTAGGCATGTGGCAAACTAATAAAAAAGTCGCACAGTATTACGTAAAACTTAAATTTTTAACTTAAGTCAAACTTTTAACCTCACTCAAACTTTTAACTTAACTCAAACTTTTAACTTAACTTAAAGTTTTAACTTTAACGTAACATAATTTTTCAAAAAATTAATATATCAGACCGTACTGCTGACGTACAGCAGTTTCAACAGTACGCTCTGAGGAAGGTCACAATTTGTTGCCGGAAAGTCCAGCTACCACGACGGAGACGCGGCTCGTCCCGGATATCCTATATAATAGTTTCTTCATATATTTATCCAAACGTACGATATCCCATCTATTGTGGTGCTAGTATACCTGCTAGCATGTTGCTTTTATGTTACTGTCAGTTCTGCAAGTATGTTGCGCTCAATATTCATATTCAAATTTATCACTTGAAGCACAAAATGGGGACATACGGGAGTATCGCTGGGCTATGACACAACTCTGCTTTTTCCAAGATCGATGAGAATTATTTGATGTCCTGACATACAAAATGTAGGGTAAATCATCATATATTTATTCATATATTTATTTATTTTACTGTCAAAAACAGTTAAAACTGTGTAACATGCTGTGGGGAAGGTCTGTGATCCCTGCGCTAAGCCATATACTACATTAATTTTGGAAACAGAAAAATAGCGTTTTTTGCAAGGGGAAAAAAGCTCTAATATAATAAAATCTATTTTCGAGGATAAATCAGGAATAAATTTAGGTTCTTATCCATCATGTCCTTCGTCAAGAGATAATACTTCCTGACGCGACAACATGACATTGATAATTTGAATAACTATATTTTCCACTGAATTCAAGAAGACGTGCACAGATAATAAAGTTACTTTTATGTCCAGAAGCAAAACAAGGGGCCATCCCAACATTTGCTCAATGGATCAGAGAAACTGGAAAAACCTCATGGAGATGGGGGTCATTGACCCGGAGGCTGTGGTACAAAACTTATTACAGGTTATTTGGATTTATACAGTCCAAATGGTAAATAATGCATTAAATATCACTGTTAAAATTAATGTTACTTTCCTTGTGATGACACACGTGAACTGACAGAAGTGAAATTGGCCGATAATTTTGAATTTCACTTTTGTTGCCTTTTTTGAAGAGGGGCTTAATCTTAGCTGTTTGGAATATATCTGGAAACGCTCCAGTGCAAAAGAATGCATTAAATATGTGAGATAACGGGCTATAATGGCAGGCGCATACGTCTTCAACAAAGAACCCGGAATCCTTCTTAATGTGGCGTTTCTAAAAGTTTATTCTTAGCTAAAAACATAAAAAGAATATTTGTCCAATGTAAATGGAAACTTTTCAGAATGCGTTACACTGTCTTAACCTTATATAAGCAGTAAATTCTCCATACAAAAATATCATTACTAAGTATATATTTATTTATTTACGAGTTATAATATTAAAATGGTTTAAAATATCTATTACAAGTTACCTTAACGCTTATTATTAAACTGAGTAGACTTTGGGATGTTTTAATAAATAAGAAAACTTTTATTGTGATTGTTTGATTATTTCTAATTCATGTTATTGTAAAGGCAATAGGCAATGAAGATTTAACTTGGTTAGATCTCATAATATTTATTGTATAATATTTTGCAAATCATTTATATTAAAGTTCTAAAGAGAACGAATTTGATGTCCATCCTATTCGGCCCCCCAGGGAAGAGTTTTAAACAAGTGAGGTACCAAAACAAAAATTAGAAGTGGAGGTCACTACATGTTGAATAATGCGCAGCTTTCCTTTACTCAAAAAGCAGCACTACGCCCATTTCCAACGAGGCAAGTTCGCGAGAAATTGTAGAGCAATTGATTTTGCTCAAGAAATCGTGTTACGTATTCGTTAAAACGAATGCTAGTGACTGTATTCAATGCACTTCCTATTTCATTCTGAGATAAGAGGTGAGGGAGTTCCAATATTATTTGGAGTTCTGAAATGTATTTCATGCATTTTGGTTACATCCATTAAGGTGCTGGGTTAATAACAGCGTTGATTTCCCGTTCTCTGCGGCCTGTTGGCCAGTGCTCTGCGTTCACCGCGCAACCCCGTCTGATTCCTTGGCGGAGGCAAATTATACCGTGCGCTTTGCTTGCCAAATGCTCCAGGCATCTATTATTGCGTGACGGTGAGAATGCTTCTGCCAAGGTCATGAAGACCAGTATATGGTGAAGGATGTCTTCGTAGCAACCACGAACCCCATATCCCACGCGGCCAAGAGGCTGGCTACTGCTGTTCGGCTGGCGCCCACAAAGCTGTTGGAGCCCAAGAACAAAATAGTGGGATATACTGCTAATGACGAAAACAATATCCAGGTATATGTGTAATGATCTGGGTAAAGTTAAAATTATTTGTATTTTTTGTCTTAACATTACTACAGCACTTCTTTCTGTGTGATGTAATTGCACGAGTTCAGCTAGTTTATATTATAATCATCTTCAAAGTAAGAATAACTCTTGTGCGTATTCCTACTACATTTTTCTGTACATCATTACTGACATTTTTGCAAATATAAACATTGCTGTTTCATTTCGTCATTTTCTGTGTCAGAATTAGTATTTTCTTTTAAATAACTTTACGATTCGAAACGGAAAACCAAATTACTTGATAAGATATATGTATGCATTTGGCGTTAATGCGTCGCTAGTCCGACTTTACCATAACTAGCAAGATCAGACTGATTCAGCTTTTCATCGTCACACAGCTACAGAAACTGGGACGATTTTAAAGGAAAGCTATAAATCTATTTTTGCCTCGATCGGGAATTGAACCCGGAACCGGGAAATTGAACCACAACACGGGAAGCTAGTACACTTTGTTTTGCCACTCTGATTATGACGTTCGAATGACGTTTGAGCCCACGTTCACTCCATTTTTACAACAAAATCTTACATCTGCTCTCACACTGCTCGCCATCTTCCGAGAAAGTCCGTTATTCGTGCGCCAAGGGCGAGAACTATAAGAACGAGCTTTAGACTGCTTCCGTTTGGCACCGCTGGGAGATGTCAAATCTATTTCCACACCATGGGATAAATAGACACCGAAAATCCTATTGATCGGTCCCGCATTGAACACGTCATTGTGCCAACGGTTTGCATTGGTTGTCTACTTGGTGCCGGCGTTCAGAGTTCGACGGTGTCCAAATATTGGGATGGACAATGGAGAACTCCTCGCACAGAACCTGTGCGTTCCAAATAACAACATACATACCGAACCTTGGTTGTGTAAAACTTCAATAAATACGTAAAAAAAAGATGAATAAAAGGTTTAAGACGCAGATTATCACTCGATTCAAAATTAAAACGCCGCCTGTCTTCGAAATGTGTTTGTGTAAAAATGTTGGGTTTCAAGCGACGTGTAATGTGTACTCACAGTTTTCGGTATCTAGGGTGTTTTATATAACATCACAACTAGTTTACCAGCATCCCCATACCAGTTTTTACAAATATTATTACAAGTTTTGATAGTTATTGCGGCTTTTACTATCGTAGCCGAAGTTATCATATAAAATGGTGAAAAACAATTAATTTGCATTGGTACATCTACACTCTCGTTAGCTTCCTACATAGTTTCACTCGGCGGGAGGAAAAGCAGCTGACGTATCCTGATTATGGTTCATACACGAAAGGTGTAATCTTGTTAACGTGATGACTTATGTTGGCGAAGCCTGCAGCAGCGGGCGGTGGCGTGTGAGATGGGGCTCCGTCCTACTTCATTCAGGCCGTGTTGATTTAACAATGCAGGACCATAGGGCTCACAGTGGCGTTTTTGATCGATTGATTGATTTTTTCGTCTTTCCGGGCGCGTCAACTGCATTGGTCATTAGTCCCGTTAGTGTCGTGTATGTTTTTCCTCGGAAGTTGGCAGTGATCTTCCCCCGCTGGATGGCGAGATCCGATGCCGACCTATCTTCGGCTACTGGGGTTTCCCCAACCCTGAAGGACTTCCACTAGCGTGGCACCGCCCCAGCCGGGACGAGCTGTAAGCTCCCGACCGATCTCTCGGAATATGTGGTAGTGCAGTGCATGTTAGTGTAAGTGTGTGTATGGGAGTGGATAGGACAAGGAAGAGGAAGGACAGATCGCGCGCGGTCCGTGGCCTGTTTTTAGGGTACTGCTCCTGGCATTCGCCTGGCGCGATCGTGGAGAAACCACGGAAAACTACGGATCAGAGCAGCCGACCGCTAGAATTCTCCTCCAGACCGCGACTGGATTCGACCTAGCTG